>CAUYUJ010005002.1:188784-198784 GCA_963575745.1 Prorocentrum cordatum | reverse complement strand
CCCACCAGCCGTGCCCGAGCTTGCAGCACGCCAGCCAGTTCAGCGTCACTCAGCCTGCAGCCGCCGTCTGAGTGGGCCGGCCGGCGCCTCTGCTCAGCAATTAGCCTCGCCCGTGGCCCGGACGTTGCCCTCGCCGCCTGACCGTCGTCTCGCGGCCGCGACCAAAAAAGGATCCCCACCAGCCCATCCAGAAACGATGCCCAGAGGAATTGCCTGGATCAGGGAAGTGGGCAGCACACAGAGGAAGTCATTATGAGACATCTTGGGATATCTTGAGTCATCTTGGGGGTTAATCTTGGGCTCTCTTGGAGTCATCTTAATCAGTGCTCCCCCCAAGAGGCCAACATGTGGCTAAAACCTCAGTGAAATCAATGATTTGGCAGTCTCGCCGAGGCCTCTTGGAGCATCTTGGGTGCCTCTGGGGGGTCTCTTGGGGCCTCTTGGGGGTATCTTGGGGGCCTCCTGGGGGCCTCTTGGTGGCCTCTTGGGGCCATCTTGGGGCCATCTTGGGGCCATATTGGGACCTCTTGGGGCCTCCTGGGCGCTTCTTGGAGCCATACTGGAAGAGATCGATCAAACAAGAGGGGAGCATTAATTAGCGTTCCCCCCCCAGGAGGCCAAAATGGGGCCAAAACTTTAGTACAACCAATGATTTTGGCTTCCTCGCCGACGCCGTTTTGGCATTCTCGTCGGGGGCTCTTCGAGCATCTTGGGTGCCTCTGGGGGGGTCTCTTGGGGCCTCTTGGGGGTCTTTTGGGGGCCTCCTGGGGGCCTCTTGGGGGCCTCTTGGGGCCATCTTGGGGCCATCCTGGGACCTTTGGGGGCCTCCTGGGCGCTTCTTGGGGCCATCTTGGAGGAGATCGATCAAACAAGAGGGGAGCATTAATTTGCGCCCCCCCCCCCCCCCCCCCCAGGAGGCCAAAATGGTGCCAACACCTCGGTACAACCAGTGATTTTGGCTTCCTCGCCGAGGCCGTTTTGGCATTCTCGCCGAGGCCTCTTGGAGCGTTTTGGGTGCCCCTGGGGGGTCTCTTGGGGCCTCTTGGGGGTCTCTTGGGGGCCTCCTGGGGGCCTCTTGGGGGCCTCTTGGGGCCATCTTGGGGCCATCTTGGGACCTCTTGGGGCCTCCTGGGCGCTTCTTGGGGCCATCTTGGAAGAGATCGATCAAATAAGAGGGGAGCGTCAATTAGGGTTCCCCCCCCAGGAGGCCAACATGGGGCCAAAACCTTAAGTAAAGTCAACGATTGTGGCTTCCTTGCCGAGGCCGTTTTGGACGCCCTGACGACTCGCGACCCCCCCCCCCTCCAGGTCCATGGGGAGGGGATAGGGGGAGGGATGGAAGAGGAAACTCCCTAAACCACCGACGCCCAGAGGGCTGGTGGGATTTCCAGCGCCATCGACGACATCACGACGCGACTGGAGATGCTGGTGCCCAGGGATGCTTCGCGAGCTCCTACTCCAGATCTCCCTGCCAGGACGGGGTCAGAACCGTGCATTGGCACAAACGCACACGGGAAACTACAAGCCTTAGAACGTGAAGTCTAGCAATTCAGACGCCAATGAGGTTTCAGACACCCTCGCGACCCGAACGACAGGTGCTCTATGACTGCAGTGTTTGGGAATCTGGATGGATTCACCATGATTCATACGGCCTCCGCATGGGTGCGTGATCAGTTATTTCAGCGTGGTGGGCCTCGCCCCCATGACGTGCACATGAAAGCGGACACCACCAACATATTTTTCGCGGAGTTTTTGGATACGACGGACCGTGGCACAGCAGTGGCACTTATCAGGAGCGCCCGTCTTCAACATACGTGTAAGGACATTTGGGTTTCACCCGACTGGCGGCCATCAGAGCGCGCAGCTCGCAACTACTGGTTTGGGCTGAAGTATGTGTTGAAGGACACGTTCAAGCTCCCCTACATCATCCACAACGGACTCCTCCCCATACGGGGTCAGCGTTGGCAGAGAGGCCGCTCTTGCAGCGACGGTGGTCGGCAACGCTGCGAAGAAGGAGCGGGCCGAATCATGGGCCGATTGGAAGGAACCCCAAGAGCGCGAAGGCCTCAAGGAACTGGATGACACATGCAATGCTTTTCTTCATAGGTCTTTGGGCGGCATGAAGGGTCAGCCGAAGGGGAAGTCAAAAGGGCATTCGGAAACGCGGCATTTGTCAGGTTCAGTCAAGCCTGGCATGAGAGCCCGCACAGACGGACCACTAATTTTTCAGCATGCAGTTCCCAGCGTGGGGCGTCTCCCGGGCAAGGATACTGCTTCACCCTCAGCTGCGAAATCGCACTCGGCTTCTACAGCGGGGATGGGCAAATATACCAGGCCGCAGTATCACTTACATACTTCCTGCTGCTATTCGTTTTCGTCCTCATCTTATCCTTCCGGGGCTCCTTGTGCTCCGCTGCCCCCCCTTCCACTTGTCCACGCGGTTGCGCGCGTGGCTTCAGCCTCGACGCGAACGTCAACCACTTCGCACCCAGATGTTTGGCGCTTGGAATGTCGAAGGTATCCGTGGGGATTAGTATGCCAATTTGTTTGAAATCGCCGTTTCAATGCTCGCCCGCAACATCGACGCTTTGGCCGTGCAGGAGACTCAGCTACATGGTCCCGAATACTTGGATCACGACGGTTTCGCGGTTTGTTTATCCGGGGAGCCTGACGACGAGCAACGTTCGGTGGCTGGGGTCGGCTTCGTCGTGACTCCATGGGCCCGTCCTTCTTTACTTACTATCGTCGCGTCCCGGGCGGTATCGCCACGTTTGTCGTCATTGCGAATCAATGTGCGTCATGGCAGAGTGGTGCTTCTATCGGCCTGCGCCTCGCAGAACAAATACGGTTACGATGTCCGTCGATCGTTCTTCGCAGCATTCCTGAGCACAGTACGGCCCACGACGCAACACAGCGCTACGTTAGCATTGGGCGATTTCAACGCTAAACTACTCCAGCAACAACCTGGCGAAACGTAGTACATTGGTACACTTTTTTTTTGCGGATGCTCTTCATGGTTCCGCACGTGCGATAACCGCGTAAAACCGGCAACTTCTACAGAACATTGTGTCGCTGCGGACATTGTGATTGCGAATGCGTTTTCCGACGTTCCTGGTGACCGACGAAATTCTGACAGGGACCTTGGCGCGGCCTCCCTGGACGACGACACCTCTCCAAAGAAGTTCGCTCAGATCGACCATGTGCTTTGTCGTGCCTCTATGTTTCCTCGGGTGAAGCTCTGCAGGACGCACCGGGCCTTTACTTCGAACAGCCACCGCTACTTTGTTGACGGCACAGCTTAGCTTACAAGCCCGGTTTTTCGCGGCACATGCACGACCTTGCGTCGACAGCGCTTCGGCGCGGGACCCGGCCTTCCAGATTGCATCCACGAGGCGTGTTTTACAACGCGTGGTCAGATATCAGCGTTGCAGGTTGCTATCTTGACGAAGCTGCGGAAAACGTCAAGCGCGCACTTGGTGCTGGCACATATATTCTACCACGGAGGGCGCAACTAAACCGGCGACCGTGGACATCGCATATTACTTCAGACCTCATCGAGCAAAGGAGCAACTGCACGAGGATTGGCGACGCTTGTTTTGAGATGTCTCTCAACAGTGCGATCCGGAAATCTGCGCGGGCAGACCGCGCATCCTGGACGAATGATTCTACCGTGGGGGGAATTGAGGCGCAGTCAAAAAGTTGCGGGAGAAACTTCCGGCAAAGCACGCTCGGATCCGGGATCTGAGCAACATGTTGACAGACGCCGCGAGCCGCCCAGAAGTTTTGGCCGACTGATCGAGAAAACGCAATGGCAAGTTACTTTCCTGGATGCGGTTCCTACAGCTACCCGGCCCCGTGGCGCAGAACTGCCTGTAGAAATCCGCCAGTTTACCATGAATGAGTTGCGTTTCGTCTTGAAAGGGGTTTAAGAATGGAAGAGCAACTGGCCCTGATGATGCGCCGCCGGACCTTTGGAACGTTGGATCTACACGCGCGTGTCAAGCGCTCTTGGACGTCTGCCAGCGGTGTTGGACCGAGAATGACATACCAGAAACATGGTACACGGTGAACGTCACCTAGCTCTTCAAGAAAGGTGACGCAACCCTGCCGAGCAATTATCGCCTGATTTCATTGCTCTCTGTGGGATGCGAAGCTCTTGCTGCGACGTTGCACCAGCGACTGCTTCAAGGAGGCGCAGAACATCGATTGCGACTGTCTCAATATGGGTTCCAGCCTCGCCGGGGCGCTGCCGATGCGCTCATGCTCGTGAGGTGCATGATCGGCGCAGCACTTGTGGATGATGGCGGTGGTGTTGTTCCCCGCGTGCTTCGCGGGGTTCTGGTTTTCTTCCGTCCCGCGTCGCACCCGCGTCTCCTCTTCACCCTTCCTCCTCCTTCTTCTCCTTCTCACACAGCACAACGCAGCAAAGCTCACCACAGCACGCAGCACATACACATACACATGCACATACACACATACACAAGACACAAGCACACACAGCACACAGCACACAGACAGCACAGCACAGCACAGCACAGCACAGCACAGCGCAGTACAGCACAGCACAGCACAGCACGACCCGCAGGGGGGGAAGATATTTTGCTGGCAATCTGAATTTCCTCGACACCATAGGGGGCGCGCTGGTCCCCGAGCGCGGCGTCTATGCGGGCCATGGCGCAGGGCATAGCAGGCGTGGCGCTTTCTCGACACCATCGGAGGTGCGCAAGGGGTGGTCCCCGAGCGCGGCGTCTATGCGGGCCATAGCGAATGGCAGGCGTGGCGCTTTCTCGATACCATAGGGGGTGAGCAGGGGGTGGTCCCCGAGCGCGGCGTCTATGCGGGCCATGGCGCAGAACATAACAGGCGTGGCGCTTTCTCGACACCATAAGGGGGTGCGCAGGGGGTGGTCCCCGAACGCGGCGTCTATGCGGGCCATGGCGCAGGGCATAGCAGGCGTGGCGCTTTCTTGACACCATAGGGCGTGCGCTCGGGGTGGTCCCCGAGCGCGGCGTACACGCGATCCATGGCGCAGGGAATAGCAGGCGTTGCGCTTTCTCGACACCGTAGGGGTTGCGCAGGGGGTGGTCCCCGAACGCGGCGTCTATGCTGGCCATGGCGCAAAACAAAACAAGCGTGGCGCTGTCTCGACACCAAAAAGGGGGTGCGCAGGGGGTGGTCCCCGAGCGCGGCGTATACGCGGGCCATTGCGCAAAACATAGCAGGCGTGGCATTTTCTCGACACCCTAAGGGGGTGCGCAGGGGGTGGTCCCCGAACGCGGCGCCTATGCGGGCCATGGCGCAGAACATAACAGGCGTGGCGCTTTCTCGACACCGTAGGGCCGCAGGGGGTGCGCTCGGGGTGGTCCCCGAACGCGGCGTCTATGCGAGCCATGGCGCATGGCATAGCAAGCGTGGCGCTTTCTCGACGCCGTCGGGGGTGCGCAAGGGGTGGTCCCCGAGCGCGGCATCTATGCGGGCCGTGGCGCAGGGAATAGCAGGCGTTGCGTTTTCTCGACACCATAGGGGGTGCGCAGGGGGTGGTCCCCGAACGCGGCGTCTATGCGGGCCATGGCGCAAAGCATAGCAAACGTGGTAGTCCCTCGCGCTGTCGCTATCCGTGCCGGTCGTCGAGGGCATAGCAGGAGTGGCATTTTCCCGACACCATAAGGGGGTGCGCAGGGGGTGGTCACTGAGCGCGGCCGCTATCCGTGCCGGTCGTCCAAGGCATAGCAGGCGTGGCGCTTTCCCGACACCGTACGGGGTGGACAGGGGGTGGTCCCTCAGCGCGGTCGCTATCCGTGCCGGTCGTCCAGGGCATAGCAGGAGTGGCACTTTCCCGACATCATAGGGGGTGCGCAGGGGGTGGTCCTTGAGCGCGGTCGCTATCCGTGCCGGTCGTCCAGGGCATAGCACGAGTGGCATTTCCCGACGCCATAGGGGGTGCGCAGGGGGTGGTCCTTGAGCGCGGTCGCTATCCGTGCGGGTCGTCCAGGACATAGCACGAGTGGCACTTTCCCGACACCATAGGGGGTGCGCAGGGGGTGGTCCTTGAGCGCGGTCGCTATCCGTGCCGGTTGTCCAGGGCGCTGCTGTCCGTGACGGTCGTCCAGGGCATAGCAGGCATGGCATATTATCGACACCGCAGGGGGTGCGCACGGGGTAGTCCTTGAGCGCGGCCTCTCTCCGTGACGGTGGTGCTCAGGGCACATCGGTTCGCAAGTTTGCTATCCGTGCCGGTCGTGCTCAGGGCACAGCGGGGCGCTGGCGGAGCAGGCGTGGCATATCGTCGTAACCTTAGGGGGTCCGCAGGTGGTGATTTCTGAGCGCGGCCGCTATCCAAGCCGGTCGCCCAGGGCGCAACAGGCTTCACTTCAGCTATCATCATAGGGGGTGCGCAGGGAATGGCCACCAACATCATTTTTACATGCTTCACTGCAGCTATCATCACTCCAGCCATAATCTAAGTATGTGGGGTTCCTCGGTAGCGCAATTTTGCTCGTGTAGGACTGGGCGAAGGCATTCGACCGATTGAAACCAGAATGTTTGCGCGCAGCTTTGACAAGATTCGGGTTGCCACGCCCTTTCGTACAAATGATCAGGGGAGTGTATTCACGCCGGTATTTTATTAGATTGGACCAGTGCGGTAAATCATCACATCGACGTCAATCAGCAGGCATTGCTAAGGGATGCCCGTCGTCACCGTATTTATTTGTTATTGTACAAACTGTGATGCTGAAGGACGCTCTCTCGGACCTTCCACGTCAACCAGAACCCGGCTATGTTGTATCCAGGGACATCTTTTGCGCCGACGACACGGCGCTGGTCTTTCACCGCGAAGCAAACGTGCAGCTGGACGCAGTTGTGGCGGAGGGGCGGAAGTACGGATTGGAATCGAATTGGGACAAGACGGTGCAAGTTCAAATCGATTTTGCGGGTTGTGTGAGGACACCGCAGAGGGGGAGCCAATCAATCTCGTGAAGGAAGCTATATATTTTGGGGGCTTCGTGGCCAACGATGGACGCGGTGGCAACGAACTATCGAGGCGCATCGGAGAAGCCAGAGGTGTGTTCCAGCAGCTGGCTAAATTGTGGGTTCATTCTGCAGTTGGTCGGCGGTGCAAAATACTGATGTACAACAGCTGTGTGCTCAGCAAATTGCTATATTCATTGGATTCGCTGTGGCTTCTCAAGCATGACAGAGACAGGCTTGACGCATTTCACTGCGTATGCTTGCGCAACATGTTACGGATACCGCATTCGTGCATTTCGCGGGTCAGTAATGTGGACGTTTCGGAGAAGGCAGAATCGCAACCGTTGTCATCAATCCTTTGTGGCCGGCAAACACAACTCTACCGGAAAAACGCATCTGAGACCGACGGGTCGCTCGTGATGCGCATTCTGTGCAACCGGGGCGGCACGCCCAAAAACTGGGCACTCCGCGCGCGGAGGGGTCGCCCCAGGCAGCAGTGGGTAACTTCCGTATATAGCGAGGCATTCTTGTTCCATTACGTGTGGTTGCAGCGTTTTTTGTGCCAGCGCCGACGTGTCTTTATTGGATGCACGGCCGCAGGCAGGCAGGCGTGAAGATGAGGATGCTGATGGTGGTGGAGATGAATGCTGGTGGTGGTTATGACGGTGATGGTGGGGACGAGGGTGGGGAGGATCATGTTGATGAGGGTGGTGGTGGTGATTATGACTAGGATGGTGATGACGAGGAGGAGGAGGACGAGGACGCAAACGATGACGATGATGATGATGACGATGGTGATGCTGGTGGTAATGATGATGGCGATGATGATGCTGATCATGATGCTTGTAATGCTGCTGCTGGTGATGACGATGATGAGGGTTGCGATGAGGATGCGGATGCTGATGATGATGAGGATGCGGGTGATGATGTTGACTGAGATGGTGATGGTAATGGTGGTGGTGGTGATAATAATGGTGATGGTGATGATGATGGGGATGGTGATGGGGTCGGTTGTAGCTGTGGTGATGAATAATAAATAAGGCTATGTTGATGGTGATGGTTGTGGTTGTGATAACGATCAATATGAGGATGATGAGGTGTCACAAGTGCCAGTGCTCACAGTCGCAAGGGGGAGGCGGAGGAGGAAGAGGAGGAGGAGGGGAAGAGGAGGAATGGGATCAGGAGGGAAAACAAGGGGGAGGAGGGCGATTAGGTTGTAGAGGCTGGTGAACTACGATGCGCAGTTTGTGATGACGTCTCTTGAATGCCCTGTTGCCCTAGCGGCGACGCCCTACAGCTGGTGCTTTATTCAAAACTTATTGTTGCGACTTCGCGTTGCCGCCTTGGTGCCGCATGGTGGTGCCAGGGGATGCGCTATGTCGGTTGCACCACGCGCAGTGCACTAATCACACATGGTCTACATACACAAAGTACACGTCGAGACAATAAACACCTACTGCTCGGGGCCCCCCGCTGGCAGTCATTTCGGTTTCCCTGGCGTTGTCGGTGCTCCGTCGACTACCCTATTCGGGTTCTGGCTCATCCTCCTTCTTTTTTCGCATCCTCCTCCTCCTCCTCCTCTTCTTCGTCCTCCACCTCCTCCTCCTTCTCCTCTTCCTCCTCCTCCTCCTCGTCTTCCTTCTCCTCCTCCTCCTCCTCCTCCTCCTCCCTTCCCCTCCCATCCCGAAAAAGGCGACGCCGCGGCCCAACCTGGGGTGCTCGCACGTGGCGGCGCGGCAGGACCGGCCAGCGGCGTCGTTTCGTCCTCGTCCTCGTCCTCGTCGTCGTCGTCGACGTCGTTGTTGTTGCAAAGCTTGCAGCGCTTGCCACGATGGACCCAGGGAGGGGAACAGGAACCGATTTTGATAAGATTTTGGAGGTTCGCGTCGTCGTCGTTGTCGTCCCTCCTTTACTTTCTCTCCGTCCATGATCCTCCTCTTCCTCTCCCTCCTCTGTCTCATCCACTTCTTCCTCTTCCCCGTCCCCCTTCCTCATTCTGATTCTTCTCATCCTACGGAGGAGTACGTCACTCCTTTCCGTCTTTCTTCTTAGATTCCTCGCCTTCCTCACCCGTGCCTTTTGCCTACTCAATCGCCTCTTATTCTTCTCCTCCTTCTTCTGCCGCCTCCTCCTCCTCCTCTTCCGCCTCCGCCTCCGCCTCCTGTCTGCTGCCTCCTCCTCCTCCTCCTCCTTCGTCTTCGCTTCCTGACCAGGTGATCGCTCGGGAGCGCGCGCCAGACGATGCCCGTGGAAGTTGCCATAACAGCTAAGGAGGCGTGTTAGGTAATGTCTTGCCCGTAACCTTTCCTCGAATACACCTGCTCTTCCACATCTACCGTATACAGTGTTAGCCAAAGATGCCCTCCTGGAGGCAATCCAGGATGTAGACTTCACACTCCAGCCCTAGGCGTTCGGTGACGGCGCCCCTCCGGAACACGAGTAACATGCTCTTCCACAGCATCCTTCTCCGCCTCGTCCTCACAGTTTGCTCTGGCCTTACGGCCGGTGCCGCCGATCCTGAAGACGACGCAGATGAAAACGAGAGGGAGGAGGAGCAGGAGGAGGAGGCAGAGGAGGTGCACGAGAAGGGGGATCAAGGGGGGAGGAGGAGGAGGAAGGGGCCGTCTTGGGGCTTCTTTGGGGCTTCTTTGTGGCCTCTTGGGGCCTCTTAGGCAGCTCCCCTCCCCAGAGGGGAGCCGACCCCTCTTGGAGCGGACGTGACGACCTCGTGGGAAGGGAATCCCCTGAAGGGCTGGTGGGCAGGGAATCCCCCGAAGGGAGCCGCCCGAGCCCCCCCCCCCCGGGTATCCGGGTGGGACCCCCTCCCAGGGGGAAGGGATAAAAGGGAAGGGGCTCCCCTTCGAGTTAACACCAACGTTGCTCATATTAGCTTCCCCTCCGCGTCGCGGCCGCTCCCCTCGCCCGGGGGGGAGCCGACCACTCCCCCTCTTGGAGCCGACGTGGTGGTGTCGTGGGCAGCTCCCCTCCCCCGAGGGGAGCCGACCACCCCTCTTGGAGCCGACGTGACAAT
>CAUYUJ010005002.1:130576-188684 GCA_963575745.1 Prorocentrum cordatum | reverse complement strand
GAGGAGGAGGAGGAGGACGGCCACCCTGCAGGAGGAGGCTCGAGGCGGGCCGCCGAGAGCAGGGACACGCTGCAGCTGCTGCAGGACTGCCGACGCCGGTCTCGCGGAGTGGGGGAGGAAGACGACTTGCGGCCTTCTTCGCCATTTAGGGGCGTTCCAAAAAGGTCCTTGCCTTCGAGGATCGAAGGAGTTGTCGTCTCTGCCGCGGCGGAAGGCGGCGGAAGTAAAAATGCGCCCCCAAACGATGAACACGTTTTTGGGTTCAGGGTTTCCGGAATCGCCCATTCAGGGGCAGCGTTACGGGGGGGGGATCTGTTCAGGCTCAGAATGGTGCACTGGGTCTTGGCTTCCTCTTGCTGGAGTCGGATGACCTGGCTCTCCTCGAAGTCCTTGGCTGTGGATGATTGGTGTTGTTGCTGTTGTTGCTGTGCTTCTCGCTGCTGGTCGTGTTGTTGGTAGTGTGCCTATGTGTATGTACGTATTACATATACATATATTCTTGAGGCCGCCGGGTGAATTCTCTTGTGCTCCTGTTCCAGTCTCTACTTCCGCTGGTTTCGGCTCGGCTGTCGGTAACTCCAGTCGAAGGTTGGTGATGGTGTCCTCGCTTTTTTGGCTCTTCGGTCTCGTCGATGGCGGCACAATGTTCTGCGATGCAGTTCCTCTGTCTCAGTGGCTCCTGAACTGCGCCCGTCACGTATTTTACTGTCTGCTCTGCGTTGGACATGTGCTCCCTCTCCCTCCTCCCCGACTATGTAGATCTTGGCTCTGCTCTCCTCGAGCTTATTGATGCGGTTCTCGGTCTTTTGCTTGAGGTGTGCTTCTCTCTCTCTTCTCGTGCTCCTCCTTGGCCGTGTGTGTTTTGTTGTCGCTGCCGGCCTGCAGATCCTTGACGGTCTGCAGTAGCTGCTGCCATCGGTGAGTGAGGGTGTCTATCTCCTTGCGGTTTTGGCTACGTTGCTCTCGCGCTTGCCATGTGTGCTATCCCTCTGGTGCTTGTAGGCCGTTGCCTCGTCTTTGTAGTATGCCGTCGCTTGGTTTTTCCTTGTGGAGCTGTTCTGTTGAGGATCTGGTAGCGGTCGGTGGCGGTCTCGCTTGCAGATCCCAGTGATGGTGCTCCAACGTATCCGCTGTGTCGTCGACCTGGGTGTGAGGTGGCGCTCCCTTTGCCTCGTTTTGCTTAGCGGTTTGTGGCCCTCGTGCTCGTCGTCCGCTTCTGATTCTCCGTCCTTCCCCGTTCTGCTGTTCTGCATGTGTGTGTGTGTGTGTGCGTACCCGTCGAGCTTGCGACTGATTTCGGCGATGTACTCGTTCAGCTGGGGAAGGCGCTCCTGCGCGGTGTTTCTTGTGTCCTTGAACGTCTTCCTGGACTCATCGAGTTCCCTGGGCTGGTGTCTGATGGGTAAGCTGTTCTGGATTTTGGCTGTGGTGAGCGCGATCATGCTGAGCGAGTCTTCTACCTGTAGTTCGGCTGGGTTGTTCCTGAGTGCGACGAGCGCGTAGGATCTGAGCATCGGGAGCTTGTCGTGCATACCAATGAAGATCTTAGCGGTTCCTCCCATTGGGGGTGGTTGGTCGCTTCCCTCTTTCTCGAGGTGATGGTGTCAATGATGGCGTTGTGCTGTGTGGTCGTCTTCTCGGTGCTGTCTCGACGGTCCTCCTCCTTCTCGTGCTTTGTGAATTGGCTCTTGTCCTCAGGGGTGATGTTCTTGTCGGTCTTCCAGACCAAGTAGGGGTTATCCTCTCTCCACTTTGCCAGTCCTGAGCCCACTGCTGGTTTGGGTCGTGCTGCTGGCTTCGGTGACGGTTGTGGTCGTTGTGGTCGTGGTTGCCATTTGGGTTGATGTTTGGTTGATGCTTTCGGCGCCATGGTGGTTGTCCGAAGTCGCGGTGGTCGTTGGGCGACGTGGTGAGCGTTGAGGAGGTCCTGTGCGCTGGCGATGCAGAAGACTGGCGCGTCGGCGCGCGCCCTCCGCAGCCGCCTAATTTTAGGCGAGGCTGCGGGACTGGTGCGTCCTTGGTTTCGTTGTAGGCGTGGGGTTTAGCAGGCCAGCGAGCGAAAGAGATCAGGTGGTGGATGCTGTGGCAGACTATCGCGGCCGCCGCGGTCCTGAGGGCGAGCGCGCTGGCCACCGCCACGAACCTGAGGTCCTGTCCCTCGGGCGCGCTCGGGCGGTCGCGTCTTCCTCCGCCTCCTCTTCCTTCTCCTCCTCCACCTCCTTGTCATCCACCTCGTCCTCCGCCTTCTGCTCTTCCTCCTCTTCCTCCTCCTCTCCTCCTCCATGCCTTCTCCTTATACATAATTTCTCCCTGTCACACCCCGAGGCCTGTTTTTCGGGCGGGCCGGGCGTTTCGTTTGAGACTTCCTCGCCACTTATAACTCTGAAGCTTAAAATGACATCATTTTCACATATTGAGGGCGGGTGGTTTTAACTTGTGGCGCTCGCCTTTGCGCCGCGTGCATTCGTCTCGAATGTTTGCAAGAGTTTTACGGATTGAAGGCGAGTCGTTTTCAGAATGTGGTTGTCGCCTTAGCGCCACGCACACTTGTTTTAAGCTTTGCAGGAGTTTCATGGATTGAGAGCGGTTCATTTTCAAAAGGTGGCTCTCGCTGTAGCGCCGCGCACTGTCTTAAAGATTTGCAAGGGTTTCACGGATTGAGGGCGGCTTCTTTTCAAGGTGTGGTTCTCGTTTCAATCATTTGCCAGAGTTGAAAAAATAATTTGCCAGAGTTTCACGGTTTCCCATCAGAAACGTACCAGAAATGGCGTTCTGGAAGAATTCAGACTTATGAGGGTGCACAAGCCAAGCCATGTTGGTTCGCGTTGCTCAAGTTCCAGCAATGGAGTTCTGGTACGATCCAGGATCGTCAAGACGCAACAGTCAGGTTGATCCGAGGTGTTGGAATCCAGAGAAACACTCTTTGTGGCATGCTTCAAGGTATTCAACCAGTTGTCTTCCCACGAAGCAGTGCCCTCAGTAAAAACGAACCGTTGTAGGGGCCTATGAACAGGGAGCTTGGAGGGAGGGTTTATTCGAACATCGTTGATGCCTCTTGGGTTTACACTGGTCCTCCTCTTCCTCCTCCTCCTCCTCCTCCTCCTCCTCCTCCTCCTCCTCCTCCTCCTCCTCCTCCTCCTCCTCCTCCTCCTCCCCCGTCCTTTGTACTATATGTCCGCGTCGTGTCGACGCGGCGGCGACTCCAGCGCTGGCGGTCAAGGTTGAATGCCGCTTGTGGCCCGCAATTGGCCGTTATCGAGCGATATGCTGTACTGGAGAGCCGCGACCGCTCACGGTTGAAATCGTGTGGTTTCAGAAGCCACTTAGGACAGGGGTGGGTGGGACGAGGATGAATCCGTTCCAGAGCGTCCCAGAACGCTCTCAGAGCTTTCCGGAACGCCGTGAGAAGGCCGTGGCGCCCAAGACATCCGCAAGAGCCGCGGGATCTCAGAGATTCTCGAGTTATCCTCACCCGAGTTTATCCTCGCCCTGGCTTCGCCTTACCAGTGCACGTGTCGTCGCGGCACGAGCCAGCCGAATGCCTGTTTCCCTCTGTCCCCTGCCCTCCCGATCCGCGTCCTGCCGTTTCTGCCCCGCCTCGCGGCCCAACTGCTGCTGCCGAGCCTCGTCCTCCTCTGCCCCCTCGGTGGCGCTGCGCTGGCGTTGTTCGGCAGGTTCGCTTCGTGTCCACACGCCGCCGACGCCGCCGCGGGCGTTCAAGGTTGAAGGCCGCCAGTGGCCCAGAATCGGGCGACATGGAGCAATCTGGCGATCGACAAGCCACCGATTCTTCGGGGTTGAACGATCCACGCGGTGTCAGAAACCAACGCTGGGGTCGTCACGGCACGAGCCTGCCGTACCTCCACCAGGTCGCTCACCTGGAGACCACCTGGAGAGGAGTCGGCATTTGGTGTCGGGGATTCCTGGGTCGGTCGGTTGTTCGATCACCGAGGCTGCACGTCAAGCCAGTCGACCCCCTTTTCTGGAGGTATTCCGAAGCGCAGGTGCAGAGCAGCAAGGGCCCAGTGCGCACCAGCCGCTGTAAGCGCGATGGCGGTTAGTCCAGGTTGAGCATGACGTGCTCTTCGGCCTCTTGTCGGCCCCTCCCCGTTTTACCCCTCCACCCCTCCCTCCACCTCGCTCCACTCCCGCTCCCACGCCCACATCGTTCTCCTCCACGCCTGCTCTCCGTGCGCCCCCTGCCCTTCTCTTTCTACCCTCCTGCCCCCCCCCCTCCGTCCTCCACCCTATCGCCGATACGTCCCACCTCTGGCTACGTCTCTTCAAGCTGGCACATGTGCACAACTTCTGGGCCCCCTGCTCTGCCAACGCGTAGGAGGAGGAGGAGGAGGAGGATGAGGAGGAGGAGGAGGGGGAGGAGGAGGGGGAGGAGGAGGAGGAAGAGGAGGAGGAGGAAGAGGAGGAGGAGGACAAACGCCACAGCTTCTTTTCCAGGTTGGTCTAACGTAAGGAGCAGGAGGAGGAGCAGGAGGAGGAGAAGGTGGAGGAGGAGGAGGGGGAGGAGGAGGAGGAGGAGGAGGAGGAGAGGAGGAGGAGGAGGGACAAACGCCACAGCTTCTTTTGGTCCTAACGTAAGGAGCAGGAGGAGGAGGCAGGATGAGGAGGGGAGGAGGAGGAGGAGGGGGGGGGGAGGAGGGGGAGGAGGAGAAGGAAGAGGGGAGGAGGAGGACAACAAACGCCACAGCTTCTTTTCCAGGTTGGTCTAACGGTCTAACGTAAGGAGCAGGAGGAGGAGAGGGGGAGGAGAGGAGGAGGAGGAGAGGGGAGGAGGGGGGGAGGAGGAGGGGAGGAGGAGGAGGAGGATAGGAGGACAAACGCACAGCTCTTGTTCAGGTTGGTCTGACGTAGAACGGAGGACGAGGGGGAGGAGGAGGAGGAGGAGGAGGAGGAGGAGGAGGAGGGAGGAGGAGGAGGGGAGGAGGAGTGGAGCAGGAGGAGGTGGAGGAGGAGGAGGAGGAGGAGGAGGAGGGAGGGAGAGAGAGAGAGAGAGAGAGAGCAGATGGGTGCAGGGAGGGAGGGAAGGATGGACGAAGAAAAGGGGGAGGAGCTGGAGAATCAGAGAAATGGAGGCAAGGGAAGCAGGGAGGAGCGGGACGACCGAGAGAGAATGGGCAGGCTCGGCGGCGGCAGCGGCAGCGAGGGGGCGGGCTCGCAGGACCGGGGCCCCGCCTCGCTCTGCTTCCTGCCCGCGCCGGCCGTCGCGCAGCTGGCGCAGGCGGGAGGGGATGGGGCCAGAAATCAATGGACGCCCCAGGGTCTCAGGGTTGGGTGTCTTGCGGACGGTTTCTTGTGGTCGGACCCTAACTGTACGCGCAAGAGCGCCCTTTCGCTGGGGTGACCTGTGGTGCGGGCCCCGATCGCTGAGCGCCACGCGACAGCGGCTGATCTCTTACTTGGAATTGGCCACCTTGCGCCCCCTCTTCGCCCGCGCACCAGAGGTCACTCTTGCCTCGGGGTCGCTCTGGCGTGCGGCCGATTCGGGGGGAGGAGCTCTGCTTCGGCGGAGGCAGGTGGGGTGGACGGCCCAGGGGCGGGCATTACGTTATGCGTTGTCGCTGGGGAGCCTCGTGGAGGGTATGGGCGATCGGAGCCCCTGGACGCGATGCATTCCCCCCTGGGCAACGCGCCCCTGTTGCAGCCGCTCTTCCTGCGTGTTCGAGTTACGGGGCTCAGGAACATATGCACCACCACCGCCCCCGCCCGCTCCCTCTCCCAGGAAGGAGGGGAGGGAAGAGGAGGGTAGAGGAGGGAGGAGGAATCGACGTGGTGGTGGTGTATACTCTTGGGGCCCGCACGAGTCGCTGTTGCACCGCCCTCCCAAGCTGCAGTCGGAATCCAGAAACAGCCAAAGAGGCGGAGCAAGCGTGGGCAGTTGACCCCGAACATCCCGTCCTGCGGGTGGGGCCCAGGCGAGGTTTCGGAGCGAGGGTCTGGTGACGCGAGAGGTTGGAGTTCATGGGCAAGTGCTGATAACTTTGAACGGCAAGGAACTTGCACATGTAGTTCGATTCATGTGTTCTGCACCCTGACACATCGCCTTTGAGTTTGCGCGTGTTACATGTACGAGACGCGTGAAACCAGCAGTCGTTGTCGGACCGGCGTCCGCAACCTGTGTAATGCCTCACCCGTCGGCGGCAGGCGTTCGCGCGCCTGGTCGTGCGCGACGATGAGTTCCTGGAGGACGTAGCTGATGCAAAGCTTTGACCCTATTCCTACTGATTTGAGTGCTGCTCATCCTCCGATTCCTCCTCCCCCATTCTCCTTCACTCAAGCAGAGATGGACGGGACGACGTTGAGAGCAGCTGGTCTCCAGGGACTCAAGCCGCTGGTCGTGGCGCAGCTGCAGCGCTTCCCGCCGCAGTCCCTGGCGATGGTGGCCAACGCCTACGCGCGCCTGGGCGCGCGCTCACCCTCCTTGGATCCTGAGAGGGCCAGGGAAGGAGGCAGGGGGTTCGTCGTCTGTGCCTGCTGTGCCCGCCTGCGCGTTCGTCGTCTGTGTGCCTCCCCCCTCTCTCTCTCTCTCGTTCTCTGTCTGTCTCTCTCTCTGTTGTGTTTCTATATTTCTCTCTCTCTCTCTCTTTCTCTCTTTTTCTCGCCTGGCAGCACGCAGCATGGTCGATACATGGCCGCATCGAGGCTTGCCGCACGGGCTGCTCGAGGCGGCCGCGTGCGTATGGGAGGATGCTGCTCCGGATAGGCCCCGCGCAGAGGGGGGCAGGGGGCGGGGGGAAGGCTTCTCAGAGGCACGCCTGCTTCCTAGAAGGCGCGGGCCTTGTCTGTGGAGGCAGGGCCCGCGCCGTCTACGCAGCAGCAGTCCTCCATCTAAGAAGCCTTTCCCCTTCCTCCCCCTTGCCCTCCCGTGCGCGCCGCCAGCTGGAGGCTGCCCTTAGTCTTCTGGGCCCGCTGGAGGTCCAGGCCACGGGGGCCTCCCAGCCTCCCCCGCTCGATCTCCGAGGGTCGGGGGCCACGCTCGGAGCGCCAGGCGTGCTCGACGCGCCCTTCCTGGGCAGCATGGCGGCGGCGGCGGCGCGCGACCTCGCCGCCGAAGACGACGTGTGCGCCGCGGCGGTGGCCGCCGGGGCCGCCACGACTGGGCGCCGCGGCCCCCCCTCGGAGGGACGCCAAGGATGCACCACCACCAGCCCTGGCCAGCTCCGTCCTGGGCCCTGGGCCCCGACCTGGTGTATAGACTTCCAGGCCTGGGGCCGGAGGGCCTGCACGCCAGTCCAGGGCCCAGGATGGGACTGGCCAGGGCTGGTGGTGGTGCGTATGGTTTGGAGCTCTCCTACCCCCGCTGCCACTCGGGTCGGGCGGCCTTCGGGGTGGGCTTCTTGGAGCGGGGGGAGGGCGTGTGAAGACATTGCTGCGAGCAGCTGGTTTCGGACCCGCCCGCCGCTGGGCGAACTTTTCGGGTACTCTGGCCACTCGGGTCGGGCGGCCTTCGGTGTGGGCTTCTTGGAGCGGGGGGTGGGCGTGTTGGAGTTCCTCTGTATTTGTCGATCCTCCTCCTGTTCCTTCCTCCTCCTTTCTCCCCATCGTTTCCTTCTCCTTCCCCCACCAGCCTCTACAGGGGGCTCTGTCAGAAAACACCTCCTACCCGTGTCCCCCCTGCTTTTCCTCCCTCTTCCCCCCGCGCTCCGATTGTATTCTCGATGTCCCTCTTGAGCTTCCATGTCCCTCCAAAGCGATCCTCCCACTCCCCCCTACCCCTGCCCTTCTACTCATCATCATCCCCGTTGTTTCAGGGTTGATCTCTCAAGTCGTATATCTACATGCACATATGTATCAATGTGTACATACTCTGCATCGTCTTGTTCGGCTTAGTTTGTGTGTCTTTTTGTTGGGCCTATTTGCATCCCGTCTCCACATGCCTGACATGGTGCTCTGCACATATGCTGCCCCGCGCCCACCTGGCCACCTTGAGCTAGCGGGGCAGAGAGTGATTGAGGCGACCATGCGCCTCAGCCGAGGCAGTCCGAGTTTGTGCGTTGTTTTAGGCGTTCCAGGATTCCAGGTGTTCGGTGAATTTGCTCCGTGAGTGTGCCGCCTGATTAGGCTCGACGCAATAAGCATGCCCTGTGGGGCCACGTCGGCCCAGCTGGAGTGACTCTGTGCCACCAGTCGCAAGTCGAGCTTGTTCTGCCGAGTTCGGCAGCGGAGACGTGGCTTGGACAACGTCGGCCCCTCCTGCTGGCGTGTCGTTCGTCCCCCTGCGCGCTCTCCTCGCGCCCTTCCCGCTCCGCTGGGCCGCCAGCCTCTCGTCCCCCCCTTGCTCCCAGGGCGCTGCTGCTTCCTGCTGGCCCGTCGTCGCGGGAAGGTTTCTTTTTGTGAGCCTGCCCTGCTCCTCCCGCGGCCTGGAGAGCAGCCGCTTCGGCGCGGGCTGTGCGGTGGCCTTCCCTGCGCATGCGCAGGGGGTGCCCCTCGTGTGTGAGGCGCCGGGCATCGCAGGCCTAGAGGTTGACACCAACACTAATTTCGGCGGTGTGCCTCCACCGAGGGAAGAAGATCCCGATTTCGGTGATGTTGGCATTATTCTGGCTTCCAAGGTGACCGAAAGATTACCACCAACACCGAAATCTGGAACCATCTTCCCCCTATGGAGGCAAAACCCCTGGTGTTGGTGTTGGCGCCCATTTCCAGGCCTCCAAGAGCAGTTTGATGAGGGGGATCTCCTCGCACCTCCCTCGTTCTACGGCCACCGGACTCTTGCGAGCGCCGCCGCCGCTTCCGCCGCCGCCCCCTCCTCCCCCTCCGCCGTCCTGCCCCCTCTTCCAACGCATTCCTGCTACTCCTCCTCTTGTCCTCCCCCCCTGTCTCCTCTTCCGGCCCCGTGCTGTTTCACAGCGTCGAGCCCCAGATGTCCTGACCCCAGCTCCAGGGCTGGCTGTGCATCCTGAGCTGTCTTCGGGCGGTCCTGGGGCCCAGCGAGGGCCCCCCGGCCCTGGGAACCGAAGCGGGCCAACAGCTTCCCGTCGCTCCTCCTCCTCCTCCTCCTCCTCCTCCTCTTTCTCCTCCTCCTCCTTCTCCTCCTCCTCTTTCTCCTCCTTCTTCTCCTCCTCCCTCCTCCTCCTCCTCCTCCTCCCTCCTCCCTCCTCCTCCTCCTCCTCCTCCTCCTCCTCCTCCTCCTCCTCCTCCTCCTCCTCCTCCTCTCTCTCTTTCTCTCGACCTGATGACATGTGGTTCAAGCTGCCAATCCTAAGGAAGAAACAGTGCACGTGCAGAGGAGGAGAGGTTACCCCACAACAGGCTCATCCCCCACGTCATGGGCGTTTTTGCCCTGGTACGGGTCCCTCCTCGTGGCCCCCCCCCGACATCGCTTGATACGCGGCGGCAACGATGGCGGTGCAAAAGAGAAGAGGCACATCCCCCGCCCACTCATCCACATCCGCGTGGCTGCCGAAAGGGGGCAGCGAAAGAGCAGTGCTAGCAAGTATCATTTGGGCGCGGTCGGGGCTCCACCTGCGGGGCAAGGATCGATGGGTCTTATAGCTTTCCCTGTGCAAGCTGGCCCATCGAACAGGTTCCTCCTCCCAGGGGTCGGGATATCCGACAATTCCTTTCGGGTTGGTGAGAATCATTGGGATCTTGGCCTCAGCGGCGGCATAAAGCATGACAGTCGACATACGCCAAAGAGCGTTAGCTTCGGCCACTTGCTTATACTCAGCCTCGCAAAGGGTCCCGAGGCACAAGGGGGAGGAGACAGATCGGAGGGGGGGGAGGCAAGACCCCCCGTCAAAACCACTGCGAGCGGGGTTCCACGTCTTGTCGGGGGGGGGAAACTAATGACAGCAGCAACCGCCCCATCAAGAATCCTCCTAGCCCACAGTTGGGCCTCTCCCTCTTGGGTGCTTCTGACGCGAACGACCTGCACCTGACGACCCAGGAGGTTCTTCTGAATGCGAGCCTGTTGCTCGAGTGCGGAATTCTCCTTATCCTGTCCGTCAATTATCACAATGCAAGGCAGAGGAGGTGGGGACAAATCCGCTGGCCACAACACACTTCTGGACTTCCTCGCTGCCTCCTTCCTGATCCAAGTTCGCCTGAGAGAGGACGGGAAGAAAGGGGTCGCGGGCAGGGGGGGGGGAGCAAGGGTCCAACGGGTGGCGCGTACGTAAATCGGTGGGCACTGCTCTCAGCATAGTTGTCATGCAACCCCTTTTGTTTGTTTTTTTTCTCGGGAACACTCGGTCAGCTTCCTTACATTCATCAGGGCTACACTCGATGGCTCTGCCACTCTGCAACCACGAATGCGCGCACCTAGGCACTCTCTTAAGATGTTCAACCAGTCTGGCACGGCAATGAAATTCAGTCAGGCATATTTGACACATAGACCCCGCCGCCCAGTTGTCAGGATCACTCGCGCTGCGGTGGGTCTTCGTAATGTGGGTCTGCAAAGCCTCCTCCTCCTCCTCCTCCTCCTCCTCCTCCTCCTCCTCCTCCTCCTCCTCCTCCCCTTCGTCCGCCTCCTCCGACGACGCCGGCGAGGACGACGGCGTCGACACCCCTCCCCGACGACGCCGACGACGCCGACGACGCCGACGGCGGCGCCCTCACCCCGCGGGTCTGCGAGGACCCGTCGGGGCACGGCGGCGGCGCGCGGCGGCGGCGAGGCCGGCGAGCGCGGACGCCGAGGCGGGGCTCGTCGTCGACCAGTCCGCGACCCTTAGCGAACGGTCGGGCGAGAAGGGTCGTCGTCTTCGAGGGTTTTCGACTGTCTTCGAGGGTCTTCGAGGGTTGTTTGAGGTTTTCGAATGTCCCCAGAGGTTCCCAGAGGCTCCCAGGGCTCGCCGTCGTCGTCATTTTTGAAATGTCATTTTTCCAGGGTAAGCAATTTTGACTTGGCAGTTCTCAAGAATGCGTAAGTATTGTCATGTCTAAAGAGTAAGAGCAAGTGCACAGTGAATTTTTGTCCATTGAAGTGCCCATCCCGGGGCTCGTACTCTGTTTATTACAGGGGGCAAGTCTTGGGGCTCAGACTGCGTTGGTGGCCCCCAAGACTACAACAACATCGGCTCCCGCCGTATATCCCCATGCAAAGTATGTTACATCGTGTTCTTGCAATTTACTAAATCGCCGCGCCCTCGACACTGAGGAATCACGCTGTCGCTCTGGACTTCATCACGATTTACTTGGGAGTCGCGCTATCGCTCGAGATTTCTTCGCGACTCATGCAGGACTGACGCTTCAGCGACCCGCCCGCTCGACCCGGCCGTCTCCGTCCGCCCGCCCGACCCGCTCGTTAGGGTCCGCCCGCCCGACCCGCCCGTCGGGTTCTGCCGCTTATTTTCCTGCTCCGAGCCCCCCTCCTGCTAATCTCTGTTGTCGGGGAGGAAGGGGAAGAGGAACATGAACAGGAGTCAAGAGAGGAAAAAACACCCCGACCTCCGCAAATAGCGTTAACTGAACGGCCCTGGGCGTGTACTTAACAGCCCCGCCCTTTTCGACTCCTTCTTTGGGCGCGTTTACTTAACGGCTTGGCCTGTCGGGATGTTAATGATGAGCAGCGTAGTTCTTCTACTCCCTACAGGTAGGCATCTAGAGGTGCGGCAGCAGCAGGAGGAGCGGGAGGGAGCAGGAGGAGCGGGAGGGAGCAGGAGGGAGCAGGAGCAGGCGAGGAGGAGGGATCCGCGGGGGAGGCCAGCGCTGGGATCGGGTGGCGTGGCGCGGGCCCAGACCCCCGACGTCGCGATTTTTTCCATGGCGTCGACCCCCAGAGGTCTCGACCCATTCCCCCGGATTGGTGTCTCGTCCTGAGTCCTCTTTTGACGGCTCCGAGGCCCGGCGAGGGCCCCCAGAGGCAGGAGAAACAGAAGCACTTGGGCCCGTCTTGGGGCCCTCTTGTGTCCCGACGTCATGACTTTTTCATGACGTCGACCCCCAGAGGTTCCGACCCATTCCCCGGGACCGGTTTTTTCTCCCGAGTAGCTTTTTGGTGACGGTCCCCAGGGACTGGTCAGTAGGGGCCCCCAGAGGCCGAACATACGGAACAAAAAGTTCGCCGTGATTTTCTGCTTGATTCGAGGGTGTCTGGGGGGGGGCAGCCACTGCCCCCGCATCCCAGCTCGCCTCTCCCTCCTCCCTCCCCCTGGCCTGCAAGCGGCTTCGCGCCTTGCACGCCCCCCGGCGCTGATCTCATCATGGGATCGATTCGCGGACATCGAAGAATGGAAAACACGCTACAAACATAAACTTTCGGCGCTCCGCGCGGACCTCACAACGTTTCTGTTTATGTTTTTTTGTTTCTCTGGGACACCCGAGTTCCAAGTGCCAAGTTCCTCCCTCTCCCTCCCCGCAGCGGTGCGCGCTCGCACTCTCCGGGGCCCCCCTCGGGGCCGTCCGAGAGGAGCACGCCTCTCTCCGAGGACGGCCGAGGCCTTGCTGGAGACGCCCCGGCGCCGAGAGAACATACGGTCGGACCAAAGTAGATCGGCGGCGAGCGAGAGGAGGAAGTGAGAAGGAGAAGGCCTTCTCAGAAGTCGAGGAAGAGACAACGCCATAAACATACACTTTTGGCGCTCCGCGCGGATCTCTTGGATCTGCGCTGGGCCCCCCTGGCGGCGCCTCCGGCGCCGCCCCTGGCGCGCTCCGCGCGCCAGGGAGTGGGGCCCAGCGCAGATCCAAGAGATCCGCGCGGAGCGCCAAAAGCGTATGTTTCTTCCTGTAAGAAGGCGACAGGACTTCTCAGAAGCACTCGCACCTTCTGAGAAGCCTTCTGTGTCTTCGGGGAAGGCCCAGAACATTTTTCAGAAGGCCTGGGAACTTCCGAGCCTTCTCAGAAGGCCTTCTCCTTCACACTTCCCCCCTCGCTCGCCGCCGAGTACAAGATCGAGGTCGGCTCGGGGAGGGTACCCCTGATGTTCTTTTTGCCTGTTGGGTGCTGTTGTGCCTGGGGAGGGTGCCCTTGGATGTTCTGTGCCTCTTCGCCGGCGGTCCTTCCCTTGCAGCCAGTGAACTAGCGTTAAGTCGAGCCTGCCCCTCTACAGGAGGAATAGTACCAAATAGGCAACAATAGCATAGGGGACGATGTTTTGACTATTTTTGAAATGTTTGAGCATGTTTGGAGTATTTTTATTTTTTCGTCGAACATCTGCCTGTAGGGGGACATGCCCGACTTAACACTAGAGCGCGCGTTCGGACTGCCTCTTTCCGCGCTGCGACGGAAAAAGCGTTTTCGCCGGCGGAGGGCCTCATGGTCTTGAAGGATGTTCTTCTGTCCCAGGTCCGATCGTACCGTCAGAACGCTGAGATCACCCGCGGCAGCGATAGGGGGGGATAGGCATAGGGGGGACGCATCGACCCCCCATCGCCCACTGATCGACGACAGGTGCCCGATAGCGCCAGCCTGCACAGGCAGGTGCGGATTCACTATCGGGGGCCTACCATCACCGATCTATCGGTGATGCATCGCCGATGCCAGGTCGATGCCAGTCCTCACCTGTCGTTGCCCTTCAGGTCAGGACTGCTGTGGGCTCTGGAGGAGGGAGGAGGGAGGAGGGAGGAGGGAGGGGAGGAGAGCAGGAGGAGGAGGAGGGGAGAGGAGGAGGAGGGAGGAGGAGGAGGAGGAGGAGAGGAGGGGAGGAGGAGGAGGGAGGAGGGGAGGGAGGAGGAGGAGGAGGAGGATGGGGAGGAGGAGGGGGAGGAGGAGGAGGGGGGCGGAGGAGGAGGAGGAGGAGGAGTGCTGCCGGAGCCTGGTCGGGGCTGGCCGAGAGGCTTGCCGTGGACAGGGATGCCCCCGTCCTTCCGTCCTTGCTCTCGGCGTCCCCTGCGGTGGAGGCCCATGCCAAGAGGCACCCTGCTTGCCTCCAGTGTGCCCTGGGTTTCTTAGGTTTCGATGGTTTTGCTACGGAGAGCGCGGCGTTCCCACACCAAGAATCAAGGGACGTCCTGGGGTCTCAGGGTTGGGTTTCGTGTGGAAGGGTTCTTGTGGACTGGCCTCTACTATATGGCAGCACTATGGCTGTAGCCCAGGCGCTGGACCAAGAAGTAATTCGGGTTCGGCGGGGGCTTGCAGTTCCTTCAGGTCCGTCCGTAGTCGTTCCTCGAGTTCTCCTCGTGCACCCAGGCGCTCCTGGGGCCCAAAAAGGAGCCTCGCTCCTTCCCTGGCGCTCCTTCTGGAAATAGCTCGACTGCGCGCTGCGCTCTCCGAAGACGGCGGGGCACTTGCTGGAGACTTGTCGCAGCTTGCCGAGATGGCACGATACCCCTCCCCGCCTGGGGCTCCCCCCTCGACACCGCGCGAACCGCGCAGGAACGATACCCGCGCTCGGAGGTCCCCAGAGGCTCTCGACACCATCTCTCGTACAGTCGACCCGCACGGTAAGAATGGGCACCCCTCCCAAGGGTACCCTTGCATCCTTGCCTCGTCGGTCCATCCTTGGTCACTCTCGTGGGCCGCGCCCCGCTCGGAAAGCTTCGAAACGGCCTTCCAAGGGAGGGGGAGAGGAGGAGGAGGAGGGGGAGGAGGAGGAGGAGGCGGAGGAGGAAGGTTGGGTGAGGCGGAGGAGTGAGGAGGAGGAGAGGAGGAGGGAGGAGGAGGAGCAGGAGGAGGGAGATAGAAGTGGAGGAGGAGGAGGAGGGAGGAGGAGTGAGTGAGGCATCTGCATGTATTGGGTTGCGCGTTTTTTGATCTTGTTATGTGCTTGCTGCTCTCTAGGGGGGGCTGTTCTCTTGACCTACCTGGTGGAGGGGGGCGTTTTGTTGCGTGGGGGGGGCCTTCCACGGCCCGAGACGGGCTCTCCCCGACTGGTATGGCGTACGGCTTCCGCGCAGGGCGCTTCAATGCGTCCCACGCCAGACGCCCGGACAACGCCGCCCTTGGTGGACCATTCTCCACCTCCTCTTCCCTCACCCTCCTCCACTCCTCCGCCCTCATACTGTCCTCCTCCTCCTATCCTCCCTCCCTCCTCCTGTACGATCCCTTTCCGCCTCCTCCTCCTCTCTTCTCCTCCCTCCTCCTCCTCGCCCTCCTTCATCCTTCCTCCATCCTCCTCCTCCTCCCCCTTTCTTTCCGCCTCTCCGATCCGCCTCCTCCTCCTCCTCCTCCTCCTCCTCATCCACCTCCTCCTCCTCCTCCTCCGCCTCCTCCTCCTCCTCCTCCTCCTCCCCCTCCCCCTTCTATCCCTCCTCCTCCTCCTCCTCCACCTCCTCCTCCTCCTGTCTATCCCCCCCGCCCGTAGCCGTCGCTCCCCTCCCCGGGTCGGGGCTCCGCGTCGGGTGCCTCTCTTCGGCGGCCCTCTGGCCCGCGCAGCGGGTCTCGCGGTCCAGGCGGAAGGTGACCGAGGAGGTGGAGGGTGAGGAGCGAGGCGGTGAAGGAGTGAGGAGGCGGGGGACGGGGGGGGAGGAGGGAGGAGGGAGGAGCGAGGCAGAGGGAAGAGGACACGCGACTCGAATGGCCCCGCCTAGGAAATGGGGGATCCACTGCTGATCAGAGGAAGGCGCGGCTATTCCGAAGCCGCGTGGGTGTCACCACTTAGGGAGATCCCCGTGTGCGGGTGACACTTGGCCTCAAGATTTCTTAAAGCCGTGGAGCGAAGCCTGGTCTCTCAGGTGACGACGAGGCCATTACAGCGGGCCATCAGCACTGGGGGCTGGCGGGTGGATGCTGGACCCCCGCAGTTCAGACAGTAGACACATGGGCCCTCGGTGGCCAGATGGCGTCCCCGAATAATGTGGAAAGAGGCCTCAGGGATACGGTGGGGGTGTTCGTTAAGGAACGTGCCCAGGAGGCTTCAGACCCTGGGGGGGGTCCTTCTCTGATGAGGGCGGCGGTGATATCCATGGCCAATCCACGGTTGGCTCTCCACTGGCTTCCAGACCCTGGATTCCTTATCGAAGGTTTCCATCACTGCACTAGACACAGTATCGGGCCCACTCGAGGCCGCGCTGGACACAGCGGGTCACCCCACTCCAGCAGCCCTGCCAGATGGTTGGTGCCCCTCCGATCTTGGGAGCCTCCTCGCCCCTCCTCGGCGACCCGCCACCGCTCGCACGCGGGATTCACGTGCTCGCGGCCGTCCACCTCTGATGGCCAACCGCGGCTCCCGGGACACGATCCGCCGCCTCGAGGGCGATCGAGATGGCCTCCTCGCGGGCAGTTGGCAGCGGCGCAGCAGAGGGAGCAGAGGCAGCACAGCAATCATGGGAGGCGTGCCTGCGTTGAGCGCGCGCCGTCATGCTCTGCAGGGCCGAGCGGCGCACGCTCTGCGCGCCGCGGTCGCCTCCACCCTGTCTCGGAGCTCGCCGAGGCCGGGCAGAGGCCGCAGGGACAGCTCGACCCGCGCCGAAACAGCTGGTGGCGCTGCTGCACGAGCTGCGCAGGTGCAGAAAGGGGCAGCAGCTCGGGACCTTTTCGGGATGGTCTCGTGGATGCAAGCCATGGTCGATCCCACCGCCGCCATCAGCCACGCTAAAAGCTTGGCATGCTCCTTGGCGTTCGTCATCTTGCTACGGAAGACGTCGTGGATGGCTCGCGGCAGCACGTGCAGCTGGGCCTCAACCTTCGCGAAGAAGTCGGCCCACGCATTGCCCTAGAAGTTGCCAGCGTGGTGCCTGCCTGCACACTGCAGGAAGGAGTCCACGTCCTTGTGTGCAGGGCACTAGTTATGTCGCTCCAGGTCGATGGAGGCCGTCCATCTGCCCGAAGACACGGCGCCAGATGTCAGATTACCTACTGGCCCCGCGCACCGGCCAGCTCAGGGCCCCAGCTCTCGATCTCGTGCGCGCACACCTCGCGGCCCCAGGAGCCGTGCGCACGAACGACCCCCGGCATGCGGAAGTAGCCGATGAGCTACCAGCGCTACCACATGGGATAGCGCAGCCTCCGCGCCTCCTCCTCCGTCCGCGGGCCCGGCAGGATGCCGTCGAAGGCCTTGTGCAAGTCCAGCTAGGATCACCATGAGGCTAGACTCGCCGAGCAGGTGGGCAATCTCGGCAGTGATGTTGTGGCCATACGCCGAATCCACCGAGGAGGAGCAGGCGGAAGAGTCCGAGGAGGAGGAGGAGGAGGAGCGAGGAGGAGGAGGAAGGAGGCGGAGGAGGAGCGAGGCCCGCATCTCCGAGCAGATCGCCGCCTCGACGTTTGCCCCGCGTCGCCGGAGACCTGCCCTCCCCCCCCCCGCGCCAGCAGGCGGCTACGACCACATCGCCGTGTCGCAGCTGCTGAACGCCCACGCCAAGGCCAGGGTCTTTGACCGGGAGTTCTTCCTCGCCGCGGTGCGCGCGGCGTTTTCTGTTCAGCTGTTTTTTCTTGATCGCGCTTCGCCAGGGGGTGTTAATGGTGCCATCATTTCAAGGCAGAAGAGTGCCACAGAAGGGATGGGGAGCCCCAGACCGCCCGGTCAGGTGGCGGTCTGGCAGCCGTGTCGCCGAAGGCTTCCTCGCAGTAAACATATATATATATATATAGATTCAGGAAGCGTGCTCTCGCCGCAATGCTGGCTACATGTTTGGTCTGGACGGCCACGAGCCCGTCTAGGACATACAGCCGTGTCTCACTTGCCGACCACCTGCTCCTCGACCCGCGTCTTCACCTCTGCTGCTATTCGGGTACTCTGCTGGGGTGTTGCTGTGTATTGTTATGTTTTGTGCTTGATCTTCGTCGGGAAGCTATGCATCCGACGCCGCGACGAGGGGCGACCGCCTTCCCATCAGGGGGCACATCAAATCAGGGATCTGCCTGCCAGCAGGTGTCCGACTCCTCGACGCCCCCGAGGGCTTGCAGATCAAGGGTGTCCGCGGTTCGGTCGGTTGGGCTGCTTCGCAGTCCGCTCTATTCGGCCGGTCCTGTTCGGTCGGTTGCTGCGCCGCTGCGTCCTTCCACGCTGCTTTCGGTCCGTCGGTGTTGGTCGGTTTCGCCTCGCGGTCGGTTTTGTCGGTTTACGGTTTTGCTGTCGCCGTGGCCGTCTGTGCACATGTCCTGTGGCACCTCAGAAGGCTCGAGGGCTGGCGGACAGTCTGCCCGAGGTTTCCCGCTGCAGGGTCTCTCAGAGCACCGTGCGCACCTCCTGTTGCAGCTTCTCTGTGGCGCTGGCGGCCACTCCAGCAAGGCTGCATCATCTGGGATGCCCGAGCGGGGGGGTCGGGGGGAACGCGCCGCACTCGCCCAAGGAATCCAGGGTCTTGGAGGAGGAGGAGGAGAAGGAGGAGGAGGAGGAGGAGGAGGAGGAGGAAGGAGGCGGAGGAGGAGGAGGAGGAGTTGGAGGAGGAGGAGGAGGAGGAGGGGGGGCCCGGGGAGCCTCGTGCCCCCCGCTCCCCATGGGCCTCCGCCCGCGCGGCTTCTTCGAGTCGCCCGCGGTCCAGGGTCCTGGAGGGGGCCGGGACGGCTCGTGGTCCCCGCTCCTCATGCTTCCGCCGACTCTGGGGGAACCACAACCTAGACATGATCGCGTCGTGAAAAAATCAGGACGGGAGGTTTTTGCCAGTTTTCGGTCTCGGGAGGCCCTCGCCAGGCCTCGGGACCGTCAAAGAACGATTCAGGAATGAAAAACCGGTCCCAGGGAAAGGGTCGGGACTTTCAGGGTCGGGACTTTCATGTTCGGAAGTCCCCCAGCCTTCTGAGCAGTTTTCCAAGCCTTTCCTGAAGACAAACAACTTCTCAGCAGGCGCGAGGGCTTCTCAGAAGTCCCGTCGCCTTCTGAGAAGGCCTTCTCCTTCTCACTTCCCCCCCTCGCTTGCCGCCGAGCAGTGTCTCGCGTGCCCCTCAGGACATCTGTGCTGGCTCGACAATGTGTCCCTGCAGGCCTTTTTCACAATCGCTGCTTTTATCCTCCTCATCCTCATCATCGTCGCCATCATCGCGGACAGAGCCGAGAGAGGACCAGGGGTAATTGTAGGGGGGTAGGTAGGCTCAGGGGGGAAGGCATCGACCCCCAGTCGCCCATGGATCGCCGATAGGGGCCAGATGGCCCATCCTGCTCATGGGCCTGCCAGGTGTACTTTCCGCGACCCTCCCTCTGTCTCCCTAGGTGGTGCCTGAATGGGCCACCTTCGGCCCGCCAGCCGACTCGGGCCAGGAGGCGGAGAGCGAGGACGAGGACGAGGAGGACGCGGACGAGGGCGAGGGCGATGAGCATATCAATGAGGAGGAGGAGGAGGAGCAGGAGGAGGAGGAAGAGGAGGAGGAGAGGGAGGAGCAGGAAGATGATACCGAGGACGAGGATTACAAGCAGGAGGAGGGTGGAGGGAAATAAGGATGAGACATCTGGGATAAGGGTTGAGGGAGAGTGGGGAGGATGCGAAGGAGGAAGAGGCGTCGCGGAAGGAGGAGCTAGAGGAGTAACAGTAATCTGATACACATCATGATGCAAGGGGCGGGAATTGTTGGAGGATGGGGGGCACAGCGCCCAAGCAGGTGCGGTGGATGACGCCTTCTCGTCTGTCGACGTACACGCCGCAGTCCGTCTCAAACAGCTTGCACGCCATCGCGCGGTTCCCTGCGCTCTGGGACCAGCGGGAGGACCGCATGCAGGTGATTCCTTGGTCCTCCTACTCACGGCCCGCCTCATCTCAGCCGCCCTCCTTCCCCTGCTGCTGCTGCGGCTCCTCCTTCTGGGGGGGGAGAAGGGGGTGGGGGGGGGGGCTGGAGGACGAGGATGAGATGGAAGAAGGATGAGGTGGGGGAGTGGGGTTGGAGGGACGGAGGGGAAGGATGGGAGGCAATTTATGCGCATCATCCCGCCGCTTACCACTGAGAGTCGGATCTTGTTTACCTCCGAGGCTTCCAGCCCAAGCAGTCATCCTTCTCCTCTTGCTCCAGTGCTTATGCTCTCACTCGCCCTCGTATCTGTTTTCCTCCTGTCCCTCTCTCCGTCGACGTGTCTCGGGCGTGTCGGCCGCGGGGCCGGTCTCGAGGAGCCGCTCTGGCAGGGCCGTCGCGCCGTCGGAGTGCCTGGAAACCTCGTCCTCGTCCTCGTCCTCGCCTCCTCCGCTGCCTCCCTTTGCAGTGCCCTTGGCCCTGGTCAGGGACAGCCGTAGTATGCAGGCTGCGCCTGTCTGATAGAGCCAGGCGTGGCCCTGAGCGCCCCGCCGCGAGCCAGTCCTCGAGCACCTGCGTGTCTTCTTCATGTGCTCGGCGTCGTCGTCGTCCTCCCCCTCCTCCTCCTCCTCCTCCTCCTCCTCCTCCTCCTGGCCTCCTCCTCCCTTTCCTCCTCCTCCTCCTCCTCCTCCTCTTCCTCCTTCTTCTCCTCCTGTATTCCTTTGCGTGCTCCTCATCTTCCTCCTCTCCCTCCCCCTCCTCCCCCTCCTCCATCTCTTCCTCCTCCTCCTCCTCCTCCTCCTCCTCCTCCTCCTCCTCCTCTTCCCCCCCTCCCCCTCCTCCTCCTACTCCTCCTCCTCCTCCTCTTCCTCCTCCTCAACCTCCTTCTCTTCCGCCTTTCTCCTCCTTCTCCTCCTCGTGCCGCCCCCCTCCGTCGTGCGTTTTTTCGTCCTTCTGGCGCCGCAGCTCTACTCCCCCTCCCCCGTTCGCAGTCCTCCACCTCCCCCCTCGCTCCTCCGCGCGCTCCTCCGCGCGCTCCTCCTCCTCCTCCTCCTCTCTCCTCCTCCTCCTCCTCCTCCTCCTCCTCCTCCTCTCCTCCTCCCCTTCCTCATCTCCTCCTCCTCCTCCTCTCCTTTCCTCCTCTCTCCTCCTCCTCCCTCCTCCTCCTCCTCCTCCCCTTCCCCTTCCTCCTCTCCTCCCCTTCCTCTTCTCCTCCTCCTCCTCCTCCCTTTCCTCCCCTTCCTCCCTCCTCCTCCTCCTCCTCCTCCTCCTCCTCCTCCCTCCTCTCCTCCTCCTTCTCCTCCTCCTCCTCCTCCAACTCCTCCTTCCCTTTCCTCCTCCTCCCTTTCCTCCCCTTCCTCCTCCTCCTCTTCCTCCTCCACCTCCTCCTCCTCCTCCTTCTCCTTCCGCTTCTCCCTGTGCAGCCGTCCCCTCCGCGAGGTGCATGCGCTGTTCGCCACGTGCGTGACGGAGGACCTGGCCTCTGGGGCTGGGGCGAGGGGCCTGCCGAGGGGGGGGGGGTCAGCGGAAAACGCTGGAATCCGGAGGTTGGAACCCTGACTTCCGGAGGTCAGGGTTTCCTATCTCGGAACTTCCCTAAACAAACGACAACAGAGGGAAACAGAAGGGAGACATGGAAAACCGAAGTGACACACAAGGGAAACAGAAAGGAAACACAAGGGGAACAGAAGGGAAACAGAGAGAACACAGGGGAACGCACTGGAACACAGGGAACACACAGGGGAGCACTATCCTAACCTCCGGAGGTCCGTGTTCCAAGGCTCCGAGGTGCGAAACCCAACCTCCGGAGGTTCGTGTTCCAAGCTCCGAGGTGCGAAACCCTAACCTCCGGAGGTTAGATTTTCGCACCTCTGGATTCCAGGGCCTACCGTGGGTCAGCGGCGTGCCAACAGCTGTCGGTGGCCAGCGGAGCGTGAGACGGCCCGGTGTGGGCCCGGGCTTGCCGCATGCCTTGGTTGTCCTGATACGCACGGGTTGAAACGTGACAGGTGCCGTGTTCGAAACGTCCGTGTCAACACGCTGCGTGTTGGCTCGGCACGTGTAGGCCAACGTTTCGGAGAGCGTAACGGATCGCCAGACCTACGATTTCAATCCACGTGTCGAGCTCCGATTCAACACGCTGCGGGTTGCGTGTTGCAGCGAAGCCGCGTGCCCCGCCGCCAATGACTACGCAAGAAACCACCGCAACTAGAAGTTGTGGCGCATGCGAGTTGTCTTGATGTATGTTGCCGTTGTTGCCAAGTGAGTGAGGGTCGTACCACGTGACGTGCTCTTCGATGTCGTGTCGGGGTGTCTTTGTTCGTTCTCGTCGTCGTCGTCCTCCTCCTCCTCCCCCTCCTTATCCACCCCCCCTCCCCTTGTTTCCTTCGTCCCCTCTTCCGCCCCCTTCCTCATCCTCGTCTCCTCCTTCGTGGCTGCGTCCTGACGTGCCCCTGAGTTTCTGTTTTCCGCATCGAGGCTGCGGCCTCCACCGCCACGCCCCAACGGGCGCACGCGGGCGCCCACGCGGCGCACGCGCGAGTCCGGCGTTCGTTCTTTCTTTCGTTTGTTCTCCTCCTCCGTGGGGCTCCCAAGTCCCGGTGGAGGGGTGGCACCGCGCCACCGACTGCCAGTGGCCAGCGGAGCGCGAGACGGCCCGGCGTGGGCCCCCGCCTGCCGCACGCGCTCCTCCGCCGATCACGCCGGAGCACTGCCTGCGCGCGGAAGGGCTGCGCGGCGCACGTGCACCTGCTGTCGTGCCCTGGCACGCGCGTGTTCCAGACATTCGGAGGAGGAAACAGTACCCGTACCGCTACCCCTGCCTCGTCTTCGCCTTTTTGGGCTTCCTGGGACGCCCTCGTCGCCACCGCTGGATTCGCCTCGCAATCCTGGTCAGAACGCACCCAGGGAGAGGCCTGGGGAGTAGCTGTATCGGCACCTTAGCCTTTCGGTCTCCCCGGACATTCGGCCTTGGGCCTCCCGCAAACGGGCAGCAGCGAGATGTGAGCCACAGAAACTCGGCGTCGATGTCGGCGGTCGAAGAAGACCAGGCGGCATGAACGTGAGCTTTCGGGGTCCGCGCGGATCTTGGATCGGCGCCGGACTCCCCTTCCTGGCGCGCGGAGCGCGCCATTGGCGGCACCGGAGGCGCCGCCAGGGAGCCCAGGGCCGATCGAAGAAATCTACGCGGACCACCGAAAGTTTATGGTTCGTTGGCGACCCCGCCGCCAGCGTTCAACCTTGAACGCCGCCGGCGACCCAGAATCGGTCGATGTAGAACGATCTGACGCTTCGGGAACGGCCGATCGTTCAAGGGTGAACGATCCCCGCTGTGTCAGAAACCAACGCTGAAGTCGGCATGTGCATGCAGTTTCTTATCCTCTAAGTACTTGTCTCGGCCACGCGCACCAGGTAGGGGGAGGGGGGAAGGCTTCTTAGAAGCACCCCTGCTTCTTAGAAGGCGCGGGCCTTATCTACAGATGCAAGGCCGGCGCCTTCCAAGAAGCAGCCTCCTTCTAAGAAGCTTTCCCCCCACCCCTACCCCTGTGTGTGCGTGCCGCTACAAGAGAGTTTTCAGGCTGGTGCTGGCTGGGGGCTGAGGTGGCCCATCGGGCGTTGCGAAATGGGGGTCGACAAATAAGTGGGATGTGGAGAAAGGTACACCTTTTGTGCCCCAAAGGGGCCCCAAAGGGGCACCCTGGGGCCCAAAACCTTTCCGTTTCTCCCCCCCATCAATGGCCCACCCATTCAGTAATGCCCGAGCCCAGCACTGGTTTTCGGCGTTTGGAGGCCGTTTCCGGGCTCTGGAGCCATTGGGAAATGATCTCGGGGTTTGGGGCCCGATTTTGAGTGGATTTGTCCTCATCCCCCCCTCTTGACCGATTTTCCTGGGGTCCATCTAGTGCAGACCCCCTGGCCGCCTCCAGAGCGGATGAAGAGTCTGTGCTGCCGAGAGATTTTCCAGGCCTTGTCAAATAGGGTCCGAGTAGATGGGATCGGTGAGGATCGCGCCGCATCGCCGATGCATCGGCGATGCGGCTCGCTGAGCAGCCTTTTTGCCTCCACGCCGACGGCGCCGATGCATCGCCGATGTCGCCGATGCGTCGACGATGTATCAGAGATGCATTGGGGATGCGGCGCGATCCTCCGACCCCATCAGCTCGGACCGCATTCGGGAGGCCTCCCAAGTCGGAGGTTGACAAAGTCCGCACCCTGCCAAGTCGATTAGCAGGTACACCGAACAAGAAACCAGGCTGCGAACAGGCGACCCACCGAGGTGCCTTCTTCTCTGACGACCTCGGGCACCGATCGGAGCCTTTGGACTTCCCGCGAAGCCCACGATCGACTGAGCAATTCCCCTCCCGCCACCAGATTTCTGATAACAGTGTTCCTTGATGCACGTTTGGTAGGTGGATCTCTCAAGCTCTCCGCCGCCTCTGGCGGTGCGCCTTGCGAGCAGGATCGCAGCAAAGCCCCAGGAGAGCGCGGCATTGACAGTGTAGCTCCGCACACGTGACAACTGTTGACGAGCAGGAACGCAGCAAAGCCCCAGGAGAGCGAGGCATTGATAGTGCAGCTCAACATTGACACGGTGGTGGCCGGGGCACTCCCGCCACGTGTCCACGAGCGACGCACGTGTCTGCCGTGGCGCACTGCTCCCGTTTTGGTTGGCTCTCGAGCGGGGGCTGCGGCCGCAGTTTTTTCCGAGGGCCTGCGCCCGCCGGGCGTGGTCCCGAGCGCCTTCAGTCGGGCATGCCACTCTGCAGGAGGAGTAGAACCAGTCACGGAAAAGTGCCTCCTGATCGGGCATCGCCGAATGGAGGTATGCCTTCTGGCAGGGAGAATGCCGTTAGTCAGGAGTACTTTCCAGGAGGTATGCCTTCGGTCGGGAACAGTCGAAAAACTAGCCGGGGAACGTTTTTATGATTATGGTTGCTGAAACATCTGTTTTGACTATGTTTCACTTGTCTCCCAAAGTCCGCCTGTAGGGAGACATGCCCCGCCCAGCTCAAGCCATTTTCACGGAGGGGTGTTTTGCCGAATGGGGCTCTGTCCCCCCACCGAGAAGGGGCTACCGAGTGTGCCCTCGGTGGCGTCCGATCCCGCAAGACTGCGCACGCGGTGTCGCTCATCAGTTTACGGCCACTTCTCTCGGCGCCCCGAAGCAGCCCCCGCGGAAAACAAGAAATGCTCGAGAGACCGCACCTTGATAATAAGTTCGAACCCTGCACTGCACGATGACCCCCTGCACCCTCCAGATTAATATCGAGCGTGCGGCAATGTATGGGGCTTGAGTGGTAGAAATACCCGAACCCCAAAACCACAACCCATACTGAAATCAACGTTGAGTTGATTTCGGGGGGGGTGATCAGAATCGCCCTCAGGTATGTAAGGATTGGGCCATATTGTCCATCCACAGGTGGTCGACGTTTTTTCCAGCCGCCAGTGATCAGGGTCGGGCCTCAAAGTCATCCTCCCCGGACCTTTGGAATTCGTTCTGGCAAGCACTGCGAGGGACATCCAGCCGCAGCGACGGGGTTCCAGGCTAGAACGACACAACGGGATGCGCAACGAAGCATGGCAATGCGCGCGTGGCGATCGGATGATAGCAATATCACAACTTGCTGTAACAACAAGTGATTCAGAAAGGTATACCCGATGCCCTCAGCATTGATGCAACTATTCGCGCATCGGCTGTGACTGTAGTACTACGCCATCGCGCCTCAGGGAGGAGGAGGAGGCTGAAGGTGACGATAATACTGGGGCAGAGGAGGATGTGGTAGGATAGGACATGCGGAGGATGAGGAGGAAGGGGAGGAGGCGGAGTAATACCCCGCGTGTTTACTCCAGGAGAGGGATGATGATGAGGAGGAGGAGAATGAGGAGGAGGAGGACGAGGAGCAGCAGCAGCACAAGTTGGAGGAGGAGGCGCAGGTGAACGCGAATGCGGAGGAGGAGGAGAAAGTGGAGGAGTAGGAGGAGGTGAAGATGATGGCATGTATAAACAGGAGGATGAAGTGGGAGAGGGGAGGAGAAGGCGGACGATTCTTCAGGCTTACCCCACATCCGCCGACCCTTTATGAAGAATCGCGCAGTGGTTTGGTCGCCTCTTTGGGTGGTCTGAGGCCCCTGGGCCATTCTGGGGGCATTCTTGGGTTGCCTTGGGGCCCCTTAGGCCGTCCTGTGGCAGTATTGGGCTGTCTTGGGGCTCTCTTGGGCTGTCATCGGCCTCTCTTGGGCTGTCATGGGGCGCTCTGGGTGTTCTTTTCGGCCGTCTTGGCCGTCGCCATCTGTTGCCGAGGACTGTGGTATGCCCTTGGTGACCTCAGAACTGCTTTGCGGTGTCTTTTGGAACCGTCAGGGGCGGCCGTGGGGTGACCTTCAATCGTTTCAGGCCATTGTGAAGCTATCTTGGCCCTTCCTGACCTTAAGCGGAACCGTCTCGGCGTCCTCTGAGGCTGTTTTGGCGCGCCATGAACCTCTCGGGAGCCGTCCTGGAGCTCTCGCGGGTCGTCTCGTCGCCTGGTGGACCCTCTTGGCGCGACCTGGAGGCGATCTGGGGGATTTCGGGGTCAGGTGGATCCGGTGGGGCCTTCGGCCAGGGCCCGAGGGCGGGAAATCACGGACGCGAAGCATCTGACAGCAGACCAAACCAAGCACTATTATCAGACGGGCGCAGGCCATAGGCCAGTGAAATGCCGCGAGTGCGACGCGCATCACAAGCGCTCGCGGGTGTTCAGGTGTTCCGCGTGCCCGACAGAAGCAGATGGAAGAGGCCGGGAGTTCACGGACAGGACGCATCTGACAGATAAGCAAGTGGAGCACTTCTTCGCGAAGGGTTCGGACCATCGCCCAGTCATGTGCCGCGCGTGCCAGGAAGAACGCAATCAGTCGCGAGTGCTCACGTGCTCCGCGTGCCCGAAAAAAGCAGATGGGAAAGAGCTAGAATTCACGGACAGGACGCATCTGACAGATAAGCAAGTGAACGCCTTCTTCAGGAAGGGTTCGGGCCATCGCTCGGTGGTGTGCCGAGCGTGCCACGAGCAAAGGCAGATGGCGAAGAAGTTGGAATGCTCCGCGTGTCCCGTGAAAAAGTACGGATGAAAGCCAACGTTCACTGACGGCGGCCATCTCTCGAAAGACCAGACGAAGAATTATTTCCACCGAGGCAATCTGGTGGTTTGCGCCAAGTGCTATAAGGCGAGACGGGCGCCTCGAAGAGACCCGCCGAAACGCCCTGCGGAAGCAAGTGACGAGCACGGCGGGAAGCAACGCAAGTTGCGAGGAATTTGACTGCGAGTCGCGCGCGCGCGCCGTCTTCGGGGCTCTCTTCGGCCGTCCTCGGCCCCTCTTGACCCGTCTTGGGGCCCTCGTGGGCTGTCGCGGGGCCCTCGTGGAGGCTTCTTGGACCGTCTTGGCGCGGTCTTGGGGGGCTCTGGGGCCGCCCAGGAGCGGGGAACACCCCAAAAGGCGCACGTGCGAGAAACAATATACGTTTTACGAAGGGAACGGGCGTTTTTGTGCGTCTAGAGGCCCTCTTATGGCGCATCGTGGATGCCTCTTGGGGCGTCTTGGGGGCCTCTGTAGCCGTCTGGAGGTCGTCGTCAGTGTTTTTGATCGCCCTTGGACCGTCGGGGGCCATGTGGAGCTCTCTTCGAGGCCACTCGGGACGCTCCTGGAGAGTTGTCGGGGCCGTTTTCGGAGCCCTTTTGGGCCGTCTTGGACGTCTGTTGGCCCGTCTTGGGGCCCTCTAGGGCTATATGGGGAACCCTCTTGGAGGCGTCTTGGGCCGTCTGGGAGCGGGTTTGGGGGGCTTTGGGGCCGTCCAGGAGCGGGGGGCGCCCCAAAAGGCGCACGTGTGAAAAAAATACGTTTTACGAAGGGAACGGGCGATTTGTTGCGTCTAGAGGGCCTCTTGGGGCGAATCTTGGATGCCTCTTGGGCCGTCTTGGGGGCCTGTTGAGCCGTCGGGAGGCCGTCGTCGATGTTTGTGATCGCTCTTGGACCGTCTGGGACCGTGTGGAGCTTTGTGGAGGCCACTCGGAACGCTCCTGGAGCGCTCTTGGGGCCGTTTTCTGAGCCCTCTTGGGCCTGTTGGCCCGTCTTGGGGCCCTTTACGGGTATGTGGGGCACCCCCTGCGAGGCTCCTGGGGCCGTCTGGGAGGGGGCCGTCGGGGAGCATCGGAAAGGCCCAAAGCCGAATTTGTGAAAAATGTACGTTTCACGAAGGGAATGGGCCAATTTTTGCGTCTAGAGACCCTCGTGGAACGCATCTCGGAGGCCCTCGGAGGGGCTCGTAGGGGGCCTCTTCTGCCGTCGAGGACGCCTCGTGGCCCGTCTTTGGGCCACCTTGGGCGGCTTGGAGCGCTCGTTGGGCGTCCCAGAGCCATGTCGAGGCCACCAGAGGAGTCCCTGCACGATTTTCACTAGGTTTTGCACGATTTTCGGGAGCGGATGACCCCTCCGTTCCCATCCGGGGGATCCGGCTCGACCCCCCCCCCTCCCAAATCCACCGGACCGGGCTCCCGGGGGAGGGGTTTGGGGAGGGGGAACATCTCACACGCCGATGAACCCCAAGGGGTCGGCGGATTAACATGATGATGCTGATGATTCTGATGCTGATGGTATGATGATGGTGTTGGTGATAAGTATGGTGCTGATGATGCTGCTGCTGATGGTGATGATGTTGATGCTGCTGCTGCTGGTGATAACGGTGATGGTGATGGTTATGGTGAAGGTGATGGTGACGGTGATGATGATGATGATGATGTTGCTGATGATAATGATGATGCTGAAGATGATGATGGTGGTGGTGCTGATGGTGATGGTGGTGATGATGAGGTTGCTGCTGATTATGCTGGTGGTGGTGGTGATCATGGGGCTGATGATGATGCTGGTGGTGATGATGATGGTGATGGTGATGATTATGATATTTCTGACTTATGTTGCGGCTAAATGACCACCGCAATGATGATGACGATGACGATGGCGATTCCGGTGTCGATGACGATGATCTTGATGCTGCGGTTGGTGATGATGATGATGATGATGATGATGGTGATGATGCCGCTGTTGATAATGATGGTGATGATGACGAAAATGGTGACGATAATGATTATGACTAGACAATGATAATGATGCTGATGGTGATGATGACGATGACGATGCTGTTGAGTATGATGCCGATGTTGATCATGGCGGTGACGATGAGGACGATGCTAATGCTGATACGGTCATGATGCTGATGCTGATGATGATGATGATGATGATGTTGATGATGATGCTGAAGATGATGATGCTGATGATGATGGTGGTGGTGGTGGTGATGTGGATGATGAGGAGGAGCAGGACAGGGGTGTGCATCACTCCCCCAAGTGCAATAATATCCTCAAGGGGAGGATAATGGGGTCTATGGGTAGAACGTGGAGACGCAGCAATGACACAAGTTGGAGGAGGAGCGGGACGACACGAATGCGGCGGAGGAGGAAGTGTAGGACGAGGCGGGCCCAGAGGATGATGACGGGCATGATGATGACATGTGTACACACGAGGATGGGGAGGCGAGGGGAGGAGAAGGCGGAGGATGAGCATAAGGATCACTCCTTCGAGAAGAAGGAGGAAGAGGTTGAGTAGCCCCCCCCCGCGTGTCTACTCGATGGGGGTGTGATGACCCGGGGGGGGGCGGGGAGGAGGAGGAAGATGCTGATGATGAGGAGGCGGAGGAGGAGAACCAGTTGCACCGTTCGTTGGAGGAGGAGGAGGTGCAGGAGAACGCCAATGTGGAGGATGTGGGGGATAAGGAGGTGCAGGACGAGCAGGACAATGCTATGGATATTGATGACAGGCATACGCAGGAGGCCTAGGAGAAGAAAGGGGGATCACCTTGAGGGTGGACATGTTAACAATGAAACAGAGAAGGAGGAGAACGCTGCTGTGTTTTAATATGCACGTGTCTACTCGATGTGTGTGTACGGCGTATGGGTGGTGTGACGACGCGGAGCCGGATAGTATGCAACGGCAAACGCACACATGGGAGGAGGACCAGTAGGATGCGATTGCGGTGGAGGGTGAAGATGAACAGGATGAGGCGGTGGCGGATGGGGAGGATGATGGCATGTAGAATCATGAGGGCGAGGAGGATATGGAAAGTCGAGGCGATTGAGGATGCGGAGGGAGTGGGGGGGGACGGAGAAGCTGGAGGGATGCGAATGCTGATGAGCAGCAGCATCAGGAGTTGGAGTGGGAGGAGGAGGAGGAGGAGGAGGAGGAGGACTAGGCGGCGGAGGAGGAGGAGGAGGATGAATGGGAGGAGGAGCAGCAGGAGGAGGAAGAGGAGGAGGACAAGAGGGGAGGAGCAGGCGGAGGATGAGCATAAGGATGGCTAATACGAGAAGGAGGAGGAAGAGGTGGAGTATTCCCCTGCGTGTCTACTCGATGGGATGGGGGCATGACGGGGCGGATGTGGATGATGATAATGATGATGCTGGTGGTGATGATGCTGAGGATGATGATGCTGATGACGATGATGATGCAGATGCTGATGCTGATGATGATGATGCTGATGCAGATGATGCTGATGCGGATTATGCAGATGCTGATGGCGCTGATGATGACGATGCTGACCATGCTGGTGATGATGCTGATGCTGATGCTGATGCTGATGATGATGATGATGATGATGCTGATGATGATGATGATGATGATGATGATGATGGATATGCTGATGATTATGATACTGATGCTAATGCTGATGATGCTGATGCTGATGGTGATGATGCTGCTGATGCTGATGCTGATGCTGTTGCTGATGATGATGCTGATGATGGTGCAAATGCTTATGACGCTGCTATTGATGATGGTGCTGATAATGATGATGATGGCGGTGGTGGTGGTGATGATGCTGATGCTGATGTTGCTGATGATGATAAGGAGGAGGGGAATAATCAGCGTCACCACTCGTTGGAGGAGGAGGAGGAGGAGGAGGAGCAGGAGGACGCCAAGGTGGAGAATGAGGGGGATAAGGAGGTGCATAACAAGGAGGACAATGATAAGGATAATGATGATAGACATACGCAGGAGGAGATGGGAGGATTACGTTGAGGATGAACCTAATAAGAACGATGAGGAGAAGGAGGAGGAAGTGGATGTGTCTCAATCGCCACGTGTATACTCGAGGTGTGTGTGTGTGTGTGTACGGCGTATGCGTTGACTGACGGCGCGGAGAAGGATAATATGCAACAGCAACACACATGTGATGAGGAACAGGAGGATGTGAATGCGGCGGAGGATGAAGATGAACAGGAGGAGGAGGAGGAGGAGGAGGAGGAGGAGGAGGAGGAGGAGGAGTGGTGGGTGGGGAGGATGACGGCATGTAGAATCAGGAGGGCGAGGAAGATATGATAAATCAAGCCGAATGAGGATGCGGAGGGAGGGGGCAGCAGGAGAAGCTGGAGAGATGCGGATGCGGGTGATCAGCAGCAGCAGGAGTTGGAGTGGGAGGAGGGGGAGGAGGAAGAAGGGGAGGAGGAGGAGGAGGAGGAGGAGGAGGAGGAGGAGGAGGAGGAGGAGCAGCAGGAGGAGCAGCAGGAGGAGCAGCAGGAGGAGGAGGAGGAAGAAGAGGAGGGTAGATGAAGATATTTTGCCTCCCGGACGGCTCGGTCTGTTACGCGCCCTGGCATCAGGCCTTGCCGCGTTTGGGGCGCTTCGCGGTACAGAACTTGGTTAACATGCTGCAGGCGCTCCTCCCCCTCCCGCCCTCCCGCCCCTCCGCGCACAACCGCCCACGCCTCCTCCTCCTCCTCCTCTTCCTCCTCCTCCTCCTCCTTCTCCTCCTCCTCCTCCTGCTCCTCCTCCTCCACCCACCCCTCTCCCAATTTTCTCAGGCACAAGCAGCCCAATGAGCGCCCGCGGTCATTCGGCTCCTGGGTATTCCTGCAACCGCGTCCCAACGCCCTGTCGCAACGCTCCAGCGCTCTTGCAAATATTGCCGTCGGTGCTCGCCGGTCTCGTATCTCAGTCGACCAAGATTGGGACGAACCGGGCAAGTCAGGCGTTTTGTTTGTTCGACTTCGGCGTCCCGTCCGCAGGGCACGCGGGGTGCAGGCGGCTTCGAGCCTATCCAAATCCGCCAATGCGGCATGGCTTCAAGGCTGCTGCTGTCCAGCGGATTTTCGTTTCCAGCTTGTTGATTTCCTGTGCTTCTTCCTGTGTTTTTTGTCGATGTCCCGCCCCCAGTGGCGTGGGGCGTGGAGGCTACGAGCCCATGTAACACCCCTGCGGCGGTACTTCAACCCTCCAAGATTGGGTGCTGAACGGTGGGTAGTTTCTAAACTAGACATGGTTCGAGGACCACTCATTCCTGGTGTTTTTTTTTTTGTGTGTGTGTGTGTGTGCGCCTTCCTGAGCTCTCTGCTTCTTGCGGTGTTTTCACATGTGGAAATTGTTTCGAGGAGTGCGGCTGTATTGCGACCTGCTTTCACGTCGTACAATGTAGTGAAGACCACTTCCCCAACACGTACCTTTCCCATATGCGTTCATGCTTGCGTGGACTCCCACCTAGTGCAGAGCAAGTGCAGTTTTCCTCTCCGTGTCCTCGGGAAGCCCCGCTTACTCCAGACGTGCATGCACAGGTTGACGTCGACCAGCGGTCAAGTCATCGACCCATGGCAAGGGACTCGTCATACGATTGCTCGGACATCATCCCAAGCTGTTCAGCAGACCCGTTCAGGCCTTGTGGTACAGGCCTTGGGGTCAGAGAGCGTGCTGCGCTGATTGTTTTCTTTGCTCGGGTCGCAGCCGTGCGACGGGCTTCTGCTTCGGATGTTCTGACGTTCCCGCCCCAGCGCGGCCCGTGCAGTGTTTCCTTCGACAGGTCGTCGGGAGCGGGGCCGCGCGCGAGCGCCTTCCTGCTGTTGGGTGCCGGGTGGGAGCGCGTTCCAATTCCAACATCAAGTTGTGCCGCAAGTGCTCGGTACGTTCTGCGAGGCAAGGGTGGGAATATGAGGGGCCAGCTGGTTCGCTCGACCTGGCTGCCTTGACTCCTCCTCGTGCCCCTCCTACAGTTCGTCCTGTCTGGTTCTGCCACTTGTTTTTTTGTTGTTTTGTCTGTGTGTCAAGCTGTCCCCGACAGGAGCAGCTGAACAGCGGCATCCTGAGAGTCTGAGAGCTGCTCCTGCCAGTAGCAGGTTAACTACGGCAGCCTCCCAATGTTACCCAAGCTCTCTGCCCGGTCGTCGCGAACTTCTCCTCCTTCTCCTCCTCACCCTCCTCCTCTTCTCGCTTCTCTTACCATGCCGGTGCATGTCAGTGTGGAGCGTGCTCCGTGCCAGTGCAGCGGCAGATGCGCGAGAGCGCCTTAAGAGCACCCAGGGGCAAACATGAGCCACCATGCCTGTAGCAGGGCCCGTGTCCGCAGCTGCCCCTGCCACGAGCAGAAGAGCCCCCCCCTCCTCCAAGGGCATTGGAGCATATCTCCTCCTCTCTTCCTCCTCCTCCTCCTCCTCCTCCTCCTCCTCCTCCTCCTCCTCCTCCTCCTCCTCCTCCTCCCCCCCCTCCGGTGAGGCCTGGCACCTGTTTTCATGGTGTCAGTGCCGAGCACCCTCGGGGCACACTGTACACGGCACTTATTTCGAAAGTTGGGCGGGGTGCAACCGGCCGATTTTTCTGGAACCGCGGGCTCTGGGGCTTGGGGTGGACGTTGCGAAACCTGTATCGCCGGGTCTCCCGTCGTTGGGTGTAGCACGGCCCCAGTCTCAGCGTGGCCCTGCTGGTGAAGGCGGGTAGCGGCGTCTGTGCGGTCATTTCATTTTGATCTGACCCTCAGGGATCGGCATTTCCTCGGGAGGCGGCGGCTTGTGCCACGTGAGTCCGAAGGGGCCTTGCACCCACCCAGGGCTAGGGAGCTTGTTCTCTTCAGTATGCCGTGCCAGCTGTTCCGGCTGGGATGCCTTTGGCTCCCAACGCACCATGTCGGAACCGTTGGGCCGCGAGTCTTCACAGGCGACGTAGTCACCCCCTATGCCCTTCCTGCGCAGCTGTTGCTGCGGTCTGGGCGGTAATTCGTTGGCTGGGCGTGTGCAATGCACGGCCGGCCTTCGAGAGACCGACCCTGGGCGCCGGACTCCTCTTCCTCCTCCTCCTCCTCCTCCTCCTCCTCCTCCTCCTCCTCCTCCTCCTCCTCCTCCTCCCTCGAGCTCAGCTTCACTGGACTCGGCCTGCGTGAGGGACTCGCGACAGCGGAGACCATGAAAGACTGAGCCCACGCTGTCGCGGGGCTGCTGAGAAGCTCATCGCGTTGGCTGGTGAGTGCTCTTGCGCTCCCCTGGGCGCATTTCGTGCAGGATTTGAATAGGTCACGCGTGGGCTGCGATCCGCCGAAACCCTCTTCTCCAGCGTTCCCTTCTCCTGGCCTTTCCCCGCTCCCCCATCCTCTTCCTTTTTTTTGTTTACTTGTCGGCGCCGCGGCGCCACCGCCTGGCCCCGCGTAGGGCCGTCCCGCGGGGCGAACACGCGCAGTGTCCAGTGTCCAGTGTCCTCTCGCCGTTCTCCTCCCCATACCCTCCGCGCAGTTGGGCCTGATGTGTCTGATCAGCATGACGACCCTGCAGAAGCCAGAGTGCCCCTGTGTCTTGTCTATCGCGTCTCGTGTGCTTGAAATGTCTGGAGCAGGGTGGCTTGAGCGCTGCTCCATGGCTTGAGCGCTGCTCCAGGCCTATGTCATGCTACCTCTGTCTTTCCCCCCCCTGTTGCTCCTCTTTCTCCTCCTCCTCCCCCTCCTCCTCCTCCTCCTCCTCCTCCTCCTCTTCTTCCTTCTCCTCCTCCTCCTCCTCCTCCTCCGCCTCCTCGTCCTCCTCCTCCCCCTCTGCATTGTGAGTGTCTCTCCCGCGCGCCGGGTAAGGAAGAAACCGGCTTTCACATGCAACCCATTTTTGTGCCGCGCCCACTTAGCCTCATCAATACTTGTGTCAATTTAAATTCATGGGTGTGGCAGCGTTCGCATTTCGACGACGCTTGCTGTTGCTGCTGTTGAAGTATGCGGTCCGCCCCCTGTCTGGGTCAAGGGTTGTCCTCAAAAGAGTCTGGTGTTCTCTCGGATGCCTTGTGCAGTTCGCCCCGACTGTATCCACCGAAGGCCCCAGGCTGTCACAATGGCACGGGGTCTGGTGAGGAGGAGGAGGAGGAGGCCTCAACGACGCATCTGGCGATACTTTAAACTCACCGAGGCATTTTTCACACGCCTCGGGCACGTCTGGTAGTGCGCAAACAGCAATTTTAAGGATGGAGTTGCTCTGCAACGGTGCCCTTGCATCAACATACATCCGGCGTCTGGACAGAATTGAAGCGGCCTGGCCGTCGCCGTCGCCATTGTTGGATTCGGGAAGCCAGTTTCGGGCCTCGGGAACGTCAAACACGTATCGGATGACAAGCGTGCCTAGGGGAAGTGGTTTGGAGACCCAGGGGCCGATGTGTCAAAGACATCGAAGCACCAGATGTCGGAATCCTTGGCGTTTCGGCCCATCAATGACATAGCTACCTTGGGCACGCATGGCAATCAATATTCCGAATGGCAGATACGTAATTCGCCATTTTGGTTGAAGCCATGTTTGCTGAACATGGGGAACCATCTGCGCACATGGTTTACATGAACTGTGCGCAAAAGTGTATGTCTCAGATGTAGATTTCTATAGACGTTGCAATGTCCATTTGCGTGACAGGAGCTCGCGCTCTCTTTGCGATGTCGTTTCGGAGCCAGCACGGACATTCAACGTGGCACGAAAGGATCACTAAAGACATTTGCGTTGAATTCCAAAGTTCTGGCGAACAAGTACGACTTGACTATTGCTTCAATGGGTCGCCTGGCCTTGTACAAAGCATATGGGTCGGTGGTTTGGGCCGTCTTGGCAACAACATTATCTAAGCAGTGCACGCTCTATTCACAGCGGAGTTGTCCGGACAACCCCGTGCGACCACATCTTCCGAGGGAGAATTAGGGTGAAGACTCTTTTTTCAATGACCGAGGAGTTTCGAGGTTCTGTTTGACACAGGAATTCGTGCCCAGGTCAATTGCTCTCTCGGAACATCCGATTGTGACGCATGTGCATGTTGATCTTAGGTGCGTTGGCACAATTCGACCAGACTGCACGAACGTTATGTTTTATCGCATATTAATGGCAAAGGTCGTGATGCGCGCAAGCAAGAAGTACCGAACACTAAAGTTGTCGTGGCGTTTCACTTTAGATCTGGCGACCTTGGGAATAGCACGCATTTCCGATCGAGGTTCGCACCATTCTTATTGTTTGATTTCGTGGTTTAGCATTGTATTGGATTTAATCAAGTTCGAGTTTTTACAAAAACAGATTTGACAAGTATGTGCTTGGAACACTTCGTCAAGAACAACTTGATGTAATCGTGCAGTCCAAGTCGTTCGCAGCATATGCATGTGGTTTGATGCATGTTGGCTACTTGGGTCTTGGTGCATCGTCCACTCTCAGTGCGGCACTATTTCCGTTCAGTCGGAGTCATGTGATTGTGCATGGCTCATTCAGCAATTACCAGTCTGATGGGGCGCATGGTTGCCAATTCGCGAAGACAGTCAGATATTGAGCTTCATCTATAAATTCGGACAGGCAGTGACAGGATCCATTGGATGCCGCATCACCCGATGAAGCGCATAACGAACGACGGCGAGGAGTGCTTCGAATATGTCGGGCTTGTTCCGTCTCTTGGGGCGCGTAAGCACGAGCAGCGGGGCAATGCCTAGGATGCGATGATCCTCTTCGTCGTGTTCTGCACAACGCTCCTCCCTCTTCCTCCTTCTCCTCCTCCTCCTCCTCCTCCTTCTCCTCCCCCTCTTCCTGTACAGGCGCGACAGCGCCGAATTCCAGCGCGAGCACGCCCACGCACTTACAGTGTTGAGTTTTCACATGTGTGACAAAGCTCGGCACGCATTCACCCCGCAGCAGAGCAACGTTGCAGACGTCAACTTATCCAGAGCAGCACAGGTTGCCATCAGCATGTAAGTGAGTGCGGCACCTGCTGCGCTTCATGCGACTTCGCTCCACAAGGGTCACAATGGTCGAACATCAAGGACCAGTCCGTGACCGCGATCTGATACCTTGATTTTTTCTTCGAGGGCCACGGCTCTTCTCGTCCCGCCCTGGGCGCGGCTCTACCCGCAGAGCTGGATGGACGCTCGCCCGCTCGCTTGGGACCCTCCCAAACTGTGCGGCGACCACACAGTGTGGTGAGTCAGTGGGGCTTCGGGGTGACCGCACGGTTCTGGGATTCGGGTCGTTCTCCGAGGATGTCTTGGGCGCTGGGGGCCTCCAAGGCTCCGAAACTGTGCGGTGACGGAGCGCGCGTTGAGGTCTCCTGGAGTTTGAGGTTACCGCACGGTCTGTCGCTGGACCGTTTCGGGCCTCCCAACGTCCCCACATCGTCTCGGCATCTTGCTCGGACGCCCGCCATTGGGCCTTGCATCCTCACCTGGCATGTTGGGACTGACTTTTGAGCGCAGCAGCTGCACATCACGAGATGGGTTTTTCTCGGCGCGCACTCGCGGGCTGGTCGGCAGCGGGGGACGGTTGGCGCAGTGAGAAGAGGGGGGGTAGGGGGAGCCTGGCCGCAGGCATTCTCAGAGGTCGGCTTCTACGAGCCCTCGCTGTTCGCAGAGGCCTGGCGCTGGGAACGTGCGGCCATGTTGCAGAGCCCGCTGCATGTTGTGTGACACTTGCTTCAAGGGCGTGATAGTCGCGATACGCGAGAGCAGAACCCGCAAAGAAAAAACACCCCCACAGCCAGGAGATGTACAACGTTTCTCCTCCCAGTGCCCCCCCTCCCCACGCGCAGAGTGAGGTTGTTTTTTCTATCCTCGGGCGCGTAACGGTCGTTACCTGGGCCAAACCCTCCCCCACGCCCCAGGGTAATTGTAACGATCGCACGTAGGTGAGGGGGCCTGGTCCCCCACCCCCACAGGCGGGTGCTGGCGCGCATACTGTGGCGATCGCTGCCACCACCGCCCCGACGTGCCCCACCCTTCCCAAGCGTTCCAGTTTCCTGCGCCCCCCTCCCTTCGGTAACGATCGTTGCCGGAAATGGTAGAAACAAAAAATCTCCACCAGAGGCCACAGACTGACCAGCGCTTGCCCCTCGCTCAAGGGTCCATGTCCGTGGTCATAGGCCATGTTGGCCGTCGCCGACTCGCGAGGATGATCCACGAGATGACGCTGACCAAGGTCGACGGTGACCAAGGTCGACGCGACGTTTCCGCGCTCAGTCTTGGTCATGGTCCCTGTGTTCTCTCCCTCCCAGGTAACGACCTTAATTGGAAATAGCAACAAAGAATCAGTTGGGCGTTCGATAATGGGGGACGGTAAATTGAGGGCGTCGAGGGTTGCAGGAAAGGGGCCCTAAACGAGCCCCCTAGGGCCCCGAAGGGGTACGAAAGGTGCACGAAAGGCGCACCCTTACTGCTTGCCCGAATCAGGGGGCCTTATCAGCTACCTTGCCCCGCTCATGCTGGCTCCGCCTCGTTGTACGTGCAAGTTCTGACCTGCCCATGGCGCCTGCTCCCACCGCCTCACGTCCCTCGCTCTCTGCTGCCCCTTCTTTTTCTCCGACGCCCTGCCGGCGCAGGGCGCCCTGTGAGTGCTGGCCGGCGTGTGCAGCCGCCAGGCCCCCGGGCACACCCAGAGGCCTCCGAACCATTACACTTAAGTCGGGCCTGTCCCTCTACAGGAGGAATCTTGAAGACTATTCAAAAAAATAGTCTGGGGACGGCTTTTCGACTATTTTTGAGCATTTTTGGTTATGTTTCTGCCGTTTTTAGTCTTCGTCCACAATCCACCTGTAGGGGGACAGGCCCGACTTAACATTATACTTCGGACGCCGTGTGCAGCCGGCGGCCTCGACAGAGAATGCATGGCACACGGTGGCGTTGTGGATACAAACGGACATCATCCGCACCAATCCCACGCTCCAGACACACGCTCGATGACGTACAGTTGCACGCGGCTTCGTGGGTGCAGTCATGGCCGCAACAGGGGAAGACGATCCGCCTCAGGATCCGCCGCTCATTGGCTCTGCACGGAATTTCAGCGACGAGCTCATCACGACATGAGGAGGACTACCCTGAAAACGGTTGAGCAAGTGGCTGGTGTAACGCACCAGATGGCAAAGGAGAAAGAAGCAGACACACAGGCAACCTCCCACCGTGCCCCGCTCTCGACGGTGACAAAGACAAGGGCTGATTGTGTTATCGTAGATACGTTCGTCGGGCAGAGAATCGGGTAGTCATTGCGGCCATGATCATTACCTACGAAGAGATCAGCATGCGCCTGTACAGCGAGCTCTCGGGGAAGGCGCTCGATTACACTGAGGGCATGTCGCCCACACAGTTCGTTCGACCTGATGGCTGCAATATGTTACTCAAGATCCCTCGAGCGTTTCGACGAGAGACCGATCCTCAAAGAAGGTCCGGTGATGGACCGATTCTTCGCGATCGCCCCGCCCGCAGGAACACATACGCCCGTAGGTCCGTCAGACGGAGTGGACAAAGCAGCTACACAAGCTACACGTTGTCCCGAGTGCGGGCTGGATATGCAAGCGCCTTTCCTCATCATGCAGCGTTTTGAGGCGAGCGGCCCCTCGGTGGACAAGAAGGCCATTATGCTCTGGAATTCAGGCGGCAAGTACAAGTTGAAACTGGTCAAGGAAGCAGCCGACGTCCTCGTGCACGAACCCGACTCCAAAGCAGCAGCGTCCGTATCACCGGCAAGGCGGATGGAGTCGGCCGCGACATGGTCATGAAACGCAGTATATAAAGCACAATTGCGAATATCATCCTGACCAGTCCCATTACGATGAACTTCTGGACGACACATTCGAAGAGAACCTTACCTTCGACTATGACGACGGCATCCCGTCGGAACTCGCGCAGGGGATTCGCACCGCCTACTCCTGTCACCGAGAGGGGGACATCACAAAGGTGCTGGAAGCGGCCCAGGTGGAGGTGTCAAGCAGTCTCACAGCAAGACGGGTGGCGCGAAGGGCAAGAGCATGAAGTCGTCGGGGAAGCTAGTAGCGGCGCACGGCAAGCGAACGAGACGAGTCACGCCCTAGATGGCCAAGGTAGCGCCACGCAAGTCAGCTCCGCCTATCGGGGCCCAGCTTGGGCGTGAGACGAGAACGACGCCCGCCCTGGCTTCCAGGGCGAACGGCGCGCCACGGAGGTCGAGGAGACGCGCGCGGATGGCGGGGCTGGCCGCGTCGCCCAGACCTGGCTCCAGCACGACGCCTGGCGTCAGCAGCGGCAGTAGACGGCGCGAGATGCCGGCGTATCATGGGTCGCCGAGCTGGGCGCCATCTTCTTCCTCATCGACCCCATGCCGAAGTGCTCGGATCACGCGGTGCGCCCGCCGTGCCGAGGACCGTTTTCGACGATCACTCGGTGAACGTCTCCGAGAACACTATGCCCATGCACGGCAGTCCACTGGTGATGGACGCGGCTTGCGAGGCGACCGTCGCCGGCACGCAGCTCATCACCGATTGCTCCCGCCCTTGCAGGAACGACAGGGCCGTCTGCGCAAGTATGTGCAAGTCTATTGCGCGTGTGTAAGACCGCATCTGATGGGGACCGGTCGTCTGCAGATATCGGGCAATGCGCGCGCTCTACGTGGAAGTTCCGCGCCCGCTGGTGGCCGCGTCGCGCGTTCATGCGCGCTGGGATTACAACGCAAGCGTTGGTGGGGCGAAGGGGTGGCGACTGCAGGGGTGGAACATGCCGTCTAGAGATGCGGCTGTCAAAATGGCTACGCATTGGCTACCGCAAATTTCAAACTGCCATGTTTTTTTTGCGCATTCGCCTAGGGGGGTCAAGTGCGCGACTGTCGCGCGCCCCAGTTGCATGGGTGGGCGCCGCGCATATCCGGGGCGGCTACACAAGAGAAGTGTTCCACTATGCGTGGGGCACCTTGTCGGCCTTGCCGGGCCCCACGACGTGGATGTCTTCCAGGCCGCGGGCCTTCGGCGCGCCGCCCACCTCGGTCCGCCCGCGCGGCCCCGGCGCGCGACGTCGCTCGCGCGGCGGCCGCAGCGTTTCTGTTTCTCGGTCGCATCGCGCGTCTTGCAACGCAATCCGCGGCTCAAGTGCAGTCCAAGGTCCCCAACAATCAGAGCTTGCTTCTGTAGGAGTCCTAGCGGATTCGTATGGTTAAGTGAGCTGGGCCACCGATTTCGGTGGCCGGGCCGGGTGCCCGAGTGCCCGGGTGCCCAGGTGGCCGGGGGTACCCAGGTGCTTGGGTGCCCCGGTGCTCGGTAGCCTTATAGCCCTATAGCCCTAAATATTCATTGCCCTATAGCCCAATAGCCCTATAGCCCTATCGCTCTGTAGCCTTATAGCCCTATAGCCCAACATTAGCCCTATAGCCCTGTAGTCCTATAGCCTATAACCCTACATTAGCCCTATAGCCTTATAGCCTATAGCCCTATAGTCCCATAGCCTTATAGCCCTACGGCACTATAGCCCCATAGCCCTATAGCCCTAAGCAAAGTCGGATAGGGTTTTTTTCTGGTATGATTTGTTTTGGATGTTATCCTGTGTGCGTGTATATATATATGTATATATATAGAGAGAGAGAGAGAGAGAGAGAGAGAGATCGCGGTATCTTTTTTAGGGGGCAATGCGCCGACGGACAAAGGACAAAGCGTCCGTGACTTTTGGCCCCGGCGGCCTCCGCCGCGCGCAGGCCCAAGGGCGAGCTCCACAGGTCTGGCCCCGGCGTTCCTCCGCCGTCTACAGCACGATGGTCAGCGCCCGCAGTGTCCGACCTGGCTTGCCCTATCGCGCGTGCGTCGGCGGCGGGGGGGGGGCCGCGTTGCCGCGCGGCGCCGGTCGCCAAAGTCTGCCTCGCACAGGCCGAGGAGCGCGATCGCCCGGAGAGCTGCGAGAGCCGAGAGGCGAACGCGTTCGGCCGTTACACGACGCGCGCAGCGCGCGGCATGGGGTGGATGGCATACTACTTGGCCAGCCCCGCCACGGGGGGGGATGCGAAGTTGCGCCGCAGGATATTGGAACCCACGCAAGCTCCCAACAAGCCTCGTCAAAAGGATCCGCCACCTCGATGGGGGGCTTCATCAAGAAGGTCCGGCGCCTCATCTTCCTCCTCGGCGCCGCGCTCTCGGGGCCGTCCGCGAAGGCCCAGGCGGCCCCGGCGAACGCTGTCGCCAAGAGAGTCACCCTCGGAGACGCGAGCACACGTGGACTTGCAGGGTGCCTTCTGGGGCGAGGGGGAGCAACTCGCGGGGGCTCGGAGGTTTCGGGTGAGGAGCTCCTTCTGCCTTGATCGAGGACACGCGCCATCTGCAGACAGACTGGCCAGGCCCCAGCACGTGGCGCCGCGGAGAGAGGCGCCCTCGCGGTGCGGCGACCCAGGTCGAGCTGCCCGTGGAGGAGCAAGAGCGACGTCGACATCGTCGAGTTCTTCGCGGGCAGCTCTCGGGTCGCCATCAGGGCGGCGCAGTGCTGGGGCCCGAGGGCCACGTGGCCCACTGACGCCCGCTTCGGGCAGGACTTGGTTTGCAGGCAGCGCTGGGGGGGCCCGCGGGCGATCGAGGAGTGGGCGCCGCGGCTCCGCGTCGCGGAACACCCCTGCGCGCCGCGGCCGCCGCCGCGGCGGGGCGCGGTATACCGCGACAGGCCCGTTGAGGTCATGGGGCCGCAGGGCGCAGATCCTCAGGTTCACTTGGGGCGTCTCCGATTTGCAGGCGTCTCGCGAGAGCCGCGCTTTGCCAGAGAGCCCCAGCGCAGCGGACAGCTGAAAGCAGGGCGACGTCGCCCGCCACGTGCGGCAGGCGCTCTACGACATTGCAAGTCACATGCGCACGCGCGGCGCGATGGGCATCGAGGGCGAGAGGTGCCTCAAGGCACCCACCCTTCCTTCGCGGGATAACTTGGCCAATTGCGCGACGGCGACCACGACCGCGCTGAGGCCCAGGATTGCGACGCGCCCCCGCTTGGCGGCTTGCCCGCCCGAGGTCGGCGACGCCGCGCGCTGCTGGGCGTCGTGGGCCAGGGGGGCTTCGGATCGGCTTGTCTTGGGCGCGCGTCTAAGCGCCGCGAGGTGGTCCGCTCGCCGCCCCGGGAGGGCGTCGCCGAGGCGCGGGAGACATGATGCGTGGACGCGAGCAAGGATGAAACCACGTGGGAGGAGATGCTTGACCAGTCTGTGGTCGCGCTCTCGACGAAGGTGTCCGACAGTGCGTTTGTACCCATCGAGTCCGACTTAGGCATGGCATCGCAGCTGGCACCCCGGCATATCATCAACGCGCAGGTCGCATTCGAGCCGAAGGCGAAGCGCGCGTGGCCTGAACTCGGATGATGCGCATTGCTGCAGCGCTCTGCTGCTGGAGGAGAACACCGTCGCCGTGGACACAGTACACGAAAGACTGGCAGGCCCTTGGGAAGATTCGCTAATCCCGCAAAACGCTATACGTGTTCACCAACGGCCACGCGCTTGGCAAGCCGCGGGAAGGCCTGCAGGCTCAGAAGCGCAGGCTTCCCGGAGCTGGGGTGGCGCCGCGCCGTCGTCGTCCCCGTCGTCGTCCCCGTCGTCGTCATCGCCGCCGTCGTCACCTCCGTCGCCGCCCTTGCCGCTGCTGTCGCCGTCGTCGCCGCCGTCGTCGTCGTCGTCGTCCTCGTCGTCGTCGCCGTCGCCGTCGCGGTCGCCGTCGCCGTCGCCGTCGCCGTCGCTGTCGCCGTCGCGGTCGCCGTCGCCGCCGTTGTCGCCGTCGTCGCCGTGGGAAGAAAGGCCACACACGAGCTCGTCCAGCGGCGGGCGTCGTGGAAGACGCAGGACGCGGCCAACCTGGCCAGCGCGCTGTCTCGCGTTGAGTTCTTCGACGCCTCGGCGTTCGAGGCCGCGGCCTCGGGATGCCGAGGGCGGGGCGTGCCAGGATCGGGGTTTGGTCCGGCCTGTCCCTCTACAGGAGGAAAATTCAAAAATTGTCAAAAATAGTATCGGCACGATTTTCATATATATATACACACACATAAATATATGTACATCTATCTATATATATATGTATACATAGATATACACACATATATATATATAATGATTTTCGTTTTTGCATATGTTGGAATCTGGTTTCTTTTTCGTCCAAGATCCGCCTGTAGGCGGACACGCCCGACCTCAGATTGGGGATTGCCCGCAGGCGGGGGCGGCTCTTTTGAGAAGGCGCTCTGCTGTGCCAGAGCAGGGGCGTGTTCGCGCTTCGGTCGGTTCGGCTGCATCGCAGTCGGCTGCGTTCGGCGCGTTCGGCTGGGTCGCCTGCCGTGTCGCTGCGTCCTTTCGGGCTGCCTGCGGCCCAGTCGGTTTGGGTCCGTTTCGGTTTCGTTGTCGGTTTGGTCCGTTTTTCGGTTGTAGTGTCGCCGTGAATGGCCTTGCAGAGGGCTCGTCGGGACCCTGAAGAGCACGAGCCACATCTCGGACGTCCTGAGCGTTATGATCACGAGGCCTCCAAAGCTTTCGGCCTCATCACCGTGACGGGCTCCTCAACCTGGAAGCCATGCTGGCGAGAAGGCGCCCGCAGTGTTCTTATCTGTGCTGCTGTGAGTGCGGGGAGGGTGGGGGCACCAAAAGGTAGCTATGCCGCTACTCCCCAGACCTCTTCCGGGGTGCGTTCTGACCAGAATTTCGAGGCGAATCCAGCGGTGGCAACGAGGGTCTCCCAGAAGGCCAACGACAGGCGAACACGAGGGAAGGGTGGCGGTATGGGTACCTTCCTCTCCTCTTGCGAGGGGCTGCCGAGGCCGTCGCCGCGCTCACGGCTAAGCGCGCGGCGGACTTCCGAAACGACGAGCTGGCCACCGTGCTGAACGCGCTGGCGCACCACGCGCGCCGCTGGCAGGGCGGTGCGGGCGAGGAGGAGCAGGACGAGGAGGACCGCGCGGGGGGGAGGAGGAGGAGGAGGAGGAGAAGGAGGAGGAGGAGGAGGAAGAAGAAGAAGAAGACGAATAAGAAGAAGAAGGAGAAGAAGAAGAGGAAGAAGAAGCAGAAGAAGAGGAGGAGGAGGAGGAGGAAGACTTGAAGTGATATTGCTTAAGGAGCGCCTCAACCCCATGTGATATGGCCTGCGGCCATCTCCACCCCAAGGGGGACCTGTGCCACAGCAGGCCACCCTAGGGGTTTGGGGCGTTTCCGCTTGCTGTGGGCTTCCAGGAGGCTTCTCGTCGCCACGGCTGGGATTCTCAGGGGAGGGAAGAGTACTGATACTTCTACCTTCGCCCCGGTTTCGCCTTTTTGGGTCTCTTGGGAGGCCCTCGTCGCCACTGTTGGAGTCGCCTCGAAACTTTGGTTGGGACGCACCCCGCGAGGGGTCCGGGCAGTTTCGGTATCATTTTGGTCTCCCCAATTCCTCTCTCCAGAAATTCGGGTCAACGCGCACTCCTGGATCGACATTTGGGACAGGGTCTGGGTCTTTGGGGTTCGAGTCCTGGAGGAGGAGGAGGAGGAGGAGGAGGAGGAGGAGGAGGAGGAGGAAGAGGACGACGACGAGGAGGACGAGGAGGACGAGAAGGACGAGTATCCAAAGTTTGTCGTGCCTGTGTCCGCGATGCTTGGAAGCAGGCGAGCGCGTGCCAACAGGAGCGTCTTAGGGTCGAAGGTTGGAGGCGTGGGCTGGCACAGGAGGCGGCTGCTGGCGGCGTATCGATGCCTCGTTCTGTGCGTTATGAGTGGGGGTGGGTTGCTAATAGTGAAGTGGTCTGGAGGATCCAAATGGCCAAGACGCACCCTGGGTGCGATGAAGTCCATCCGGTTAGGAACTATGGCCTAGCGTGTCGCTCCGCAGGTTCTGGCCGACGACGCGTTCGAGCGACACGCTATCCGCTTGCCCGCCGCCCAGCGTCAACGTCCTGAGCTTTTCTCAGCCTCCCGCCCCGCGGAGCGGAGTGACACGTTGCCCGCTCGCAGGGCATAGCGTTTCGTCGGGGCCGCCGCCGCGGCACGCTGTCCAAAAGTCCCCGACCGTAGATACATGCAGAGCACATTGTGCCTGGCGTGCGGGCGGGATTACCATGCACGGCTCCGCCTGTGCTGGTACCTTTTCGTGCCTCCATTCGCTCCTGGCGCACCCCACCGCTTGCTGACCGGCGTCTGACAGTCTTGGACCACTTGGCGCCGGCGAACTAACAAGTGCAGGCGCCCTGGGGCCCGCAATCATCTCCGTCTTTCTGCCCTGCGTGCTTTCTTTAAGCCCACCGAGCACGAGGAGGTGGACCGCTTCGTCGCTCAGGATGCAAAGTCGTCGGAGTGCAGGCAGAAAGGCGTACACCTGGAGATCACCGTTAAACCAGCGATGCCTTTTACCCTTCCCTTCGTCGCTCGCGCCAAGTAGATCGAGCACCAGCCGGACCCATCCGCTGTGATGCTACGCAGCGATGCTGTCGGGACCTACACGTTGGTAGATCGCCAGCTTCTACGTTTGTTGTTATTCGTCCTCCATTTTTCTCTGGTCAGCACAGTGCGGGGGATTCCCAGTGTGCTCCTGAGGATACTTCAGCCGACGCCCCCATTCGCAGGCCTGCTTGGGCTTTGTGAAGCGGTTTGTTCCTGGACCCAGCCTATTCGGGGAAGGTGTTGCGCTGGGGGTCTCAGTGGGGGCCTTTGCCAAGCCTGGAGTGTCTGAGGCGACGATAGGGGCGAATAGTCCGCAGGAGAGCAATACATGTATTCAGGTGCGCCGAGGATCTATGTTTTCGAAAAAGGCTCCCGGGCGAATGCGTGTAATGCCCGCCCCAGGGGCCATTCGCCCCTGTCGTCGCCGCCGAGAGTGCGGCTGGGAGACGCGCCTCAGAGTGTATTTCTGGCCTTCGTCTCGCGCCTTTAGGAAATCAGCCGTGTGGGGCCTTGGGGCCCTCACCCCCTTCGAGGGGCAGCCTTTTAGGCCCTCACCCACTTCGAGAGGCAGCCAGTCGAGTTTCGATGCAGCTCCTGGGAGGTCAAATTCTGATTTTGCCCTGGTCCGAAATCCAGAACTCTCTGGTTCAATCCCGCTTAATCCAGCTTAATCCCGCTGATTTCGGCTTGGTCCCACTTAATCTGAGGCCCAATCCAGCGTGACAGCCCCCCAAATGGGGCTGAATCTTCCTTGGCCCTTCCGGCAAAAACCTCCCAACTGTTGCCTCCGAAGGCGAGCTGGGCAATGCCTTGCTCCGTGTGTGCCTGGTTGCATGTCAGGCGAGTTGGGCCCCAGGGGTCAGAACCCGCGGAGCCCTGGCGGCAGAAGGAGGCTTGGCAGTTCAAGGAGAAAAAGCCTGTGGTTTTTTCCCCTGGTCTGAGAAAGCGTTTGTGGCTCTCGGCTGGGAGTGCTCATAAGAAGAGCTCCCCATTCAGCAGGCCCAAGGATCCAGTATGCCTTGGCACGGCAATTTACCGTTATGTGAGAAACATTAAGCCGTACAAACGTCGGTGGGCGGCGAGGAGAAGAACAAGGGCGGGGGGAATGTGGAGATCAGGGCGCAACTCCTGGGAGGTTCAGTTTAACATCGACGCTGGTAGATGTTCGGTCGACATGTAATTCAGTCCGGCCGAATCCTACTGGACCAGTCTCAATTATGGGCTTCGTCCGGCTGAAGTCGGCTTAGTAACCCTCTAGCTGGGCGTTGTAATCCTCATCCGCTCCCACGAAAAACCTCCAAGGAGTTGCCTCCCAAGGGAAGGAGAGGGGAGATGAGAAGGATAAGAGGAAACAGTAATGAATGAATGAGCCGTATAGCGATGCGATCGGAGAAAGGGAAGAAGAAAAGGGTGAGGAGGAGGCGGAGGAGGAGGAGGAAGAGAAGCAGACGAAGAAGGAGGCGGAGGAGGAGGAGGAGGAGGGGAAGGAGGTGTCGCGCACGCCGCCTGCACCAGTCCCCCAGACTACGGTTCACGGAATCGCGAAGAGTGCGCGGAAGAAAGAGCAGGGGCACGGGGGAGAATGAGGGCGAGAATCCAAGCTTGGCAAGGTTTCGAGTTGCGCACAGACAGCCCTGGCTGGCCTCAACAAGCCCTTCGAGCAGTCTGGGGCGGTCTCGACACCTTCGCGCTGCCTCCATCATCATCATCATCATCATCATCATCATCATCATCATCATCATCATCATAATCATCATCATCATCATCATCATCATCATCATCATCATCATCATCATTTTCAGCAGCACTATTATCTCATCACAGTCATCATCACCACCATCATCAGCATCATCATTAGCATCAGGATGAGCATCCGCATCAGCATCACCATCCGTATCGTCACCATCCTCATCATCCGCGTCGTCGTCGTTATCATCATCAGCATCAGCATCCGCATCCGCATAAACATCAGCATCTGCATCAGTGTCAGCATCATGTTCAACATCATCATCACCATCATTATCACCATCGTCACCATCTTCATTATTATGATCATCAGCATCATCATCGTAATCATCATCATCGTCGGCATCAGCATCGTCATCATCGTCATCATGATCATCCTTGTTAGCGTCTTCATCGTCATCATCACCATCATCATCGTCATCATTGTCGTCATCATGATCGTCATCATCAACAGCATCATCAGTATCACCATCAGGATCATCAACTTCATCATCAGCTTCATCATCATCGTCACCATCATCAGCATCACCATCATCGTCATCATCATCACCATCATTCTCATCATCATCGTCATCATCACTGTCGTCTTCAGTCCCATCGTCATTAACAGCGTCATCATCAGCAGCATCATCGGCATCGTCATTATCATCGTCATAATCACCATCCTCGTCATCATCATCGTCGTCATCATCATCGTCACCATCATCCTCATCACCACAATCATCTATTGGATCATCATCATCATCACCATCATCGTCAACATCATCATCACTACCACCATCGTCCTCACCATAACCATCAACATCATCACCATCATCATCAGCATCACCATCGTATCAGCATCGTCGTCATCATAATCATCATAACCCTTGTCGTCATCACCATGATCATCGTCATCACCATAACACATATCATCCTCATCAGCATCGTCATGATTCTGATCATCACCATCGTCATCATCGTCGTTGTCATCATAATCATCGCCATCAGCATCGTCATCACCATCATCATCAGCAGCATCATGATGATCATCACCATCCTCATCATTACCATCATCGTCATCATCATCGTCGTCCGTATCAGCATCGCCATCATCATCATCACCATCATTATCACCATCTCCGTCATCATCAGCATCTTTATCACCATCATCATCATTATGATTGTCATCATCATTATCGTCATCGTCATCCTCATCGACGTCATCATCATCACCATCATCATCACCATCAGCATCACCATCATCATCATCAGCAGTATCATCACAATTATTACCATCATCATTATCAGCTCCACCATCATAATCTCCATCATCGTCATTATCATAATCGTCATGATCATCATCACCATCATCATCACCATCATCATCGGCATCATCTTTATCATCATCATCATCGTCGTCGTAATCGTCATCATTGTCATCATCATCACAATCGTCATCATCAGCATCATTATCAGCATCATTATCAACATCGTTGTTATCAGCATCATCGTCATCATCATCGTCGTCATCATCACAATCATCATCATCACCATCATTATCAGCACCATCATCATCAGCATCACAAGCATCATCAGCATCATCATCATTATCATAATCATCATATTCCTTATCATCATCATCCTCGTCATCATCATCATCATTACCACCATTATTATTATCATCAACATCGCCGTCATCACCATCATTATCCTATCATCGTCATCACCATCCTCAACACCATCATCATCACCACCACCACAACCGTCATCATAATCATTATTCTCATCAGCATCAGCATCATCATATTCATCATCGTCATCAGCATCATCATCATAATAGCCATCATAATCATAATAATAACTCTTCACGCTTCGCGTATCCCCACCAGCCCATCTCAAAACAGCAACTCTTGCAGAGCATGCCGACAGTCGTGTTTTTCAGGCGTGTTTCCGCCTGCCCCCGCATATCTCCCCTGTTCCTCCTTCCTCCCGCCTCCTTGTACATCCTCCTTGTGGTGGGAGCGGGAGAAGGACGAGGCGGAGGAGGAGGGAGAGAAAGCGCTCCTCGTGGTTTGAGTCGTTTGGGGTTTCTCGTCCTGGTGTGAGTCGTTCGGGCCCTTCTTCCTGGTGTGAGTCGTTCGGGCTCTTCGTGGTGTGAGTCGTTCGGGCTCTTCGTCCTGGTGTGAGTCGTTCGGGCTTCTCGTGGTGTGAGTTGTTCGGGCCCCTCGTCCTGGTGTGAGTCGTTCGGGCCCCTCCTCCTGGTGTGACTCGTTCGGGCTCCTCGTGGTGTGAGTCGTTCGGGGCCCTCGTCGTGGTGTGAGTCGTTCGGGCTCCTCGTGGTGTGAGTCGTTCGGGCGCCTCGTCCTGGTGTGAGTCGTTCGGGCCCGGAGCCTCTTGGAGGCCTTTTGGGGCGTCTTGGGGGCCTCTTGGCGGCCCCAGGGGCTTCTAGGAGCGTCTTGGGTGCCTTGGGGGAGCCTCTTCGGGCCTCTTGGGAGCCTCTTGGAGGCCGTTTGGGGCGTCTTGGGGGCCTCTTGGCTGCCCCAGGGGCTTCCAGGAGCGTCTTGGGTGCCTCGGGGGAGCCTCTTGGGGCCTCTTGGGGGCCTCTTGGGGGCATCTTGGGGGCCTCTTGGAGGCCTCTTGAGGCCTCTTGGGGCTCTTTGGGAGGGGTCTGGGAGGTATCTTGGGGCCATCTTTCGGGCGATCGATCACAGATGGGGCGAGCACTTTTCTCCTCCCCCCCGTCGGGGCCAGAATCCTCGTGAGGGGTGTCGAATTTTAGCCCTCCCAGGAGTCGAAAAAGACCCCTCCAACGACCCGCGAAACCCCCTCTCCAGGTCCGGGGGGAGGGGGTAGGGGGAGGGGTAAACCCCTGCCCGAAGGGGAAGAAGGGGGGTTGAGAACAGAGAGAGCTCGCTAAACCACTCACGCCCAAAGGGCTGGTGGGACTAGTAGTAGTCGTAGTAGTAGTTGTAGTAGAAGTAGTAGGAGATGATGTAGTGGTACTAGTATTATTATTATTAATAATATTATTATTATTATTATTATTATTATTATTAGTAGTAGTAGTAGTAGTAGTAGTAGTAGTAGTAGTAGTAGTACTAGTAGTAGTAGTAGTAGTGGTAGTAGTAGTAGTAGTAGTAGTAGTAGTAGTAGTCGTAGGAGTAGTCGTAGTCGTAGTCGTAGTCGTAGTCGTAGTAGTCGTAGTAGTAGTCGTAGTAGTAGTAGTAGTAGTCGTAGTAGTAGTAGTAGTAGTAGTAGTAGTAGTAGTAGTAGTAGTAGTAGTAGTAGTAGTAGTAGTAGTAGTAGTAGTAGTAGTAGTAGTAGTAGTAGTAGTAGTAGTAGTAGTAGTAGTAGTAGTAGTAGTAGTAGTAGTAGTAGTAGTAGTAGTAGTAGTAGTAGTAGTAGTAGTAGTAGTAGTAGTAGTAGTAGTAGTAGTAGTAGTAGTAGTAGTAGTAGTAGTAGTAGTAGTAGTAGTAGTAGTAGTAGTAGTAGTAGTAGTAGTAGTAGTCGTAGTAGTAGTAGTAGTAGTAGTAGTAGTAGTAGTCGTCGTAGGAGTAGAAGTAGTAGTAGATGTCTTTGGGGAGCCTCTTGGAGGCCTCTTGAGGCGTCTTCGGCGCCTCTTGGCGGCCCCTGGGGCTTCTAGGAGCGTGCTGGGTGCCTTGGGAGAGCGTCTTCGGGCCTCTTGGGAGCCTCTTGGATGCCGTTTGGGGCGTCTTGGGCGCCTCTTGGCAGCTCCAGGGCCTTCCAGGAGCGTCGTGGGTGCCTCGGGGGAGCCTCTGGGGGGCCTCTTGGGAGCCTCTTGGGGGCATCTTGGGGGCCTCTTGGAGGCCTCTTGGGGCCTCGTGGGGCTCCCTGTGAGGGGTCTGGGAGGAATATTGGGGCCATCTGTCGGGGGATCGATCACAGATGAGGAGAGCATTTTTTCTCCCCCCCCCCGTCGGGGCCAGAATCCTCGTGATGGGTGTCGTTTTTTAGCCCTCCCAGGAGCCGAAAAAGCTCTCCAGGCCCAGGGGGAGGGGGTAGGGGGAGGGGTAAACCGCTCCCCGAAGGGGAAGAAGGGGGGTTGAGAACAGAGAGGACTCGCTAAACCACTCACGCCCAAAGGGCTGGTGGGATTATCATCATGATCATCATCATCATGATCATCATCATCATCATCATCATCATCATCATCATCATCATCATCATCATCATCATCATCATCATCATCATCATCGTCATCGTCATCGTCATCGTCATCGTCATCGTCACCATCATCACCATCATCATCATCATCATCATCATCATCATCATCATCATCATCATCATCAGCATCAGCATCAGCATCAGCATCAGCATCATCATCATCATCATCATCATCATCATCATCATCATCATCATCATCACCAGGAGGAGCTGCAGGTGCCACGGGCGGTGGAGCATCGGCGACGGCCGGGACAGGAGGCGGCGGGGCGGCGGTGGCCCCGCCCAGGTGTCACTGGCTGGCTCGCACTGGCGGTGGCCTAGCCCGGGCGTGACGGGCGGCTCGCGCTGGAGGAGCCTACTGCTGGTGTTCCGCCGCCGCTGCCTCCCGGCTCCGGGAGCGCCGAGTGGGTGCGGGAAGAGCGCTTCGGAGGCGGCTCCCGCTGCACCCCTGCAGCAGCTGGTCCTCGTGGCGGAGGCTGCGGCTGCCGCTGAGGCTGCGGCTGCCCCCGGAAGCGGTGCAGCTGCGGCCGCAGTGCCTGCCTGTGCCACTGTGCCCCAGGCGTGACCGCGGTGTTCTGCAGCAAGGGGGGCTGCCCGTGGCGCCGAGAGAGGCCGTGCAAGATGCACGGGCTTTTCTGACACGGGCCCGCTGCCGCAGCTCCGTGTTGAAGGCGAGGGGCGGCACGGCTCGGGCTTGCAGCGGCTGCTTGGGCATCGGCGAGCCCGCGATCGGTGGGATCGGCGCCACCTCCGGAGGGCCTCGGGGCGACGGAGGCGCAGGTGCAGCAGCGGCAGCGGCGGCCCTCGCGGCGGTGGCAGCCTTGGCGCTGGCAGTTGCCAGCGCCGAGGGCGGCGGCGGCGCAGCGGGGGCAGGCTCCGAGGAGGGCGGCCAGAGCCCAGCGGCAGCGCCGCCGCCTCCGTCGAGGCCAGCGTGGTGGAGCAGGCCCATGCACAAGAGGCACGCGCTGCAGCAGGCCGGGAAGTGCTCTGCACCCGACGCGGCGCCGTCGCCTTCGGAGCCAGGATGCCAGGGCCCGACGCCCCCTGCCAAAACTCCAACACGAAGGCCTGAGTCCGCCCCTCCTCCCTCCTCCCCCCCGATCAGCACTCTTCTCGGCGCCCCGGCGCAACCGCCAGGCTCTCGTAGGGCCGTTCCCCAGGACGACTGACCGGCGCCTTGTTACCTCGCCCAGTGAGGCTGGCGAGAGGGCGAGAGCGGCGCGTGCTCGGCTGCAGCGGCGCGACCGCCCAGCGAAGGGCGAAAAGGCGCCGCGGCGCGCCGCGGCCGCTCCCTTCGCGCCGAGGAGCGAGGCGGCCGTGAGCGCAGCCGCTCGCCCGCGCGAGCTCGGATTCTGGAAGTGGCCGCTGCTCGGTCGTTTTGTTTTGTTTTGTTTCCTCCATCTCTCGTTCTCTCTTCCTCTCTTTCTCTTTCCCTCTCTCCTTCTCGCCAGTCGAGGTAGCAGTCTTCTCGCGAGGGGGAAGAGGTCGGCTTCGGCCTGGGCGTGGCACTGCTCGCGGGAGACAAGGGCCCTTCCGTGTCTTCGAGGCTTTCTGCTTGTGGACGAGGTAGTACCGTGGTCCGATTCGTGGCTGGAGGCGTAAATCCTTTTTCGGCACGGGCGCGGCGGTGACCGTGGTTCGCTTGGGAGCCCACGTTGGCCTCGTGTCCGTCCGCTTGTAGTACAGGGCCTGTTTAGAGACGTTGCGTTTGAGGAAGGGGAGTGGGCCCCACCTCCTACCCCTTTCTGACAGACGTTAAACATCATCATTACCGGAACATCAGCAGCATCATCACCACCACCATCATCGTCACCATTACCACCACCCTTACCATCATCATCACCAGCATCATCATGAACATCATCATCACCAACATCATCATCATCAACATCATCTCCGTCATCATCATCAGCAGCATTATCGTAATCGTCATACTCTGTTTATACTCCCCCTCTCCGAGCCGAAGATTCATCTTTTATCTGTCTTCCTCATCCTCCTTATCATCATTCATCCTTTCTTCTTTTCTCCTCCCTTCTGCGCCTCCTTCCTGCTCATCCTCCCTCGTACCTCGTCGCTCCCTCCTCCGCCTCCTCTTCTTCTTCCTCCTCCCCGTCCTCCCCCTCCTCCTCCTCCTACTCCTCCTCCTCCTCCTCCTCCTCCTCCTCCTCCTCCTCCTCCCCGTGCCATTGGTGCGCAGGGCTCCTGTTGGGTAGTCGGGTGAGGACGCACGGGGCGCTTGTAAAGAGACCATCGATCTCCGAAGAGCACCTCACCCGAGCACTCTGGAGTTACGCCACTGGGGCGACACAGGCAATCCGGTTTCAAATAGGAGTCCTCCCAACCCCGCTTGACAATCGCCATGTCGAGCGAGCAGTTGCTCACTCGACATATCAGGAGGCTGGACATCGTTTCCCGGCTCCTCCATGCCTGCCATATGAATCAGGTTATTCTTTGGCTTTCGCACGGGGTGTATTACCTCCACAGGGCAGCGCCCTGATACGGCTGTATGGGGGTGGGCCTTCCCCAGTCTTGCAGTATTGAAGAGGGTAGTCTTGCCAATACCAGGTCTTCATCCTTTGGGCATTGGCCCTTCATGTGTTGACCCCTCATCTGCCCGCTCCAAATGCTACCCCTAACAGGGCAGCTCTCCCCGTGTGCTATGCCTAACCTGGGTAGTCAACTGTTTTCTCCACACGCGCTACCCTCACCTTGGCATGCGTTGGCATGCGTTGGCATTCGTTGGCAGGCGTTGGCAATTGGCATGCGTTGGCATGTATTGGCATGCATTGGCATGCAGTGGTATGCGTTGGCATGCGTTGGCATGCGCTGGCATGCATGGGATGCGTCGGCATGCACGGGCATGCACTGGCATGCGTTGGCATGCATTAGCATGCATTGGCATGCATTGGCATGCGTTGGCATACACTGCCATGCATTGGCATGTATTGGCATGCTTGGGTATGCAGTGGCATGTGTTGGCATGCGTTGGCGTGCGGTGGCATGCATTGGCATACACTGGCATGCATTGGCATGCGTTGGCGTGTTATGGCACGCGTTGTCATGCATTGACATGAATTGGCATGCGTTGGCGTGCGATGGCACGCGTTAGCATGCATTGGCATGACATGGCATGCACTGGCGTGCATTGGCATGCATTGGCATGCATTGGCATCCATTGACATGCGTTGGCTTGCGTTGGCATGCGTTGGCGTACATTGGCATGCGTTGGCGTGCTATGGCATGCGTTGGCATGCATTGGCATTCGTTGGCATGCATTGGCATGCGTTAGCCTGCGTTGGCATGTACTGGCATGCGTTGGCATGCGGTGGCATGCATTGGCATGCCCTGGCATGCATTGGCATGCGTTGGCGTGCAATGGCATGCATTGGCATCCATTGGCACGCCTTTGCGTGCGTTGGCATGCGTTGGCGCGCATTTGCATGCATTGGCATGCGTTGGTATGCAGTGGCATGCGTTGGCATGCGTGGGCGCGCATTGGCATGCCCTGGCTTGCGTTGGCATGCATTTGCATGCGTTGGCATGCGTTGGTATGCGTTGGCATTCAGCGGCATGCGTTGGCATGAATTGACATGCGTTGCCATGCATTGGCATGCAGTGGCATGCAGTGGCATGCGTTGGTATGCATTGGCATGCGATGGAATGCATTGGCATGCGCCGGCATGCACAGGCATGCACTGGTATGCCTTGGCATGTATGGGCATGCGTTGGCGTGCTATGCAATGCGTTGGCATGCATTGGCATGCGCTGGCATGCGTTGGTGTGCGTTGGCATTCATTTGGCATGCGTTGGCATGCGTTTGCATGCAGTGGCATGTGTTGGCATGCCGTGGCATGCGGTGGCATGCATTGGCATGCGTTGGCCTGCCCTGGCATGCGTCGGCATGCGGTGGCATGCATTGGCACGCGTTGGCGTGCTTTGGCGCGCGTTGGCATGTATTGGCGTGCGTTGGCATGCGTTGGCATGCGTCGGCATGCGTCGGCATGCACGGGCATGCACATGTATGAGTTGGCATGCATTAGCATGCGTTGGCATGCGGTGGCATGCGTTGGCATGCACTGGCATGCATTGGCATGCGTTGGCATGCAGCGGCATGCGTTGGCATGCATTGGCATGCATTGGCATGCGTTACCCAGTCATATCAGGCAGGCGTCTTTGCATCAGTTGCACTGCGGCTGTACAGTCTGGCGCCGTTCGCACTGGAACTCTTGCCAGGACTGTAGGCTACGGCCATGCTTCGCATGCCCATCTAGCCTGCGGTCCGTTGTTTCGGCTTGTCCGACTCAACAAACAAGGCTGGGGTTCTGGTAGCAAGTCGCACGAGGCAGGTAAGGCTAGCGCCGTCCGCAGTGGAACTCTGCCAGGACTGTGGGCTACGGCTATGCTACGCATACCCATCTAGCCTGCGGTCCGTTGTTTCGTCTGGCCCGGCTCAACAGATAAGGCTGGCCTTCTGGTCGCAAGCAGCACTAGGTAGGAAAGACCAGCGCCCTCCGCACTGGAACTCTGCCAGGACGGTGGGCTACTGCCATGCTTCGCCTACCCATCCAGCCTGCGGTCCGTTGTTTCGGCTGGCCCGGCTCAACAAATATTGCTGGAGTTTCTGGTAGCACGCCGCACTAGGTAGGCAAGATCTTGGGAACGCTGCTAGGGCTTCGGGCTAAGCTCCTTGAGTTTGCGTGAGTCTAAAAGTTTTTAGAGTCACGCACGTTTCCAGTCGCCAGAGCGAAGGCGAAGGTGTTTTGGGTTAGTGTATGGTCAGGGTGTTGATATTTTGGGGACACACCTATATCCCTGACCCCTCGTCTTCCCGCTTCAAATGCTACCCCTATCAGGGCAGCTCTCCCCGTGTGCTACCCCTAGCTCGGGTAGTCAATTCTTTTCTCCGCACGCGCTACCCTCACCTTCGCATGCGTTGGCACGCATTGGCATTCAGTGGCAGGCGTGGGCATGCATTGGCATGCGTTGGCATGCGTTGGCATGCAGTGGCATGCGGTGGCGTGCGTTGGCATGCGTTGGCATGAATTGGCATGCGTCGGCATGCACGGGCATGCACTGGTATGTGTTGGCATGCATTGGCATGCGTTGGCCTGAATTGGCATGCGTTCGCATGCATTGGCATGCATTGGCGTGCTATGGCGCGCGTTGGCATGCATTGGCACGACATGGCATGCAATGGCATGCCTTGGCATGCGTTGGCATTCATTGGCGTGCATTGACATGGATTTGCACGCGTTGGCATGCACTGGCGTGCGTTGGCATGAGTTGGCATGCGTTGGCATGCGTTGGCATGCATTGGCATGCGTGGGCGTGCTGTGGCATGCGTTCGAATGCGCATGGGTTGGCATGCGTTGGCATGCATTGTCATGCATTGGCATGCGTCGGCATTCGTCGGCATGCGTTGGCATGCGTTGGCATGTGTTGGCATGCGTCGTTGGCACGTGTTGGCGTGCGTTGGCCTGCATCGGCATGCGTTGGCATGCATTGGCATGCATGTGGCACGCATTGGCATGCTTTGGCGTTCGTTGGCATGCAGTGGCAAGCATTGGGACGATATGGCATGCGTTGACATGCATTGGCATGCGTTGGCATGCGTTGACATGCGTTGGCTTTCCGTTGGCATGCGTTGGTGTGCGTCGGGATGCCCTGCCAGGCGTTGGCATGCTTGTGAATGCGTTGGAGTGCGTTGGCATGCATTGGCGTGCGTTGGCATGCGGTGGCATTCGTTGTCATGCGTTGGCATGCGGCGGCATGCGTTGGCATGCGTTGGCATGCGTTGGCGTGCGTTGGCGTGCATTGGCACGCGTTGGTATGCTTTGGCATGCACTGCCATGCGTTGGCGTGCGGCGGCATGCATTGACATGCGTTGGCATGCATTGCTCCGTCATAACACGACAGGCGTTTTTGCATCAGTTGCGCCGCGACTGTATAGGCTGGCGCCGTTGACACTGGAACTCTGCCAGGATTGTGGGCTACGGTTATGCTTCGCATGCCCATCTAGCCTGCGGTCCGTTGTTTCGGCTTGCCCGACTCAACAAACAAGGCTGGAGTTCTGGTAGCAAGTCGCACGAGGCAGGTAAGGCTAGCGCCATCCGCGCTGGAACTCTGCCAAGACTGCGGGCCACGGCTATGCTACGTATACCCATCTAGCCTGCGGTCCGTTGTTCCGGCTGGCTCGACTCAACGAATAAGGCTGGAGTTTTGGTGACAAACCGCACTAGGTAGGAAAGACCAGCGCCGTCCGCACTGGAACTTTGCCTGGACTGTGGGCTACGGCTATGCTTCGCAT
>CAUYUJ010005002.1:125576-128076 GCA_963575745.1 Prorocentrum cordatum | reverse complement strand
AACATTGCGGATTGGAGCCACAGGAGAAGGGCAATATTTAGGAACAGTGTGTAAAACACCAAGGAGTCCTGCCCCAGGAGAGGCCCAATACATAGGAACATAAGTAAACATTTAGGATTGTGCACACAGGAGAAGGACGATATATAGAAACATACGTATATCATCAAGGATTCGTGCTCCAGGTGAGGCCCAATATATAGGAGCATACGTAAGACACTTGGGATTGGAGCCACTCCTGTTGCCTTCTGAGGCCTCCTGCTCCTGGGGCCTCTCGGGGCCTCCTGTTGCCTTCCGAGGCCTCCTGGCGTTTCCTGTTGCCTCCTGGGGCCTCCTGTGGCTTCCTGAGGCCTCCTGGAGCTTCCTGGGGCCTCCTGGAGCCTCTTGGGACATCCTGTGGCCTCTTGAGTCTTTCTGTGGCCTCCTGATGCCTCCTAGGACCTCATGTGGCCTCCTGGGGCCTCCTGGAGCCTGTTGGAGCCTCCTGTGGCATCCTGAAGAGAATCTGTGCCCACGAGTCTGGCCACCAAAACAGGCAAACCGATCGAGACGCCCTCAAAATCTGGCCCACCTGGGGGGTGAAAATGAGCGACTCGCTCGAGACATCCTCCAAATCTGCTCCGAAAGCGAAGGCTGTTGAGACAGAAACAGACGAACCGTTTGAGCCACCACCAAAAACGGCCACGAACGGAACCGTGAAAACACCCCTGGCGGCTCCCTTTGGGGGTGCTGAATTCAGCGCCCCGCCTGAAACATCCTCAAAACCTGCTCTGGTAATCAAGGATGTTGAGACAGAACACAGGCAAACCGCCTGAGGCATCCCCACAACATTGCTGCGAACGGGACCGTGAAAACCTCCCTGGTGGATCCCCTACGGGGTGCTGAAACCAGCGCCCCGCCTGAGACATCCTCAGAATCTGCTCTGATAGCCAAGGATGTTGAGACAGCTGCGAACGGGACCGTGAAAACACCCCCCCTGGCGGCTCCCCTTGGGGGTGCTGAAACCAGCGCCCCGCCTGAGACATCCTCAACATCTGCTCTGATAGCCAATGATGTTGAGACAGAAAACAGGCACACCGCTTGAAACATCCCCACAAAGTTGCTGCGAACGGGACCGTGAAACCACCCTTCGCGGCTCCCCTTGGAGGTGCTGGAAGCATCGCCCCGCCTGAGACATCCAGACAATCTGATGTGTGTTGAGTAAGTCAGCCAATGAGAAGGTCTGGGTATGAGTAGGTCTGAGTGGGAGTAAGTCTGTGTATGAGTACGTCTGGGAACGAGTCTGAGTATGAGTAAGTCTGGGTCTGAGTGAGTCTCAGCATGAGTAAGTCCGATTATGAGCGAGTCTAAGTATGAGTAGGTCTGATTATTAGTACGTTTGTGTATGAGTAAGTCTGGGTATGGGTATATCTGAGCATGACTACGTTCAAGTGGGAGGACACGAGCTGTACCGCAAAGCATGTACACGAGTACAAGTGGAAGTTGGTATGACTATGACTGGGTATGGATGTGAGTGGGTGTGAGCGTACTGTGTCATGAAGCAGTATGAGTATGATTAGGTCTGGGTATGAGTAAGTCTGTGTATGAGTAAGTCTGGGTATGAGGAGGGTGAGGAGGAGGAGGAGAAGAGGAGGAATGAGTAGGAGGCGTCCAAGTAATAACAAGAACCCCATCTTAGGATATGGGGAAACTAATCAGCACACAGTCGGGGCACGATGTTGTGGTTACTGTTTTACGCTATTTTGGGGCAGTGTTTGGGTGTATTTAAGTTTTTCGTCCACGATCCGCCTGTAGGGGGACAGGCCCGACCGACTCCTGAGGATAGGAATCGGGTTGACCCAAAAGGGGGTCCATGCGCGAGGGGTCTGCCTCTACGACTCCCGAGGAGGAGGAGGAGGAGGAGGAGGAGGAGGAAGAGAAGGAGGAGGAGGAGGAGGGGAGGAGGAGGAGGAGGAGGATAGTGGCCCGCAGCTATTTGTGCTCACATGAACGATTGCTCAATGTGTTTCAGCGGCCTACGCCTTCGGGGCCCCACAGGTGGCTGCCCAGCCAGGGGTGCCATGTTTTTATGTTCCTCCAGTTGGCTTAGGTGCTGACGCAGTCCTTGTGCACTATAAAGCACATTCAGTTTCGAGCACCTTACATCTTGGCCGCGATGGGAAACATTTCAAAGGCCCATCAGATGTTTCTTCTCTCGGCCATGGGACCGCCAGATAATCGCCAGTGACGGAAAACCAGTTGCGGGGATCGTGTTCAGAGTTCTGGGTGTCCACGGATAGGAAGACATGAGATCGTCGGAGCTCTGGCGAGGAGGGGACAGAGTACACCCAGCACGCATGTCTGCCACTTCATGCAGCGCATGACTGCGAATCTGCAGTCGCAGGATTGGCTGTAGACATGTGTGCAAGGATGCATGTGTTTATGTATGCCGGTATTTGCCGCCGAGGCTCGAATCTAGAAGTCTTTCCGCGCGGCCTTGAGTCAGACAGGGAAGGAACTGCGC
>CAUYUJ010005002.1:110576-120576 GCA_963575745.1 Prorocentrum cordatum | reverse complement strand
CGCATCCCGCAGGCACGGTTTGCCTTTCGCCGCAGAATGCACGCTCATGCCAGGAACTTGGCACAGCACTGTGAAGAGACATGAGGAACGTCGATCATCGGCCGCCCGCCACAAACAAGTTGCCTTTGAAGCGCTTGGACTCCCTCTGGTTCTCTCCACAGCACGCAGCAGGTGGGAACCCAGGAGGAGGAGGAGGAGGAGGAGGAGGAGGAGGAGGGGGAGGTGGAGGAGGAGGAGGAGGAGGAGGAGGAGGAGGAGGAAAGGAGGAGGAGGAGGAGGTGGGAACCCCCTTCTGCTCCCCGACCCGTGGCCCTCGTGGCCCGCGCGAGCCCCGCCTCCGCGCTCACCCTCGGCCTGGCGCCGGCGCCCCCTCGCGCCGCGGCGGCCTCCGACGCGCGGCCGCCGGCGCCGCCCCCGGAGGCCCGGCCGAGGCCCTCTCTGCCCGGGCCGCCCGCCCGCGGGGCGGCGGCGCGCGGCAGTCCGCGCCGCCGGCCGCGGCCCCCGCGCCGCGGCCGGCGGCGGCGAACCCGCCGCGCCGCGGAACCCGCCGCGGGCGGCGGCGCGCCGCGGGCCGCGCCGCCGGCCGCGGCCCCCGCTCCGCGGCAGGCGGCGGCGGGCTCGCTGCTGGCCGTCGGGCGTCGCATAATCAAGGGTGGGGCGGCGAGGGGCGGGGGGGTGAAGGCAGGTGGGCGCGACGCGGGAACGACGCTTTCTCCTCACACCTCGAGCCTCGAGCCTCGATCCTCGCACCTCGATCCTCGCACCTCGATCCTCGCACCTCGATCCTCGAACCTCGATCCTCGAAGGACGCATCCTCCTCGCACCTCGAGCCTCGATATTGCGCCGACCTTGGCGCGTCAGCTGCTCCCCTCGTTTCCAGTGCAGCGTGCTGCGCGGGCGGCCCGGCGTAAGCCGCCGCGCAAGGTCGCCATGCCATCTCGCGCAAGGCCTTTCTTCGATCTTTGGGGGCCGAGTTTTGTGGCACGACTTTCGGCTGGCTCTGCAGCCGAGGGCGGATGCACACCGAGGTCTGCTTGGTGGAGTCCCTTTCCCGTCGGTTGGGAAGCCGGCAGTTTCCTCGTCCTCCGTGCCACCAAGACATGATTGTCGCTCTGGTGCACCGTTTGTGCATCCGGGGGGCCCTCAAGGGGCCCTCTCTGGGCCCAGAAGGGGCACGCAAGGCTGCACGCTCCTTGGCCCCCCCCTCACACATGGAGAGCCGCGTCCTCGGTCCACACCTGCGGGGTTGAAGCAACGCTCGTGGACGTGTCGTGGGGGCTCCCCGGCCACTGTGCGGACGCTGAGCTACACGGTCGGTGCTCTGCCTTCCTGGGGCCCGACTGTGCTCTGGCTCGCTATGAGCATTTGGCACGCGTGCGGAGCTGCACTGCCAATGCCATGCTTTTCCCTGTGGCTTTGCTGTGTTCCTGCTCTGGACGCACACCGCGCTGTCATGTGGCTCTGCGGCGCTCCTGCTCTGAACGCATACCGCCTGAGGTGGCGGAGAGCTTGAGAGATCTATCCAACAAGTGGTGGATCGCCTCCCCCATACAGTCGGACCTGATCAGTCAGGTCGACCATGCCAAATCGAGGGTACCCTTTATGTCCTGTGTTTCGCGACCCATGCCTTCTTACATTCCTGTGGCAATTTTGCCCTCGGAGGGCCTTGTGTCCTCTCGCGCTTCCTCTCCCATCAAGTCCGCCGGGTACCCGGACGTCCTCCGATCGGATGTTTTTTCCAATCCGCGGCCCCAGAGCTCCAGACCTCTTCCTTGGGGCTAATCCTGCGCCCCCGATCCATGTCTGATGGCCCCAGGGCCCGACAGCGGGCCCCGGAGGCGGAAATCGAGGACACGCCTGGATTGAAGACATCACAGCGTGGAAGCCCATGCCAAGAAGGACCCTGGCTTTCTTGGGCTTCGGCGGTTTTGCCGTGGAGAGCGTGACGCTCCCACGCCACAGAGAATCCGTGGACGTCCTGGGGCCTCAGGGTTGGGCTTCTTGTGTGGGAGGTCTCTCGTGGTCGAGCTCTCGCTGCATCGTCGAAGGTCTCTGGGTGAGCCACACGCCCCACAGGCCTCGGCGCCCGACGCGGGCGGCGTCGGCGCTGCCGCGGCGAGCGCGGGGCTCCTGCAGGTGGAGCGGCTCCTGCGGGGGGCCCGCGGGCAGCTGCGGCGCGGCCTCGGCGCGCCGGCGCCGGGCTCGGCCGCCATGCGGCTCGTGCTGGGCGGCGCGCTGTGCCTCTTCGCGGTGGTGATGGTCCTCTTCTGCGCGAGGCGGCTGTGCCAGTTCTCGCAGCCAGAGCCGGAGAGCGAAGAAGAAGCAGGTCGCCAGAAGCATCCACTCGTGGCGCTCCGCGCGGATTCCTTGGATCCGCGCTGGGCCCCTCTGGTGGCGCCTCCGGCCCTGCCCCTGGCGCGCTCGCGCGCGCCAGGGAGGGGGTCAGCGCGGGCCAACGACACCCGCGCGGAGCGCCAAACGTTTACGTCAATAATGCTGTTTATTCCCCTTCTAGGAAGGCGCCCAGCACGATCGGCGGAAGGTCCGCGGCCAGGTCCTCGAGGCCGCGGCAGCGGTCAGGTCCGACAGGGCGCAGCCCGCGTCCCGCCGGGCGACGTCCCACAAGGTGTCGTTCCAGAATTTTGCCGGCGGCGTGAACAGGGCCAGTAGTGCCCGCCAGGCTGTCGCCGCCCTGGGCCGGCAGAAGTCCTCGCGGCCGAGGCCCCAGGTGCCGGGGGTCGACCACGCGTAACAGTGACCTCTCCCTCTCGCTGGAGTGACCTGTGGTGCGGGCCCAAGAGGCCCCCCGATCGCCGAGCGCGATACGGTAGTAGCGTCTTGCACGCCTGTGTTTAGTTCTTCCCGCGGCCCCCCGAAAGCCGCGGACCCAAGGTCACTCCTTGCCCGAGGGCACTCTTGCGTGCAGTCGGCGGGGGCTTCCGAGGCGGACCCCGACGCTGTGCGGTACAATATTGGCTCGCGCCCGGGGTCCGCCGCGAGCGTGCACGTGGTGGCGCAGGGGACCACGGCGCACTGGCAGAGCGAGCCCAGCCCGCGCTACGTGCGACAGACCAGCACCCGGAGGAGCCTGGCGGGCGGAGGGGGAGGAGGAGGGGAAGGAGGGGGAGGGGGCTACGTGCGACAGACCAGCACCCAGAGGAGCCTGGCGGGCGGAGGGGGAGGAGGAGGGGGAGGAGGAGGAGAAAGGAGGAGGAGGGAGGAGGGGGGAGGAGGAGGAGGAGGAGGAGGAGGAGGAGGAGGAGGAGAGGAGGAGGGAGGAGGAGGAGGAGGAGGGAGGCGGAGGAGGAGGCGGAGAGGAGGAGGAGGAGGAGGAGAGGAGGAGGAGGAGGAGGAGGGGGAGGAGAGGAGAGGAGCTGAGCAGGAGGAGGAGGACAGCCACAGGCCAGACGGAGGAGCCTGGCGGGCAGCGGAGGTGACGCCGTGAGGCCGCTGCCCCCGCTGTGCCCGGGCAGCGTGCCGCCCCCCCACGAGACGCGCTTCTCGGTGCCGGTGGACACGCTGGCGGTGGCGGGCGACAACGACCTCTCGGGGGTTGCTCTAGAGGTGCTCCTGGCCCGAGGCCCCCCCCCGCTCATGTCGTGGGCTTTTGAAGGGCCCACCAGGGCCCCCCCATGGTGGGCCTCGTGAGGAGTGCTCTGGAGGCCACGTGGGGGCCTCCTTGGAAATCCTGGGGGCACCTTGGGCCCGGGGCACTTCTGGCAACACCCGATCCTCTTCGACGTCCTGGACCTCACCGACGACTTCGGCATGCGCGTGCAGGCGCTGCCCTGTGCCGGGCCTCAGGTCGGGCCTGGGCTCGCCATCCCGGGCAGTGCCAAGGGCGGGTCGCCACTGCGGGTGGGCCCTCGGCTCCTCTGGGAAGGCGAGGATTGCGAGCTCGAGGGTGCAGAAAGCCTCCCAGGCATGATCGCATCGTTAAAAAAAGCATGACGGCAGGTTTTTCGCCATTTTCGGCCTCGGGGGGCCCTCGCCGGGCCTCGGGGCCGTCAAAAAGCGGCTCGGGATGAAAATCCGGTCCCGGGGAAAGGTTGGGACTTCCAGGGACCCCGCATTGAAAAAATCAGGACGTCGCATGTCTGGGCTTGGACGCCTCTGGGCGTTTTCGGGAGTCCTGGGTGATTGGGTTCTGGGGGGGGGTGTCTCGTGGAGGAGCGGCCGGCCCTTTATGGGTGACAGTTGGCCTGCGGAGGCTAGCCGAGACAAACCCGGGGGGGCTGGGCTGTTGTGGGCAGCCCGAAGCCACAACCCAGGCATCCTCCGATCTGATTGTTTTCCAATCCGCGGCCCCAGAGCTCCAGACCTCTTCCTTGCGGATACTTTTGCGCCCCCGATCCCTGTTTGATGGTCCCTGGGCCTGACAAAGGGCCCGGAGGCCGAAATCAAGGACACGCCTGGATTGAAGACATCATAGAGTGGAAGCCCATGCCAAGAAGCACCCTGCTTGCCTCCAGGGTGCCCTGAGTTTCTTGGGTTTCGGCGGTTTTGCAATGGCAAGCGTGACGTTCCCACACCAAAGAATCAATGGATGTCCTGGGGTCTCAGGGTTGGGCTTCTTGTGGTCGAGCTCCCACTTTATCGTCGATGGTCTGGGTAAGCCACGCCCCAGGCCTCGGCGCCCGACGCGGGCGGCGGTGACACCCCATCCTGTTTGGCACTGCCCAGCCATCTACCTGGGGCGCCAGTCGAAGGACTCGAGCGCCACCGTCCGGAGGCTGGGGCGCGGGCCGGTGGGCGGCATCCGGCTGGAGCTCCGCGCGGCCGACGGGAGCGTCTACGGCGAGCTGGCGCCCCACGCGGACAGCTCCTTCCTCCTTACAAGGGGCGACCAGGCCTTTCCTCCTCGTCCTCTTCCTCCTCCCCCTTCTTCTCCTCCTCCTCCTCCTTCTCCTCCTCCTTATCCTCCTCCGCCTCCTCCCCCTCCTCCTCCTCCGCCTCCTCCTCCTCCTCCTGCGAGCCGGGAGGAGGAGGAGGAGGAGGAGGATGAGGAGGAGGAGGAGAAGGAGGGACTCCGAGTCCAGCCAGGGCGCCATGCTTCAGGGTCAGCGCGCGAGCACGGATATATCAATTGGACCGCAGGAGTTCCAGTCCTGTCAGTCCTCATCCTCCTCCTCCTCTTCCTCCTCCTCTTCCTCCTCCTCCTCTTCCTCCTCCCGCTTCCTGCTGCTCCCAGCGGGCAGTTCCATTCGGAGGCTTGCTCTCGCGTCCCCCTCGGAGGCGAGCCCGCGAGGTGTAGTGCTCCTCTTTCACACTCATCGTCTGTTGCACGGCCCGCGCGATCGGACGGCCGCGAAGATTGCCACTGATATGCCTCAGGTGTAGGGCGGAGAGGAAGGAGTCATCATCGACGCTGTGCCTCCTCCTCCTCCTCCACCTCCTCCCACTCCTTCTCCTTTTCTTTCTCCTCCCCCTCACCCCCCCTCCCCCTCCATGGCTCACGCCATTATGTTCCAAGACAGGCCACAGTGGCCAATCTTGGGCCCCCTGCCTTGCCTGGATTGCCCCAGGTGGAGAACATCAGCGCGACACCTTGCAGGATCCTGCCTAAGGTCTTTTTTGTGTGCATTCGTTCGCTGGGTTCAGTACGTCGTGTGCACGCGGCGCGGCTGTAACGGCTGAGCTTTGTGCATCGCTTCTGCCAAGCACTGTATGCAGTGCGGCGGTCGATTCAATAATGCCGAAGTTTCGGGCGGTGCATGAGGAGGTATTGGTGGAGCTGGTGGCGGAGGCCGAGCCCCTGATGCTCATCCTCCCACCAAGCCAGGACGTTGGCATCGCGATCAATCCCGCAGAATGTGATGACAGATTTGAGGCAGATCCAGTGGCGCTGGCACAGGCGCAAGTCACCTCCTGGAAGAAGTGGAAACGAAACGGCGATGAGCACTGGACAGCGCTGGCGAGGCTCAAGCAGGCAACGGCTTCAGTTTTGGCATCCAAGTCCTTAGAGTAACATGCGCAATCTCTTTCAGATAGGCCCGCAGTGCAGAAGCAGAAACGTTCATCCCGGACATCAGGGATATCGGAGTTGTCCAGTGTCGTCGTTGAGACCAGCGGCAAGCACGTCAAGCTGGTCAGCGAAGTCGAGCCCACGAAGAGGGACATCCATCAGCTCGAGAAGCTGTTCGACCTCGCCACCCAGATGTCGACGCAGGAGGCCACCTAGGACGGAGACCTCTTCGAGACGCCGCAGGGAGTGATGGCAGCGCGCATGCTGACGGGCTCCAAGGCCCCCCCCCGAGCTATGCAGCAACGTTTCGTTTCGGAGCTGGCGGGCCTGTTCGACTCGTTGCACGACCAGCACAAGAAGGCGCAGATTCAGCATGATGACGATTCAGTTATTCCCCTGTGTCGGTTGTTCCCCACGTGGAGAGCCTGAACGTCCTGGCCGAAACGCGGCCTCCCAAGCAGCGGACGGAGCTATGATGGCCCCAGCTGGCGCAGCAGGTTGTGAAGGCTGAGGTGCTGCGGCGGTGCCGTCGCCAGACGACGACGACGACGACCGCAGCCAGATGGATCAGCCTACTTCCCTGATGCGCGCTTCCGCGGCGCTCACCTCCGTGGCCGAGGGCAGGTCCAGGATCCACGGTGAAGGGGGTCCTGAGGCCAAGCGTGCCAAGGCAGCAGCGGCAGCGGCCGCAGCAGCCCAGGCGTCGCTTCCGTCTAGGCTTTAGCAGCAGTCAGTCATACACAGTTGCCACGATTAACGGATCATGCTGGTCATCAGCCACAGTTCTTTCGAGTCCGAGGTTGCCAGCAATTTGGTTTGTTCTCAGGAGTGCAGGCTTGAGGCAGGTGGCGCCACTGTCCGTCAAATACAGTGGTGCTCCGCACGAGGGTGGTTGGCCCACATCGCCCCTGCCGCTCGTAACTCCAACTGGGAGCTTGTCTCAGGGGTGGTAATTGTGGTTACCTGTGGCGTGGGTCCAGCCGCCCAAGGTTCCAGATAGGATTGACACGCCCAGACTTTCGGGAGTCACCATCGAGGCTCCTCGAGCACCCACTGTCGGGCTCCCCAGCGCTTACTTTCAAGCCTTTGTGGGCCCCGCTGCGACCAATTTAATTCTGCTCGCTGCCAGTGGTCAGTTCTCAGGGCAGATGGCCAAACCCATCGCTGCTGCTGGGGTGTTCAACCTTCAGCCAGAGCGTATCCAGAAGAGCATTCATTTTGTTGGTAGATCGACCATGCAGGCGGCGGCCTTAAGCGTGGCCACTTACCGCGCCAAGAAACCGACATCTACTTTGGACGATGTGGTGCATAGCCCAGCGCATTACCCTGGTTGAATCCGCCACGCACGTTTGTATCGTGCCCGCTGTCGCCGCATGGCCCAGTGCTGGCAGATTTGAAATGCCCAAATAGGTGTATGATCCCGACGCTGCCCAGGCCCCAGCAGCGCCCCACTAAAGTGCTTGTAGGACCACAGCACCCAGACGTGAGCTGGCATCGACCGTTGCCGCGATGGACCCCTCACAGCCCAACTTTTCGGTAATGCCACTACGCCACCCGCCGACCAGTATCGCAAGACAGCCCTAGACCACGCGTGCTTCACCCTTGTCCAGGACTTGGAAGTTATACGTAGTAAGAAACGGATGCGCCCATCACGCCAAACAAGACCCCAGGGCCCATCCCCCTCATATACAGATGGTCTCGGCTACTGCTAAGTGCGTCCAGGGCCGTAAGGGTTGGACGGCCTTTACCAGGCCCTTGAGATTGTCCAAAGCCAGCTCTATGACTTTCGGCTCAGTATTTGGGATGGTGAAATCTTTTGTTTTCGGGGTGCCCTGGAGTGGCTAGAAGACAGCCCTGAGATGTTCGGTTCGCCCTATGCCCTCGGTCAATTGCTGCGGGAAGTTCGCTCTGAGCTCCAGGCTGGTCGGCTCGTCGCGGAGATGGGCGTCCATATGTTTAGACGAGCTGCTCGAACATGTCGACTGCATCCTCGAGTTCGAGATGGCCGCCGAGCGCAGTAAGGACGGGAAGAGGAGGGATTGTCTTCAGTCGTCCATGAAAGGAAGTATGGATGGGATGGGCTCACTTATGGACTTAGGACGCGAAGCCTGGCAGCCTGTTCCTGTTTCTTGTCAGCAGCGGTATTCGGGTCGACATCAGCATGTTCTCCTGGCCGAAGTTGACGGGTTACCCCAGATTTGGAATGTTCGGCCCGGTGCCTCGCACCAGTTGGTTCCCTTTTTCGATGATCGAGTCGCCCTCGGTCCGATCCCTCCCCTCCCCCAAACAGACCCTGCAATGTTGCGAAGGTTTTCCTGCCCAGCTCGGCTTCGCCTGGGGCGGCGCCCATCCCGGGCGCTGCGCCTTGCTCGGCGACGAGCAGGCAGGCCACGTTTGTAAGTTGATCGAGCTCATTGAGCAGCTCGGACGCATGCCCGCCCAAGTCTAAAGCACTGTTTACACCCTCGTGCTAAGACGCAATCAAATAAGCAACGAGATCATCCCCGCCGAGCCCGCCCGCGCGCAGGCCCATAGGCACGCGACCCGCTCTGCGCCGCGCTCGGGCCAGACGGCCGCGATCGGCCGCGCGAGAATGAGGGGCGCACCGTCGCCGCCTGTGCCTGGCGCACCAGGCCGGGTGCTCCATCGTGGAGCTTGCTACTAGCAACTGGCCGAATGTGAGTCTCATTCGAGTCTTGGAGACAAGACGCGTTCTGCCCTGGCTGTCGTGGGATCCTCCCGATTCTCATGAGCTCGCGGCTCGCAAGTGCCTAGCCGAGCGCGCCGATGCTTCAGGCGTTCCTCGGCGCGTGCCGCGCGGAGGCTTTTTGCAGCGCGGCAGCTCTAGATCTGTGGCGCTGCAATCTGTCCGCGCCAGCGTGGGTCGCCCGTGGCGAGAGCTTGTGGCCGATTGCAGATGCGCCGCCCGCCTGATCCAGATGCATAGCCCTGCCCCCTTCGACCAGTGGGCTAGCGCGCTCAGCCGCAGTAGAGTGGCTTTGTTCTTCGATGATCTCCCTTTGCAGTACGGCGCCAACAGCTATAACGTTGCCACCAATCAAATGAATACTGCCGCCCAGTCGCTGGCTAGTTGAATCGCGCGCGAGCTCGCATGCCAATCGTCAACAAGCAGAGCAGTCGATATACATGCCCGACCCGCCAATGACGTATATCCTAACTCAGCAAGCGGCCTGTGAAGGACGAGGGGGGTACACGACCACAAGCATGGCAGCATGACCAGGATGCGAAACTAGGACCGGGCCCGCCTCCTTCCTCCCCCTCCTCCTCCCTCCCCCTCCTCCTTCCTCGCCCCTCCTCTCCAGGCCTCTGGCGTCGAGATATGTTTCCAGCACGGGGCCCCTGGAGTTCTCATCGCATGTTGGTTCGGCCTGGATCGCCGCGATCGCTGTTCGAGGTTCCCGGGGCCCTGGCACGGCCCCGCGAGCTCCAAGCTGCGAAAAGACACCAGGATTGGGCAGGATGATGATGATGATGAGGAGGAGGATAAGGAGGAGGGGGATGAGGATGATGATGATGATGATGATGATGGTGATGATCATGATGATGACGCTGATGATGATGATGATGATGATGGTGATGATGATGATGATGCTGATAATGATGAAGGCGACGGTGATGGTGATGGTGATGGTGATGATGCTGATGCTGATACTGATGCTGATGCTGATGCTGACGATGATGATGATGAGGATGATGATGATGATGATGCTGATGCTGATGATGATGATGCTGATGATGATGATGCTGATGGTGATGATGATGCTGATGCTGATGCTGATGGTGATAATGATGATGATGATGAGGATGAGGATGAGGATGAGGATGAGGATGATGATGAGGATGATGATGCTGATGATGATGATGGTGATGATCATGATGATGACGCTGATGATGATGATGATGATGATGGTGATGATGATGATGCTGATGATGATGATGAAGGCGACGGTGATGGTGATACTGATGCTGATGCTGATGCTGACGATGCTGATGATGATGATGAGGATGATGATG
>CAUYUJ010005002.1:107744-110476 GCA_963575745.1 Prorocentrum cordatum | reverse complement strand
CCTCGGGACAAGCGAACATTGGCAAAAAACATACCAGCCAGGGAATGGGGCCAGCCGAGGGGCCGAGCGACCCAGGGCCGTTGCGCGCCGCTGAGACAAGGCCCTGAAATGTGTAATATACTTCTTGTATGTTTCGTTTTTGTGCTTTTGTTTCGGGCGGCCCCGAACGCAATCTGCTTATTCCGCCTTCTGCTTCATGTTTCTACCTACTTCTTCCGACCAATGAGTAATCACTTCCGATGGTTGCTTCGGGGGGGGGGGGCATTTTTTAGATTTTGGGGGCCTATTTGGAAGGAAGGACAAACATGCCGTGGCACGGCGCTGGAAAAAATGAGTCTGGCGCTGCAGCGGGAGCACGATTCGGACCGAGCGGAAGCGCGTAAATAAGGCCAGCGTTGCAGCGGGAGCACGATTCGGAATGAGCGGTAACCCGAAAAGGAAGCAAGCGCTTCAGCGAGAGCAGCACGTTGAAACAAAAACCAAGCGAAAACCCGTTTCCCGGGAATCTTGTGTCAAAAAAACCAGTGCGCGCAGGGGGGGCGAACATTTGCCGGACGTCACCAGGGGAGAGAGGAGAGTAGTATTTATAGTGTGTAACTGTGGAAGGGGAGGAGGGGGGAGGGGGAGGTCTGGGGAGGAGGTCGGGGGAGGAGGGGGAGGGGGAGGAGGTCGGGGGAGGGGGACTGGGAGGGGGAGGAGGGGCGAGGGGTGGGGGGGAGGTCGGGGGAGGACGGGCGGGTCAGCGCACAAAAGGGTGCGGGGCAGCGGGGGCAGCCCTCGCCAGCAGGAGGGCAAGGGGGCCTCTTCTCAGGAGCGCTGCAGCCCATCAAGCAGCCTTCTCCCCAGACCCCCGCGGGTCATGAAACAATCACGACGGGAGGTTTTGCGCAGCGTTCGGCCTCTGAGTGCCCTTACCAGGCCTCGGGGCCGTCAGAGAACGACTCAGCATGAAAAGCCGATCCCGGGGAATCGGTCGAGGCCTCTGGGGCCGACGCCATGCAAACATCATGACGTCGGGGGTCGGTTGGACCTCGTTGGGATGCACACACACACACACACAGCGTCATTCTGGCCTTGACGATGGGTGCCGTCAAAGCCCCCTTGAGGGGATGCGGATTCAATACTACATCAGAGCTGTGGGGGGGGAAACAAAAATCATGACGTCGGGGGTTTGGGCCAGAGGCCGCCGTGGTTCTACGGGAGCGGGTGACAAGAAGCGCCCGGGCCCTCCCGAGAAGCCCCCGCAGCCCTCTCAGAAGGCCCCTCGCCCCGCGGGCGGGGCGGGGCAGCCCTCCCCGCGCGGGCAGGTGGCTCTCGGAGACGCCGCGCCCGTCTCCAGGACGGCGTGCTTCCCTCCTGCTCTCCTGCCTTTGCGCCCGTGCGTGGTCGCTCCGCCCTGCGCTCGGCCGGCCCTGGGAAACGACGGGGCCGTGTTCTCTTCACTGGTGCAGTTCTGCTGCTGTCGCTGGCAGTTCCGGCGCCGTCATGTTCCAGGTTCCGTCGCTTTTTTTTTCGGTTCCAGTTCCGGCTCCAATCCCAGAGCAGTTTTGCTCCCGTTTTTCCGGGAATAGTTTTTGTTGTTCACCGTCTCCATGTTCCAGCGACATGCTCTCTTGAAAACGGCAGCAAGAATTTCCCTGCCACTTCTGGGGCCCAGGCCTTGCAGTGCCCCCGCGTACAGTCAACCCGCATATTGCTGTAGTAAGGATGGGCAGCTTTCCAAAATTACCCTTGCATCCTTTCCATTCGGCCCATTTCGCTGGCCGCGCCCCGCTCGCATACATAATGTCGACATGGCCTTCCAAGGCCCTTGCATCCGTATCGCGCGTCCGTATACTGTAGGCCCCGAGCGCGCTCTGCGTTCGCCAGCGCTGCAGCCAAAAGGCGTTTTCTTCCTCCTGCCGGACGCCGCTTCCTGTTTTAAGTCTCGCTTCCCTCGCCCTCCTCTCGGCGCCACCCCATCATACTGATACTGTGTGCGCGTCGCCCCCCACGGGCGACGCGCGCGCCGAGAAATCTTATAGTATACGCTCCGTGGCGGGCGCTGTCTGGCCACACTGCTCGGGAAACGATGCACTTCAAGTTGGTTCTACTATCTGCTCGGGTCGGACGCACGCCTCCGAAGAGGGCACATAGTACTAGCATGTCATTCTGCGTCTCATCCCCTGCACACCTAGACGACGTTTCGGTTCCTTCAATCCCGGTGTTTTTTGCGCAAGGTCGGCGCCTGGGGGGCGTGGTCGGCCCCTCAGGACGATCAAGAAAGACCCGTGATTGGAGACCTCAGAGGAGGAAACAGTACCCATGACCGGCATAAGTCTTTAGACCCCCCCTATAGTGGAAACAATTATATGTACGACATCCTTATTGACGAATTGGAGCCCAACTAATAGTGTAAAATAATTGTTTCTCCGCGGTATCCGCCGCACAGCGATGACGACGACGAGATGAAACAGGAGATTGGGAGCAACGCCTTCGGCGAATAATGTGCCGATCTGTATTGCAATCCTCTTGCAAATGTGCTTGAATTCCTCTGTCGCACAGAGAAGTCCAGGGAACATGATTCCCTGGGAGAAAGAAACCCCAACATTCTCCTGCCAGCCCAACAATAGAGGGACAATATTCTCCGCCGCGACGATCACGACGCTTATGACTACGACTAAGATTGCGAATAACATTGAACCTACAACCGCGACGACGACTACGACTACAGTCGCGATTCGAATCGCGAT
>CAUYUJ010005002.1:97744-102744 GCA_963575745.1 Prorocentrum cordatum | reverse complement strand
AGTAGTAGTAGTAGTAGTAGCCGTCGTAGTCGTATTCGTAGTATTAGTCGTAGAAGTGGTAGTAGTAGTAGTAGTAGTAGTAGCAGTAGTAGTAATAATCGTAGAAGTAGAAGCCGTACGATCAGAAGTAGTAGTCGTAGTCGTAGTGGTAGCGGTGATAGTTGTAGTAGTAGTAGTAGTAGCAGTAGCAGTAATAGTAGTAGTAGTAACCGTCTTCGCGGTAGTCGTAGTAGTAGTAGTAGGAGGAGGAATAGTAGTAATCGTAACAGTAGTGGTCGAAGTATCAGTAGCAGTATTTGTAGTAGTTGCGGTCGCACTTGTAGTCGCAAGTGTCATCGTAGTTGCAGTACTAGTAGTCGTATTATCAGTAGTAGTCGTCGTAGTAGTAGTAGTAGTACTAGTAGTAGCAGTAGCAGTAGCCGTGGTCGTTGTAGTTGTAGTGGTAGTAGTAGTAGTAGTAGTAGTAGTAGTAGTAGTAGTAGTAGTAGTAGTAGTAGTAGTAGTAGTAATAGTAGTAGTAGCAGCGGCAGTAGTAGTAGAAGTAGCAGTAGTAGTCGTGGTAGTAGTAGGCGTAGCACTAGTAGTAGTAGTAGTACTAGTCGTAGTCGTAGTAGTAGTAGTAGTAGTAGTTGTTGTTGTTGTAGTAGAAGTATTGGTAGTAGGCGCAGCAGGCAGTAGCAGTAGTAGTAGTAGTAGTAGTAGTAGTAGTAGTAGTAGTAGGCGTCGTCGTCGTCGTCGTCGTCGTCGTCGTCGTCGTCGTCGTCGTCGTAATAGTAGTAGGCGTAGTAGTAGTAGTAGTAGTAGTAGTAGTAGTAGTAGTAGTAGTAGTAGTAGTAGTAGTAGTAGTAGTAGTAGTAGTAGTAGTAGTAGTAGTAGTAGTTAGTAGTAGTAGTAGTAGTAGTAGTAGTAGTAGTAGTAGTAGTAGTAGTAGTAGTAGTAGTAGTAGTAGTAGTAGTAGTAGTAGTAGTATAGTAGCCGTAGTCGTAGCCGTAGTCGTAGTCGTCGTAGTTTTTTTGGTAGTATTATTATTATTATTAGTAGTAGTAGTAGTAGTAGTAGTAGTGGTGTATTGTAATCGTAGTAGTAGATGTTGTAGATGTAGCATTAGTAGTACTATACGGCCACCCTTCGGGTGATAAGGGAGTTTCGGGGGGGGGGGGGCGGGGGAGGAACCAACGTCTCACTCGATCCGCCTCACTGTCGATCTCATTATCGATCTCACTATCGGTTTTGCTCGATCGATCTCACCCGATGGATCCCACAATCGACCTCGCTCTTCATTCGATCGGTCTCACAATCGATATCACTATCGATCCCGCTGTCGATCTCACTCTTCGGTCCCGCTATCGATCTCACGGCCGCTACCACACCCGATTTCACAACCAACGTCATCATCAGCACCATCGTCATCAACGTCACCAACAGCATCAGCATCATCGGGCCACCGTCATCATCATCATCACCTCATGGCCGTCACCATCAACATCAGCATCACCATCATCATCATTATCGGGACACCATCAGGGTCACCATCACCATCATTAACATTATCATCATCATCGGGACACCATCATCGTCATCACCATCGGAACACCACCATCACCATCATCATCATCATCATCTCACCTTCATCATCATCATCATCATTAACATCATCACCATCGGGTCACCATCATCATCGTCAGCCACATCATCATCATCAACATCTTCATCACCATCGGGACACCATCATCATCGTCACCATCATCATCATCACCATCATCATCACCATCACCGCGACACCAACATCATCCGCAACATCAGCATCATCGTCATCATCATCAGGCCACCATCATCAGAATTGTCATCCTCACTTCAACATCATCATCAGCACCACCATCATCACCAGGACACCATCATCGTCATCATCATCAACATCATCATCATTGAGTCACCATCATCACCATCATCATCATCACCAACAGCATCACCATCACCATCATCATCGGGACATCATCATCATCACCATCATCTTCATCATCATCAGCATCATCATCGTCCCATCATCTCATCACCATCATCATCAATATCATCATCATCATCGGGACACCATCATCATCAACATCAGCATTATCAACACCATCGTCATATGGACACCAGCATCATCACCACCACGGCCAGCATTATCACCATCATCATCATCACCATCATAATCAACATCGTCAACATCATCATCATCATCACCATCATCATTATTGGGGCACCATCATCACCACCATCACCATCATCAGCATCATGATCAGCATTATTTTCAACGTCGCCGACATCATCATCATCATCATCATCATCATCATCATCATCATCATCAGCAGCAGCAGCAGCAGCAGCAGCAGCATCATCGGGACACCGACGGGACACCGCGGCGGGACATCGGCGGGACACCGCGGGCCACCGGCCCCCAGAAGGGAATCATTTTGTCCGGCCGCGCTTCAGCCAGAGGCGGGACACCGGCGGGACACCGCGGGCCACCGGACCCCGGAAAGGAATCATTTGGTCCGGCCGCGCCTCAGCCGGAGGAGACTTTCTTCTCGCCCGCCCACGCAGCTTCGCCTCGCCCGCACGCACGGCACGCACGGACACGAAACCAAAACCAATTTCCCGGTAGGGGGGCTCTCCGTTCCACTTCGATCTCACCGCTTCACCTCCGATTCAGTACCCCCTTCCTCCTTTCCTCCTCCTCCTCGTCCTCCTCCTCCTCCTCCTCCTCCCATAGAGGCATGGAACGATGAAGAACAGGAGGAGGAGGAGGAGAAGGAGGAGGAAGAGGAGGAGGAGGAGGAGGAAGAGGAGGAGGAGGTGGAGGTGGAGGAGGAGGAGGAGGAGGAGGAGGAGGAGGAGGAGGAGGAGGAGGAGGGGAGAGCAGCAAGAGAAGGAGGAGGAGGAGGAGAAGGAAAAGGAGGAGGAGGAGGAGGAGGAGGAGGAGGAGGGGGGGAGGAGGAGGAGGAGGAGGAGGAGGAGAGGAGGAGGAGGAGGAGGAGGAGGAGGAGGAGGAGGAGGGAGGAGGAGGAGGAGGAGGAGGTGTAGTAGGAGGAGGAGCAAGAGAAAAAGGAGGGACGTGTTTGATTCCCCGCCGGGAGAAAACAGGGGATGGGGGGAAGCAAAACTAAAGACTTACCGAGATTACCGCTACCCTCGCCGCACTTGCGCCTTTTTGGGCCTCCTGGGAGGCCCTCGTCGCCACCGCTGGATTCGCTCGAAATCTTGGCCAGAACGGGCCCCAGGAAAGGGGCGTGGAGCAGCGGGTGCCAGGATTTCCAAGGCCTGCGTGATGAAGTCATGCAGGAGTCAGAGTTCTGAGTCTCCTCCTCCTCCTCCTCCTCCTCCTCCTCCTCCTCCTCCTCTTCGTGTGCCCGGGAAACAGCAAGGCAGTTTTTGTTGACCTTCGAATCTTTCTCGAGTCTGAAAACGTCACCCGAATACGGTTCACCGAGACGGTAAAAAGATGTTCACCGATATGGCCTGGGCAGTCCAGAGATCCGAGGGACGTTTCGACTTGGACCGAAAACGGTTTGGATCCAGTGATTTGGACCATGTCTCCACCAAGAGAAAGGAACACGGCAAACGAACGGCGCCGGAAGCGTCAGAACATCGGCGCCAGAAGCGGTAGCGAAAACGGGAAAACAACAGCAGTTTAACAGGCCCTGTCGTTTCCAGGGCCCGCCGAGGTTGGAAGTCTGAGTCCTTGCATGTACAGTCCGACCGAAGTCAAATATCGAGGTCGGTTCGGGAAGTGTGCCCCAGTGTTCTTCGTGTTTGTTGGATGTTATTGTGCATCCTCTGGGAGGGTATCCTTGGATAACCTGTGTGTGTTTTGGGCGACGGAGGGTCCCACGCTTTCGAAGGATGTTCCTCTAGCCTGGGTCCGACTTGAAATTTCGAGTCCGTGCCTGTTGTTTTCATAAATAATAATATAATAATACATTATATCTATACACAAAAAACAGCAGCAACAACAACAACAAAACAAAAACGTGCGCGGAGTGCTCCTGAAGGGAGCCGCGCCTCCGCGGAGTTTCGAGGAATTGGCTCCCTCGCCCTCGGCGGAGGCCAGCGGCGGGCGCTCAGGAACAAGCGGCGGTAAATCGAGAAAGGCTTCGCATGCGGAGTCCGGCGGGAGCTGGCGTCAAGGATCGGGGGATTTACCCATCGGTCGTTGAAAGTAGGTATTTTTGGAGTCCCAGATTCTAATCTACGTTCAGCGCGTTCCTACTTCAACGATCGAGTGTCTTGACATGTTCCGTCCTCTGTAGGGGGCGGGCGGACACCCAATCTATTTTCCAACGCCTTCCTACTTCATGTTTCTACCTACTTTTTCCGACCGATGGGTAAGACTCGGGTGCGCCGGAACACCAGTTTGCCCACGCTTTTCGACGAGCGCGTCATGGATTTGGACGGTCCAGATTTGTTGGATGCCTGCAGCGGGAGCTCGCGTCAAGTTTCAGACTGGGTCCCGTCATTTTCATGATGGCCCTGGCGGGCCATCCCGAGTCCCCCGAGCCCGAGTCTTACGTCTCCCGAAAGGACACGGACGCTACAGGCACTGAGTGGGTCGTTTTTTGTGATTGGTTCCGCTTGGTTTTTTCCAAACCATCTTGTGGTGTTGGGCCTTCGTCTTGAAGAGAGCTCTCCGCATCATTCACTCACTCACGCAATCCTCCTTTCATTTTGGCTCAAGGTAGCCGGCTGCGAGTCTTCTTCCTTTCCATTCCCACACCGATTTGTGATCCTCTCCTCACTGCCCTGCGTGTCATGGGCCGCAAACGTGGCTTGTCTGTTGGCAGTTCCTCGCTCTACGGCATGGACATCCAAGCTGCTGTTGCCCCTCACGATGCGCTCCAGCTTGGCCACGTCCATGGACAAGATCGCCCAATCCCCGAACGCCGTTCGCAACACGCTTCTCGTGGTCTTCGCCCTTATCACGACCTCTAAGTACATCATCGTATCCAACACCAGGATTCATT
>CAUYUJ010005002.1:77744-90244 GCA_963575745.1 Prorocentrum cordatum | reverse complement strand
GTAGCAGTAGTAGTACTAGTAGTAGTAGTAGTAGTAGTAGTAGTAGTAGTAGTAGTAGCAGTCGTCGTAGTAGTCGCAGTAGTAGTAGTAGTAGTAGTAGTAGTAGCAGCAGTAGTAGTATTAGTAGTAGTAGCAATAGTGGCCGTAGTAGTGATAGTTGTAGTAGTAGTAGTAGTAGTAGTAGTAGTAGTAGTAGTAGTAGTAATAGTCGTAGTAGTAGTAGTAGTAGTAGTCGTAGTCGTAGTCGTAGTAGTAGTAGTAGTAGTAGTAGTAGTAGTAGTAGTAGCAGTAGCAGTAGCAGTAGCAGTAGTAGTAGAAGTAGTAGTAATAATATTTGTAGTAGTCGTAGCACGAGTAGTAAGAGTAGAAGGAGTAGGAGTCGTGGTAGTAGTGGTAGTGGTAGCAGTAGTAGTAGTATTAGTCGTAGGAGTAGGTAGTAGTAGTAGTAGCAGTAGTTGTCGTAGTAGTAGTAGTAGTAGTAATAGTAGTAGTAGTAGTAGTAGTAGTAGTAGTAGTAGTAGCAGTTGTAGAAGAATGAAGAAGTAGGAGTAGCCGTACTCGTCGTAATAATAGTAGAAGTAGGCCCAGTCGTAGTAGTAGCAGTAGTAGTAGTCGTCGTGGTCGTAGCCTTCGTCGTAGTAGGCGTAGCAATAGTTGTTGTAGCAGTAGTAATGGTAGCAGTAGTAGTAGTAGTCAGAGTAGTAGTAGTCGTAGTAGTAGTAGTAGTAGTAGTAGAAGTAGTAGTAGTAGTAGTAGTAGTAGTGGTAGTAGTAGTAGTAGTAGTAGTAGTAGTAGTAGTAGAGGTAGTAGTAGCAGTAGTAGTGGTATCATTCATATCGCTAGGAGTAGTCGTTGTAGTAGACGAAAGAATGGTAGTATAACTTGTTGTAGTATAGCTGGAGTCGTAGGTGTGGTAGTAGTAGTCGAAGTATTAGTAGTTGCAGTCGTAGTAGTAGCAGTAGTCGTAGTAGCAGTAGTAGTAGTAGTAGTAGTAGTAGTAGTAGTAGTAGTGGAAGCAGTACTAGTGGTAGTAGTAGTAGTAGTAGTAGTAGAAGTAGTAGTAGTAGTAGTAGTGGTAGTATAATATAATAATAGAGTCGTGTAGTAGTAGTAGTAGTAGTAGTAGTAGTAGTAGTAGTAGTAGTAGTAGTAGTAGTAGTAGTAGTAGTAGTTCTAGCAGTAGTAGGTGTCCAAGTCCCAGTAGTAGAAGTTGTTGGAGTAGTAGTAGTAGTAGTAGTAGTAGTAGTAGTAGTAGTATCATCATCATTATTATTATTATTATTATTAGTAGTAGTAGTAGTAGTAGTAGTAGTAGTAGTCGTAGTCGTAGTCGTAGTCGTAGTCGTAGTAGTAGTAGTAGTAGTAGGAGTTGTGGTAGTAGTCGTAGCAGTAGTAGTAGTAGTAGTAGTAGTAGTAGTAGTAGTAGTAGTAGTAGTAGTAGTAGTAGTAGTAGTAGTAGTTGTAGGAAAGAGCGTGCTCTACCGCTGCTGGCGGAAAACCAAGGGGGGGTCACTACCGGTTCGAACCCCTCCCTCCCCCCCCCCCTCCGGAAAACCGGGGGGGGTCACTACCGGTTCGAACCCCACCCCCCCCCCCCCAGCTCATCATGAAAAGGGAGGGGGTCACTACCGGTTCGAACAACCACCCCCCCCCCCCCCCTTTCCCCCCTGTGTGAAAACCGAAAGTGGGGGTTGTGGGTGCGGACAGAGGTGGGGACGGTGTTGGTGGGACAGTGGTGAGGGGACAGCGGGACAGTGGTGGGGACAGTGGGACAGTGGGACAGTAGAGGGCCGGTAGTGGTGGGGACAGTGGTGAGGACAATGGTGGGAACAGGGGGGACAGTGGACAGTGGTGGGGACGGTGGTGGTGGGGACAGCGGTGTGGGCACAGTGGGAATGAGGTGGAAACAGTGGGACAGTGGAGGGTACAATGGTGGTGGGGACAGTGATGAAGGCGGTGGCGAGGACGGCGGTGGGACAATGGGACAGAGGTACAGTGGGGACAGTGGTGGGGACAGTGGGGACAGTGGTGGGAACAGTGGGACAGCTCAGTGGGACAGCGGCGGAGTCAGTGGGACAGTGGGGACAGTGGGGATAGTCGGGCAGTGGTTGGGGCCGTGGATACAGTGGGGAGAGTGGAACCGTGGTGGGAACAGTGGTGGGGACAGTGGGGACAGTGCGACAGTGGTGGGGGCACTGGTGGGGACACAGCGGGGACAGCGGTGGTGAGGACAGTGGTGCTGGAAACAACAGTGGAGGATGTGATGCGGACGGTGGTAGGGACCGGGAGTCGTTTGCTGGCGGTGAGTGGGGGTGTGGGGAGGGGTCCGAACCGGTAGTGATCCCCCTACGTTTTCGAGGGGGCAGGGGGGGTGGGTTCCGAACTGGTAGTGATCCCCCGGGTTGTTTTCCGGATCCGGAGGGGGGGGGGGGGGGAGGGGTTCGAACCGGTAGTGACCCCCCCCGGTTTTCGAAGGGGGGAGGGGGTAACTTTATTTTTGTTTTGGGGGAGGGGTTCAGGAAGGGGGGGGTTTGCCGGGTGGAGGGGGGGGGGGGGGGGGGGGTCCAGCAGGGGGGGGGCGGATTTGGGAGGGGGGGGGGGGCGACGTAATGAAAACCCCTCTTGGGACCATTAGACGAGAGGTCCGCCTAGGCCATCTAAGCGATCTAGCGATCTAGGTTTGCTGGATCACGGTGGGGGGACGGGAGGGGTGGGCGTGGGGCGGGGGATACAAGGAACGACGGCGGCGATGGGAGGAGGGAGGAGGAAGCATATGAGGAGGAGGAGGAGGAGGAGGAGGATGGAGGAGGAGGAGGAGGAGGAAGGAGGAGGAGGAGGAGGAGGAGGAGACGAGGAGAGGAGGAGGAGGAGGAGGGAGGAGGAGGCGAGGAGGAGGAGGAGGAAGGTGAGGAGGAGGGGAGGAGGAGGAGGAGGACGAGGTGGATTAAGAGGCCAGGCGAGGCGAGGCGCCGACATACGTCCCGAAGGACGGCCATTTGAGAGCGCGGCGGGGGCGCCGGAGCGCCGATAATTCAATGGACCAGACAATGGATTTCCCGCTTCATTACAACACTCTTTGAATAATGATTTCCGCATGTCTTCGCATCGTGCTTTGGATAGGAGGGGGAGGAACAGGAGGAGGAGGAGGAGGACGACGACGATGACGGCGACGACGAGGATGACGACGATGACGATGACGACGACGACGACGACGACGACGAAGATGACGACGATGACGATGACGACGACGACGACGACGAAGATGACGACGATGACGATGACGACGACGACGACGACGACGACGACCTAGACGACCTAGACGATGACCGTCGGTTTTCTTCTGAAGCCAGAGACTTATGTTCGTCACCATCGTCGTCATTATTGCCACTACCGTAACCATTTTTGCTCAAGTGGTCGGTTCGCTGACCGAAGTACTAGTGTCATTCGCCTCGCCGCAGAAGTGGATGTCTACGTTTAGTTGTTCAGGGATTCTCGGTGTTGCGCGATTGTTTGCAGCCAGACACTCTGTGGCGCTGCAGGAAGTTAGCGGCCGCAGCGCCCAGGCGGCATACTATCAGAGCTTGGATGGGGACAACCTGTTGCCCGATGTGTTTGTGAAGTACTATGTTATGAATCAGCAGGGCGACGCCGCTGATGTACATGTTCGCAGATCCGCAGCAGCGGTGCTCACGATCTGCAAAATAAACGAGGAATACACAGACCCGCAGACTGTTCTCTGTCTTCGCATCATCGACAAAGTCAGGGCGAAGTCGTTCGAAAGGCGCATGGCCGCCGCAGTGTGTGCTACGATCAATGGCCGTTCTTTTTTGAAGGAGCTGTTAAAGAAACTTGTCGGAGAGGGTTGGACAGGCGCCCAATTTTGGGAAACCGCTCATACGTTAGTGCGCAACAAAGATCCCGAACAGCTTTTCACTGGCGCGTTCAACAAGCAGGCGTTCAACTCAAAAAGCAAGCGCGAATTAGCGAACAAGCGTCTGATTCGAATCAGGGACAAAATGAATCAATACATCAATTTCGATGACGCCTCGCGCCTGCAAGTGTCACTGGATCTGGTGAAAGTCTGTGGCAAATCCTTGGGCAAGAACGCTTTTTTCTCTGCTGGAGCAGTCCTACGCGAACAGGTACCGCCGTCCAGGGTGGCGCTCGCAACGCGGGACGCTCATGGGCCCAGGTGCTGTGGCGGGCGTCAACATCATCAGCGGGATGTGGAAGCAGAGCGGGACGGGCAGCGCCATGCTCGGGGATGTGCTGCAGCAGTGGGACGAGTCTCACGATCATATGGAGGAGCTGCGTCGTCTATTCCGGAATGACTTAAACTCTCTCCGCACGTTTGCCAGGAAGTCGCGCGGTGAGAAGCGGGCCTTGGCTGGGGAGCTATGCGATGCTTTGGAGCACCTTCTTGGTATGTCTGATGCAGGTTTGCAGTTTGTGTACTGTGAGATAGCAAAGGTCGTCACACTTAACTACAACCTTCACAAGCGGTACTGGCGCCTGAGCAAGCTCCGCGGCGACGTGGGCAACGCGGCCGGCAGCGAGGGCGAGGGGGATGGCCACGAGAGCGACAACGACGACTGAGCCTGCCAGAAACAGAGCCAAAAAACAAGCGAAAGACCAGGCGACCCGCCAAGAAAAAGCACACACACACAAACAACCTCTTGCCCATTAAAGCTTTTTGGAGGCCTGGAACCTGGTAGTGGGCAAAAGCGTTCGGGTTGTTTTGGCCTCGCTAATTGTGTCTCGAGACCCGACAGAAGGCCGTGGCGACCAGATAGCACCGCCACAGAAAGCAGGAACCGATCCCAGGGGAAATCCAACGATTCGGCCCGCAAACACCAAAAAACGCTGTTGCCCGCTAAGGCTTTTTCAGGGTCAGAAACCTGGTAGTGGGCAAAAGCTGTTCGGCTTGATTTGAGCGCATTCGAATGGCTGGCGCCACTCCGCCGAACACTCAGAAGAAGTGGGTGCTTGCGACAATATTGGGGATTATCAGCTGGGTCAGGAGCTCATTGTATACGTATGATGGGTATCTCGGGGTGCTCCTCAAAGGCTTCTCGAAGGGCTCTGGGGATCTTCTCGGGGGCTTCGTGGGATCTGGGATCCAGGGATTCGGAGCTCAAGCACGAAAAACGCTCTTGCCCACTAATGCGTTTTTAGAGCCAGAAGCCAGGTAGTGGGCAAGAGCTTTTCGAAGGGCTCTGGGGGGCTTATTGGGGTCTTCTCGGGGGCCCGTCGTCGTCGACGCCAGCGCGTGAGGCATCTATGCGCAGTATCATCGCCATCTTTGCTACCGTCGTCGCAACCGCTGTGGCTCGACCGCGGAGTGGCCCCACCTCGCTCTCGCGGCGCCCTTCGGGGGCGAGGGGGAGCGCCCAGCGCGGGCGCGGCCAGTTAGAGCGCGCTCGGGGGATGTCCTGGGACGAGCGGGATCGGCGGGGGCGGAGCCGCAGCCCGCGGCCGAGCCCGCGGTCGACACCTGCGCCGTCGGCAAGCACGGCGTACTCCCCAGGCAAGTACAAGGAGAGCGTATTCCAGAAGTTCGGCCGCAGTTCAAGTGCTTTCGCGGACCGTTTCACGGCGGTGGTCGACGACGTCGACATGGGCGATGAGGAGATGTCGCTGAACGATCAGGTCGAGAAGACGCACGCTGCCGTGAAGAAGCTGGTGGAAAGGAACGTCGAGCGCTTCGGGAAGAAGTATGATGAGCTGTGCGTCGTGAAGACCATTGTCGACGAGATAGAACGGGGCGGCGTCCGCGTCCACGATCTCTTCCTCCTGCGCACGTTCATGGCCGTCTTCGGTGGGCCGAAGAGCCCGCGGCGCGCGCGCGACGGGCAGGCGTATCGGCACGACAACGGAGCTTGGAAACATGCCGCCGCGATGAACGTCCAGCAGGCGCTGCGGTTGGAGAACGCAGTGAACCAAGCTGATGCGATCTTTCTTCGCATGAGCAAGGACAAGAACGTGAAGCGCCCGTCGTGGGACGAGGGGTGGCTCGTCGACTACCGCAGCCCCGCTGCGGCGTTGCAGGCCGACGTGGACGACGACCCTGATGAGAGCTTCTCGATCGCGCGCAAGATGCCCCGCGAAACGTTGACGAGGTTTCTTAGTCCTGGGAACAACAACATTCTCAAGACGTTCTGCAAGTGGTGCGACCAGAAGAAGCGAGCGGAGCCTCGTCTGGCGTTCAAGGACGCGTGTTTGGAGATCCAGCCTGGCAAGGCAGCGAAAGAGATCAAGAAGGGCCCCGAGGTCAACTGCTACGCGTACATGGACCTGTCCATCAAGTACAAGCCGCCCGCAGCCGACGTGGACAGGTACGACCTCATGATGGCCACGCTGTACGGGAGCGACGTAGAATCCAATGAGATCGAAGTCCTCGGCGAGGCGTTGGCCCTCATGCACCAGCGCCAGCCACCTCGCGTGCGCGTTCGGAAGGGCAAAGGCCAGGCGCTCAGGATCGGTCGGTATTGATATCATGTTGCGGTCTACGCGATCTAGCGATCCAGAGATCTAGGTTGGCTAGATGGCGGCCCGTGCGATCTATGCGACCCATGCGATCTATGCGATCTATGCCATCTATGCGACCTATGCGATCTTGCGATCTAGAGATCGATGCGGTCTATGCGATCTATGCCATCTATGCGATCTATGCGATCTATGCGATCTAGGTCGCATAGATCGCACAGATCGCATAGATCGCATAGGCGGGTCTCCTTTGCCAAATGGTCCAGGGGCGACCTAGATCGCATAGATCGCACAGACCACATAGATCGCTGGACCTCACAGGTCTCGGGATCTGTGCGATCTATGCGATCTATGCGATCCATGCGATCTATGCGATCTATGCGATCTATGCGACCTATGCCATCTATGCGATCTATGCCATCTATGCGATCTATGCCATCTATGCCATCTATGCGATCTATGCGATCTATGCCAGCTATGCGATCAATGCGATCTATGCGATCTATGCGATCTAGGTCGCATATATCGCATAGATCGCATAGGCGGATCTCCTTGGCTAAATGGTCCAGGGGCGACCTAGATCGCATAGATCACATAGATCGCATAGATCGCATAGATCGCATAGATCGCATAGGTGGCACAGATCGCATAGATCGCATAGATGACATAGATCGCATACATAGATCGCATAGATGGCATATACCGCATAGATGGCATAGATCGCATAGATCGCATAGATGGCATAGATCGCATATATGGTATAGATCGCACAGATCGCATAGATCGCATAGATCGCGCAGGTCGCATAGATCGAGTAAATCCCCCAGGTGGCAACGGCAAGTCGCTGCGCTCGGAGCTGACCTTGGCGCGCTCGGCGAGACCATGGTGAAGTTCGCCAGCACGTACTTACTCACCAGAGACAGAGAGTTTCAAGTCTCCGCCAAGCGTCTCATCGGCGCCACGGCCGTGATCTTTCAGGAGGTGCAGAGGGGCGAGAAGATCCCTGAGGTTGTTGCCAAAAACTTGTTCGCCAGGGCAGAGCTGCTCGTTCGTGAGAATCACGGGAAGGCAGAGGATGAGCGTTATTATGCGTGGACGTTCGCGGACTTTGTCATCGAGCTGAATCACGCGTTCCGCATCGAATGCGACGATGATGCGGTTCACGCGTGGCGGCGCCGTCTGCTGCTAATCGCCTTCGGGGGCGACTTCACTCGCAACGCTAGCTTGGTTTTGGTTGAGCGCGGCCTCTTCTTGGCTGACCCCGAGCTGGAGGAATGGGCCTCATCTGGCGTGGCAGGTTTCATCCACATGACCCGAGGTATCCTGCCCATCATTGAGAAGTACTCGGCGACCGCGGCCTACGACATGCTGGACAATCCCTCTCCCGCGCGCACGGCAATGAACGAGGAGTTTCTGAATGACATCAGGGCGTCGGACGGCCGCGACGCAGCTGGCTTGGCAGGGGGGCCTCGTGGCCACAGCGGCCAGGCGGGCGCCGCAACGGACCCCCTCCGCCAAGCCTCCACGCTCCTCGCCGTCATGCATCTCGACGAGGACACCTGCATGACGGACAGCGACCGAGAGCGCGCGAAGGCGGGGGCTTGCATCAAAGGGGGGCGCCAGGCTGATAAGAAGGAGGCCTGGGACCGCATGAAGGCCGCGGCCATGTGGAAACCTGTGGAGCGACAGTGGGGCCGCAAGGTCCCTTACTTCTTTCCAGCCGTGTGCGCCGACGCCGACCTCGGCGCGCTGTTCCCCGACATGGACAACCTCGCGATTCCCATCGACACCGCCTTCCCCGAGAAATTCAATCTGGACCGCCTGAAGGACTACGCGCGTTGCCAGGAGAGGATGCGCAACCATCGCGCACTGATCGGGCATCTCCAAGCAGCGCAAGAAGGGGCGGCGGGCATCGCAAGGAAAAGCCGATCTCCGCAAGCCGATCTGGAAGTATTCCAGGCGTGGTCGCGACACGAGGAGTCGCTCAACTCAACGGAGGCGGCGGCTAATCAATTGCTCGAGGAACATCAGGGCGGCGATGTGGCCCTCCAGGTGAAGTACCACTTCTCGGCCATCGGGGGCATTCGCGTGCGCAGCAGGAGACGCGCAGAGGGCGCGGCGTCGCAGAACCTGAGCAAGCATATCCAGACGATTTTGCAGCCAGACGTCGTGAAGTTGGACTTTCGCAAGTGTTTCCTGACCCTGGCGCCCCAGGTCATGAAGCGTCTGAAGATAGATTTGAACGGCCACTCTTCGGAACAAGGGCGCGCCATCGAGGCCGTCGCCGCATGGCCCGACATCGACGCCAAGAAGACCGTAGCGCTCAGCGTTTTGTTTGGCAAGAAGAATGCGGGCGACCAGTGCCGGGACATGGAGCGCGACGCGAGAGTGCCCCGCTGGGCGGCGACGTCTGCCCTGCCCGAGGTCTTCCAGGCAGCCGTCGAGGACGGGGGAGACAACCCTGAGCTCACATGCGTGTCGAGGCTTCTTGAGGGGGCGGAGGACGCCTGCACCGAGGCGCTGGTGAAGTTCGTCCAGGAGAAGCGGGGCGGCGCAGTGTCCCACCTTGCCTGGGAGTTCGACGGCATCGGAGTGAACGTCGGCGTGCTTGAGGACGAGCACGCTTTCATCACGGATGCGGAGAACTCCGTATACAAGGCGACGGGTTATAAGATGCACCTCGCTGCGAAGAAGGAGCGCTCGTTGCTCGAGACGCTCGTGGCGAACGGGACGCAGCTGGCCGTCGACGACGGGCCTGGGAGCCCCGACCAGCTGGCCTCGTACTTCACCGATGGGAATTGCATCCAGGCCGCAGTGGTGACAGCCTGCGGGTGCGGCAAGCCGGCCCTTCCAGCCCCAGAGTCATTGTCGCGCTCCTATCGCGAGGTCGCCGAGCACTTCGAGATCAACCTCCACGGCGCCTGCGTCCTGGACGTGCTCTTCAAGCTCGCATCGGGCCGCGCCCTGGACCCAGGCGACTACCTCTTGCACAGCGAGCCTGGCGGGGAGGACCATTGCGTGCTCCTCCGCGCATCGGCAGTGGCTCAGGGGGAGAACGGGCCAGAGCAGACGTTCGATCTGATTGGCAGCCACTGTGGCCCAGAGGGGCGGTGCAGGTGCAGGGTTAGTTCGGTCGACTTCTGCAGGGCGATCGGGGGCGCGGCTGACAAGCGCCTGGCCGTGCTCTTCCGCATCAGCGGCGACATGGCCCGCTCCACGGATGCTCTGATGGACTTGGAAGCAGGCGCTTCTGCGAGTCCGCTGGGCGACGTGCAACTGCCCCTCGCCGACGCAGGGCCAGGGGTGGCCGACTTGGGCTCGTTGTCCGAGAGCGAGGAGGACGCCGACGAAGCCGGCGAGCCCACATTCATGGAGATGTTCTGCAACGTGCTTGCAAAGGAGGCCGCGGACTACCAGGTCGAGGTCGGCGGCTGCCGATCCCGCACTCACTGCCGCTGTCTCCTGTGCCCTTGGCGGTCGTTCAGCCGCCACGAGTACCTCATCGAGCATCAGAAGCACCACAGGCCGCCGAAGTTCGTCGCTTCTCGGGAGGACGATGCCGTCTTCAAAGTCGCCTTGTCATTGTACAGGTTCGACCGCGTCTGCTCGGTGTTGAACCGCGAGGCTGAGGAAGGCGGCGGCTACTTGGCCCGTGCTGCAGGTGTGCTTCGAGAATGGAATCGCGACGCGCCAGCGGGTGCACTGGAGGCTGCGCGCCACTCCAACGAAGCCCACCTCGTCTTCGTGTTCACAGAGGCGGGCCCGCGCTACTGGTTGCGCGCCAAGTGCGCTGACTGCATCCGCATTAACTCGAAGGTTTCGTACACCAAGGGCTTCGAGGACTCCCTGATCAGCCTGGCCATGGTCTCGCACGGGGCGATGAATGGCGTGCTGGGCCATCTCCACAGGCAGTGTTCACGCGACGTGACGTCGCCTTTCTTGGCCTGCCGACCCCAGCTCTTGCGGGAGATCCTGGACCACACGTTCCGCCGCCCCGACGGCCTGGTTCAGCTCGCGGCGCGACGGCTCATGGGCGAGGAAGTTGCCCGCGGCGAGTTCACGGCACTGACCCACGACGGCACCTTCAAATTCTTGTTCTCGGTCATCGGCCAAAAGAAGATGGACCAGAAAAAGGGCGGGATCCACGTCGGCCACGCGCTGATGGGGACGACTGGAGCTTGCCCTGGATTCAGCGTCCAGCCCAATGAGAGCGTGGAGAGCTTCGGCGCAGCCGTTAGGGAGCGGCTGACCCCCGCCGCGATCGAGCAGGTGCGGATGCTTTACTCCGACGCCCCGAGCGAGAAAATGTTGGAGCATCTGCCCAGGTGTCTCGGGGTGGCGCAGGACAGGCTGCACGTTGCCTTGCGGGCCGAGCAGTGCACGGACGGGAAGAGGACAGCTTGCTCATTCGAGGTGCTGCAGCTCACGAGGAAGTTCCCCCGTCCTCTCGGCGTGCCCGAGGAGAACTTGGTCAGGGAGATCTACCATGGCCTCCCGATGCCCGCGGTGGCCTGGGCTGACGTGCAGCCCGCGCGCGAGCGTACCGACACGGACTGGGCGGATTTCTGCAACGAGCCTCTCGCTTCGCACGAGGAGTTCGCGGCCGAGCTGAGGCGCATAGTCCAGAAGCACGAGAAGATCATGGACAGGAAGAACTCCAAAGGGGTGCCGCTCCAAAAAGTCTTGGAGAACGCGGGCTCCACGCAGAACTACTACTACCTGCGCAACAATTCGGTGTTCGCCCATCTCTCTCGCGGGCAGCTGATCGTCCAGGGCACGCCCCAGAACGAGGCCGAGCACAGGAACATGAAGCGCTGGGCATGGTGCGTGCGGCAGCAGCACGAAGACCGCGTCCATGTGCTCAAGGAGGTCTACGCCCTCTACCGCCTGCTCGTCCACGCCGCCCAGCGCGAGCCGCTCGGCGCGGGGCTCCCTCCCTTGCGCCTCGCGCAGATCTTGGCCGGCCAGATCGCTGCTGGCGGCCTCCGGGATGGCATCGGGCCAGGCGGGGCGCTGCCCATCGAGGAGGATGGCTCGGTCGGCTCGGTGCCCAGCGTAGATGGCCCCAAGCGCGGTGTGCTCAGGAAGTCCCTCGTCAAGGTGGACGTCGGCATGGCTGCGAAGCAGAAAGAAGGGAAGAAAAAGAGGGCAGCCGCGTGGAGCAAAGGCGTGACTGCAAAGAAGAGGCCGTGGGGGCCCAAAAAGAGGGCAACATCATCGAGGAAGTCCGCGCCGTCCTCTGTGCGCGCCGTGGTCGAGGAGGTCGCGGGGCTCCAAGTCTGAGACGTACGCGCGGTGCTTTCGGGCTCGAACCGCACGGTGCTGTAGAGCTGCTCTGCTCGGGCGCCGCAATTTTGCACCGCCGCTGCGCGCGTCAGTTGCCATGCTGCTCAGTCGGGACTGAGGGGTGAACGAGAAATGGAAAACCATAATTCAGCAACGTCATGCTCCTCATTGTTATTACCACAAGATATGCACCATACCCGCGGGCACTGGTTCTGTTCTGGCGCGTGCCCAAGTTTGTCCGACCCCCCGAACAAAACAGGAAACAGCTCTTGCCCACTAAAGCTTTTGGAGGGTCAGAAACCTGCGAGTGGGCAAGAGCGTTTCGGCATACTTTTTTGTACCGCTTTTCTTGAGACTCAGCTGACGGCCACGAACACAGCAACTTACCCCAGGGAAGACCCAGGCACCTGAGCGACCTAGATCGCTAGGTCGCTTAGGTGACCTAGGTGGATCTCCTCGGCTGAATGGTCTGGGATCAGGCCTTTCACAGACCCCCGGGCTCTGGAGGAAAAGGTTGGCAATTTTCCACAGTCAAGCGGCGGTGGATCACGCTCTCTCATTTGTAGTAGTAGTCGTAGTAGTAGTAGTAGTAGTAGTAGTAGTAGTAGTAGTAGTAGTAGTAGTAGTAGTAGTAGTAGTATTAGAGTAGTAGTAGTAGTAGTAGTAGTAGTAGTAGTAGTAGTAGTAGTAGTATTAGTAGTAGTAGTAGTAGTAGTAGTAGTAGTAGT
>CAUYUJ010005002.1:50000-77644 GCA_963575745.1 Prorocentrum cordatum | reverse complement strand
CACCGCTAAGCGACAACAGCGCAGCCCCAACACCCCCCGCTACAATGCCTGCTAGAGCTGCTCCTATATCTTGAAGAGTATCGTCAAACGAGCTGGCTTCGACCTCGTACCCAAGGGTGACGTTGCCATCAACCAATTTGCAGAACACATTGATGGCCTGAGGGTCGACGGTGCTACCAAGTTCACCATCGAGGTAGGTCGCAATCGATGCTTGAATATCCGGGTTATTTGTACAATTTGCCACAAACTCTTCTGGGTCGAGCACCGTTGCAGAGAGCTCACCGTACACCGCTGGGGGGGCCGTCGGGGCGGGGGTCGGGCTGGCCGTCGGAATGGCCGTCGGGCTGGCCGTCGGGCTGGCAGTTGGGCTTGCCGTTGGGCTGGCTGTCGGGCTGGCAGTTGGTTTGGGCGTCGGGTAGGGCGTCGGGTAGCGCGTCGGGTTGGGCGTCGGGTAGGGCGTCGGGTAGGGCGTCGGGTAGCGCGTCGGGTAGGGCGTCGGGTAGGGCGTCGGGTAGCGCGTCGGGTTGGGCGTCGGGTAGGGCGTCGGGTAGGGCGTCGGGTAGCGCGTCGGGTTGGGCGTCGGGTAGGGCGTCGGGTAGCGCGTCGGGTTGGGCGTGGGGCTGGGCGTCGGAGTGGGCGTGGGGCTGGGCGTCGGGTTGGGCGTGGGGCTTGGCGTTGGGTTGGCCGTGGGGCTGGCCGTCGGGCTGGCCGTAGGGCTGGCCGTGGGGCTGGCCGTCGGGCTGGCCGTCGGACTGGCCGACGGGCTGGCCGTCGGGCTGGCCGTAGGGCTGGCCGTGGGGCTGGGCGTCGTGGAGATCGATGATGTCAGCAATGCAGCGACAATGTCTCCATCCCTTTCTGTGGATACCGCTAGTCGAACTTGACTTGGAAGTGATTGGAACGGTGGGCAATTTACACCGTTGACGGCAACGGTCATTGTTGCGAGGGACATGTCGATCTGCACACGGATCACATCACCAACTTGAATACCGTGATTTGAACAACCCTGCCAACTACTTTGACCCCACTTGTTGCCTAGAAGTTGGAGACCTCGACCAGATTGGCAATTGTACCCATCAACGCTGCTGTGGTAGCATCCGCTCTGTCCAAGATCGTACCCTTCGAATACGACACCGAATGCTACACTGCAGCCTGGCGATTGAGTACAGCCATGGGACGACGCGACATATGCAAACGATGCCGTGTAAGTCCCTGACTCTATCCATGGGCCAAACGCTATGGTCCTCCAGAGCCATGATGAAGCCGCACTCCTTGTCACCGTTGAGCCGTCGACGACGTACCACGTGTTGTCTGGCTGCCAAAGGGACACCGGCGAAGTAAACACCTGCAATGACGCGCCGTACTCGTAGAAATACAACAGCACACCCCTTGGGGGGCTTGCCACCGACCAAGAATGGAGCCTCACACCGTTTTTGTACACGACAATCATGTTCGCCTCCCACTGAAACCTGAACACATCATGCGTCGTGTATGTGCTGTCGGCTCTACCAGGTATGTAGACTCGCCCTGCTGGGAAAAGGCCTATATATGCTCCATTCGGGTATTTCGAATTGTCTGTCAGATCAGCGGTGAGACCAACCCGTTTGTGTGCCCATGTCTCTTCAGCCTGGATGCTTACGCTTACAATGCCGTGCGCACTCGCCGAGGCATCGTACGCCGACCCACTGGATATTTTTCGGATCGTGTTGCCCACTCGCACGGCTTGCGTGAGCGTCCATGCTGCCGACGGGTCAATGTGCACGTAGTGGAGGCAGTATCCTTCTCCACATGAATATGCCATTGTAGTACCACTGTCCCAGAGACTGCTGATTGATGCACGCGTCAGGCTGTGATACCCTGACACATATCGGGCAGATCGCGAACCTGTTTCAACTCCGTTCACTATGGTTACACCAACCATCTTGGTGTAGCCCCCATGGTAGACAGCGAAAATCCACAAAGTGAAATCGCTTCGGTGCAGGACTGCACGGACATTATTGTACTGTGACAACATAGCGCTGCTTGGACCGACTTGCCCAGTCACGGTAAGCACTCTCGTCTCAGCACCCTGATGCGGGCATTGGCTCCCTCTCGCCCACCCATAGTCGTTTCCCGTGTAGATGCTGCTCGACCCTGCGAGCGCGCAGTCGAACCTTGAGCAGCAGCCTCCACATCCACAATTTCCAACCCACCTGCAATAGTCGTTGCAGATGCCCTGCCCCTGGACGTCGTACCACCCGCGCTCACAGCTTCCTCCGTAGCCCAGGTCTACGATGTTCTGCTGGGCTGGTAGTATGTAGCGATCTTCGAGATTATTCGGATCGAAGGGGTAGATCACTGGGGAGATTAATGGAAAAGTAGAGGCGTTGGTCCGCTCGGCCCCCTTGCCGTCGGCATCGCCGCTCTTGTCGTCAGCGTTCAGCTGCAGCGAGCCCGCGTGACTGAATATGGAAAGCATGATTGCGATGTGTTTGGCCCAACGCATCCTGGAACGAGCGGCGGCTCGCCTCAGAGCAAGAGGTCTGGCGATGTGTACGTGCGATGCCGGAGTGCACCGAGATCCGCTTGTATGCTTCAGCTCAAACGGCTTGAGCTTGAGCCAAAATGGAGGGCCCGAAAGCCTTCTCGGAGGCGTCTTGGAGGCAGGGTTGGCTCTCTTGTGCGCCTCCTAGTGGCATCTCCGCGCATATTGGAGACGTCCTGGAAGCCTTTTGGGTGCCTGTTGGCTGTTGCCGTGCTGACCTACGCTACGCGACAATATGCAATGATAAGAGACGCTGTGATACACGATGCTAGTATGCTATGCTGTGCGAAGCAATGGAATGCCTAGCTATGCGACCCCTCCCTCCCAATTACGACAGCATGGCAGCCTTGGCATAACCGCCACCCCCACCCCCGAATAAAACCAGCACGACGTCCTTATGAAACCAATCCCCTCACCATCGAAGGTAAACCCGAATCAGAACCAGGACAACGTCATTGAACCACGCCCTCCAATTGCTGTTGGTGCTCCCCTCCTCGTCCTCCTCCTGGTCGTCCTCCTCCTCCTCCTCCTCCTGCTCCTCCTCCTCCTCCTCCTCCTCCTCCCCCTTTTCCCTCTTTACCCAGTAACATGTCGCGAACGCTTCCTGCGGCACAATGCACGAACAAGATGAGGTACCCTCCTCCTCGCGTCTCTGCCTCACCCCCCCTTCTCCTCCTCCGTCGGCGTCTGTGTAATGATGTGCCGTGCGCTGCTCTGCCTCGCTATGATTGCTACGATATGCCATCCTATGCCATGCTATGCTATGCCGTGCTACGCGATGCTACACTACGCTATGCTATGCCGTGCCGTGCTGACCTACGCTACGCTACAATATGCAATGATAAGAGACGCTGTGATACACGATGCTACTATGCTATGCTGTGCGAAGCAATGGAATGCCAAGCTATGCGACCCCCCCCCTCCCAATTACGACAGCATGGCACCCTTGGCATAACCGCCACCCCACCCCCGAATAAAACCAGCACGACGTCCTTATGAAAACCAATCCCCTCACCATCGAAGGTAAACCCGAATCAGAACCAGGAAAACGTCATTGAACCACGCCCTCCAATTGCTGTTGGTGCTCCCCTCCTCGTCCTCCTCCTGGTCGTCCTCCTCCTCCTCCTCCTCCTGCTGCTCCTCCTCCTCCTCCTCCTCCCCCTTTTCCCTCTTCACCCAGTAACAAGTCGCGAACGCTTCCTGCGGCACAATGCACGAGAGGGGCGCGGCAAAAGAGGGAGGGGGGTAGGGGAAGGTCAAGTTGTAGAGGGGGTGGAGTAGGGGGGGAGAAGAGGAAAGATGGAGTAGTAAATGGCTAAAGATACGGGATGCAAGGAGGAGGGGCAAGGAGGGAAGAAACAAGCAAGAGAGAGGAGCAAGGTGCAAAAAGAGGAGAGAGAGGGACATAAGGCGCCAACAAGCAATCAGAGGGGCAAGTAGATGGTGCGAAAAAAGGGGAAGGGGGGAAAAAAAATAAACAAAATTAGTAACCCTCCATGCCTCCCGTACTCTGCCTCCCCTCCTTCTCCTCCTCAGCGTCGAGGGCTGGCAGTCGAGGCGGTGACCCTGTGCCGAAACGACCCCAAATACGTGCCACACGACGTCATTGTGAAAACCAAATCCCCCTGACATCCAGGTGCATCCCTTTACGCCAGCATACGTGTTTAGGAGTGGCCACCCCGAATAAAACCAACACGACGCCTTTTATGAAAACCAATTCTCCCGACACCAAAAAAAAACAAGAATACAACAAGAACGATCTCCTCAAGCAACCACGGGCCTATGGCTATGTGTCTCTCCTCGTTCCTTCGACCCTCCTCCCATCGTACCCGCCCGACTCCTGTACCATCACCACCCTCCTCGTCGCGCTTCGCTCCTCCTTGTCCTCCTCCTCCTCCTCCCCCTTCGCGTCCCCCCGAAATGACACAGAAGTAGACCCCCTAATTCCCCTCTACGTCTGCAAAGCTGCCCGAGAAACACCACCCACGAATAAAACCAGCACGACGTCATTAAGAAAACCAAGTCAGCTGACACGGAAATGAAACCTGAATTAAACCAGAACTGCGTCCTTCACTCCCCCCGTGTACTCATGACCCTCCTCCTCTTCCCTCACCTTCGCCCGGGGTGCCAGAACACGACCCTGAGTAAAACCATCACAACGTCCTTAGGAAAACCAGGCCCGTCCGACATCCAACGCCCTCCCTATGACCCCCACCATGGTTATTTGTCTTTTCCCGTTCCTCCGACCCTCCTCCCATCATACCCCCCGCTCTCCCGTACCATCACCACCCTCCTCATCGCGCCTCGATCTTCCTCCTCCTCCTCCACCTCCTCCTCCTCCTCCTCCTCCTTCCCCTCCCACCTCGCCTCCACCCGTAACGTCAAAGCAGTAAGCCTCTGATTCCCCTCTACGTATGCATGGCTGCCCAGTAAACACCACCCACGAATAAAACCAGCACGACGTCAGTGAGAAAACTAAGTCAACCAGCAAGGAATCGAACTCTGAAGTAAACCAGAACGGCGTCCTTCACTCCCCCCCTTTCCTCATCACACTCCTCCTCCTCCTCCTCCTCCTCCTCCTCCTCCTCCTCCTCCTCTTCCATCGGCTTCGCCCGGGGTGCCAGATAACGACCGCGAATAAAACCAGCACAACGTCCTTACGTCCTTATGACCCCCCAGACATCCAAGTAACTCCCTCTACGGCAACATGTTTGTACAGAGCCAACCACCCCGAATGAAACCAGCACCACGTTTTTATGCAAACCACTTCCCCCGACATCAAAGTGAACCCCAAAACTTATGGTTGTTTGTCTTTCCTCGTTCCTCCGACCCTCCTCCTTTAATACAACCCGCTCTCCTGTGCCATCACCACCCTCGTCCTCCTCCTCCTCCTCCTCCTCCTCCTCCTCCTCCTCCTCGTCGTCCTCGATCTCATCCTGCTCCATATCCTCCTCCTCCTCCTCCTCCTGTTCCATATCCTCCTCCTCTTCCTCTCCCTCCTCCTCCTCCTTCTCCTCCTCTTCCTCCGTCGGCCCGAGGACCTGTAATTTCAAGTGGTCCAAACGCGCTGTGCATGAAACTGGGGTCCCCAGAACCGTTTCTGAGGATCCGCAGTGCCCTGATTGTGCAAGTGTGACTCTGGGCTTGCGTCATGGAGCCAGATTTTGGCGATGGCTGCGGCTTGGGGCCCTCTTGGGGGAGTCCTTTGGGCGCCGACAGGGGCCGTCATAGGCGAAGTCCCGGGCCTTTTGGAGCTCCTCTTCAGCAATCTTGGGCCCCTCTGAACCACCTGGGAGGATGCCGCCTGAGGGCGATTGCCGTTGGAGCTTCCCGCAAGTTGGACACCTCTGGGGCTCTCGTGGGGACCTCTTGTAACCTTCTGGGGGCTGTCTGGGCCGTTCTTGGGCCATCCTGGCGCCGTCTTGCGCCCTTTTCCAACTTGCGTGGTCTGTCCGGAAGCGCCCCTGGGATCCTCTTGGGCTGTTTGGGGCGCCTGGGGAACAATAAAAGCGAACATGCAAAACTCGACGGGGCCCTTAATGGAACTCAATATTGTTTGTCTCCCACGGGAGACGCGGACGCCCTGTTGATGCCGTCCTGGGGCCTCTTGGCTGCGACCTGGGCCGTCTTCAGGCCATCTTGAACCCCCTTGGAGCGCTATTGGGGGGGCGCTCTTGGGCCGTCTTGGAGGCGTCCGGGGCCGTCTGGAAGCAATCGCGAGTCCTCTTGGAGCGCTCTCGTGGGCGACAGAGCCCCCCAAAAGGCCGAGAACCGGCCCTGGAGCCCAGAGGGTACACGCGGTTAGCGCGGGAGGGGGCCCAACACTCCGACATAATGTGCCGATGGGACCACCCCACGGGTGATAAGGGAGATTCGGGAAAGGGGGGGTCGGTCGATTTGCGATGGCTCTGAGTTATTTGATTATTTCTTCAACTTTCTTGTGTCGCTCGCATCAGGACAATCATCAGAACAGGCAACAGGCCAACCATTGGGACAACCGCGAGAATCAAACGCGGGGACACCGCGTGGCCATTCGCGAGGACGACCACGTGGACCACCAGGAGAATCATCAGGGAAACCATCAGGGCAACAGTCAGGGCAACTGTCAGGACACCCATCAGGACAACCATTAGAACAACCATCACCACAACCACCAGGACAACCAACAGGACAACCATCAGGACAATCTTCAGGACAACCACCGGGACCACCGCAGGCCAACCATGAAGACAGCCATCAGGGCAACCACCAATCCAATCATCAAGACAAACACCAGGAAAACCTCCAGGACAACCATCGGGGCAACCAGCGGGGCAACCAGGGGGGCCACCCGCGGCCGGGGGCAAGGCCCGGCGGCCCTTTGGGCTCTTTGTGGCTTCTACAATGGCTGGGCCCCGAACAGCGCCGCCTCACCCGCGCGCGCGACTCGAACCAAAACCGAAACCGACTACCCGGCGGGGCGCTCTCTGTTCCACTGCGGTCTCTCTCCCCCACCTCTGATACGCTGCTTGCAACGCATTGGCGCCACAGCCACGCATGGCGCTGCGCCGACTCCATTCGTCGCAGTGGGAAGGGCAATGTGAAACGTTGACTGCGCAGCCGCAGTGCGGGAAGGGTTGCTAGGGATCCACGCGGGCGAACCAATCCGGAGGCGCGGGGAATGGCGCGGCGGAAAAGATGGGAGCAAGGAGCTGGCTTTCTGAAGGACCCTCAACGCGGCTCGCTCTCGTCGCCCGAGTCGCCAGCAGGGGCCGCCGCCCTCTTCTCCACGCCGTGCGCCAACAGCGCGCTGCCGCGCCCCTTGCCGCAGAGGTTTCCCGTCGTGCTCGTTTGCAAAACCTCCACGAGCTTGCATGAGTTGTCTTGGGGAACCATGAAGTCGACGTCGGCCAGGCAGGCAGCAGCGTCGCCGTACCGCAGGCGCACATCCTCCAGCCGGATCTTCATGGCGGCGTACATGGCCGCGTGCCCGTCCCTGGCCACACGCGCTGACCGGTGATAGACGCACGCCAATTTGCACGGGTTGGGGCCCGAGCAAAACCGCGAAGCGTGGGAGCGAGAGGCGCCGAGACTATGCAGAATGTTACGCACGCCCTGATCGATACACCACGTTCTTCGCGACGAACCCTGACACCCCTCCGTCGGCGTCGTTGCCCAGCCCGCCGAACCCGCGGAAGTTGGCATAGATGATCTCATCTAAGAGCGCCGCGTCCCCCGCCGACTTGTCGGACAAGAAGCGCAGCAGCAGGTCGACGCTGCGCTCGAAGCCATCGGCGTAGTCGCCGCCGGGGAGAGTGTCGAGGACGTTGGATCTCCCCACCAGCAGGAGGCACTCCGACTTGCTCCCGCAGGAAAAAACTCCTGAGTGCACCAGTCAACTTCGACGTTTACATCGGCCCGAATCGTCTCGTCAGGCGAAGAATCTCGGCGCCCCGCAGGGGCCCCTGGCCGCCCCCCGCCCCCTGCTCCGCCCCCCGGCCCCGGACGGCGCCCCGAGCCCTCACGGACCGATGAAATTCGAAGTTGTCCAGTTTCTCCTTCGCTGGTGCTCCGCCGGACGAGACTGGGGTCGCGGTTGCCCCGCCCAGCCACGAAGCACCCGAGGATGTCAGCCTCCGAGAGCAAGGACTTCCCCTCGACGCAGGCCGCGCATTCGCAATGCCGCGTGGCGTGCACCACCAACACGGCGCGCAGCACAGTCGCGCAATAATTTCTCTCGCCAAGCGATGCATCACACGACAAGATATAACCGCGCACTCGCTGCTGGACCGGGTCGCCCACCGAGTCGACGCAATGGAGATTGAGCAGGAGGCAGCTGTTCAGGAAAGACACTGGCAGTGGAATGTCGTAGAGCGGGTGCTTGTATGTCTTCCGGGGGTTCTTCTTCTGCAGAAAGTCGAAAAATCTCCCAGCCCCGCCCGGCATGTCCACCGAGCAGCGGTCGACGGAGAACGGTTTGTACCGGTCAGAAGACTTCTTGTGCAGTTCAAGCAATTTCCGCAAAGCGACATAGCTCCGCGCCGCGCCGACAACCACATCCTGCACATTCTGTCCCCAAGTGCTGCCCCAGAGTGCAGTCATCTCGTCCCCGAGGCCCGCGAAATTCACAGGATGGTGCCAGCCCCGCGCGTTCACGCGCGCCGTGGGCGCCGGTGCCTCTGCAGCGGGCTGCGTTTCTGACCCCAAAAAAGACTTATTTGGGGCTACAGATGCCCCAAATAAGTCTTTTTTGGGGTCAGAAACCTGATAGTGGGCAAGAGCGTTTTGGCTCGTTTTGGCATCGCCCAATGTCAGTCGAGGCCCGACTGACTGCCGCGGCGATTAAGTAGCACGACCATAGCAAACAATAACTCTGCCGAAAGAAAGCCCAGGGGCCCAGCCCAAAAACACCCAAAAAACGCTCTTGCCCACTAAGTCTTTTTTGGGGTCAGAAACCTGATAGTGGGCAAGAGCGTTTCGGCTTGTTTTGGCCGCGCCCAATGTTTCTCGAGGCCCGATTGACTGCCGCGGCGATTAATTAGCGCGACCATAGCAAACAATAACTTTGCCGAAAGAAAGCCCAGGGGCCCAGCCCAAAAACACCCAAAAAACGGTCTTGCCCACTAAGCCTTTTTCGGGGTCAGAAACCTGATAGTGGGCAAGAGCGTTTCTGTTTGGTTTGCGTGTCTTTTGATTGTTCGAGGCCCGACAGACGGCCGCGGCCCCCGAGATGCACCTATATCATCGTCATCGTCGCTACCATCACTGCAACCGCTGCGGCTCGACGGCAGAGTGGCCCCAGAGCGTGCTCGTCGCGCCCTTCGGGGAGGGAGAGCGAGCGCCCGCCGCTCGCGGTGCCAGCTAGAACGCGTTCGGGGATGTCCTGGGACGAGGGAGATCGGGGTCGGAGCCGCAGCCCGCGGCCGAGCCCGCGGTCGACTCCCGCGCCCACTCCATCCGCAGTGTTCTCTCCGGGCAAGTACAAGGAGAGCGTCTTCCAGAAGTTCGGCCGAAGTTCAAGCGCTTTCGCGGACCGCTTCACGGCGGTGGCCGACGACGTCGACATGGGCGACGACAATATGTCGTTGAACGATCAGGTCGCGAAGACGCACGCTGCCGTGAAGAAGCTGGTGGAAAGGAACGCGGAGCGCCTCGGGGACAAGTATGACGAGCTATGCGTCGTGAAGACCCAGGTCGACGAGATGGAACGGGGCGGCGCCCGCGTCCACGACCTCTTCCTCCTGCGCGTGTTCATGGCCGTCTTCGGCGGGCCGAGGAGCCCGTGGCGCGCGCATGACGGGCAGGCGCATCGGTACCACAACGGAGCATTTCGGTACACCGCCGCGATGAACGTCCAGCAGGCCCTACGCCTGGAGCACGCGGTGAACCGAGCGGACGCGATCCTCCTTCGCATGAGCAAGGGCAAAAACGTGAAGCGACCGTCTTGGGACGAGGGGTGGCTCCTTGACTACACGAGCCCTGCCGCGGCGACGCAGGCCGACGTGGACGACGACCCCGATGAGAGCTTCTCGATCGCGCGCAAGATGCTCCGGGAAAGTTTGAACAGGTTTCTCACTACTGGGAACAACGTCAACATCCTCAAGACATTCTGCAAGTGGTGCGACCAGCCGAAGCAAGCGGAGCCCACGTTGGCGTTCAAGGACAAGTGCTTGAAGATCCAGCCTGGCCAGGCAGCAAGGGAGATCAAGAAAGCCCCCGAGGTCAACTGCTACGCGTACATGGACTTATCCATCAAGTACAAGCCGCCCGCGGCCGACGTGGACAGGTACGACCTCATGATGGCCACCCTGTACGGGGACGACGTCGAATCAAAGGAGATCGAAGTCCTTGGCGAGGCGCTGGCCCTCATGCACAAGCGGCAGCCACCTCGCGTGCGGGTTCGGAAGGGAAAAGGCAAGGCGCTCAGGACCGCGATCCAGCGATCTGGGGATCTAGGGCGCCTGGGGGGCCTAGATATGCGATCTATGCGATCTATGCGATCTATGCGATCTAGGTCGCCACCTGTGCGATCTATGCGATCTATGCGGTCTATGCGATCTATGCGACCTATGCGATCTATGCGACCTATGCGATCTATGTGACATATGCGATCTATGCGATCTATGCGGCCTATGTCGCCACCTATGCGACCTATGCGATCTATGCGACCTATGCGACCTATGCGATCTATGCGACCTATGCGATCTATGCGATCTATGCGACCTAGGTCGCCGCCTGTGCGATCTATGCGATCTATGCGATCTATGCGACCTAGGCCGTCGCCTATGCGACCTATGCGATCTATGCGATCTATGCGATCTATGCGATCTATGCGACCTAGGCCCAGATGGCGACCTAGGTCGCATAGATCGCATAGATCGCATAGGTCGCATAGATCGCACAGGCGGCGACCTAGGTCGCATAGATCGCATAGATCGCATAGGTCGCATAGATCGCACAGGCGGCGACCTAGATCGCATAGATCGCATAGATCGCATAGGTCGCAAAGATCGCACAGGTGGGGACCTAGGTCGCACAGATAGCATAGATTGCTTAGATCGCATAGGTCGCATAGATCGCATAGGTCGCACAGGTGGCGACCTAGGTCGCATAGATAGCATAGGTCGCATAGATCGCATAGACCGCATAGATCGCATAGGTCGCAAAGATCGCCCAGATGGCGACCTAGGTCGCATAGATCGCCTAGGTCGCATAGATCGCGTAGATCGCATAGGTCGCATAGATCGCATAGATCGCATAGGTCGCATACATCGCATGGGTTGCATATACCGCATAGATCATGTGGTCGCCTCCCTCAGATGGCAACGGGAAGTCGCTGCGGTCGAAGCTGACCTTGGCTGCGCTCGGCGAGACCATGGTGAAGTTTGCCAGCACGTACCTCCTCACCAGAGACAGGGAGTTCCAGGTCTCCGCAAAGCGTCTCATCGGCGCCATGGCCGTCATCTTCCAGGAGGTGCAGAAGGGCGAGAAGATCCAGGAGGTCGTGGCTAAGAATTTGTTCGCCAGGGCAGAGCTGCTCGTTCGTGAGAATCATGGGAAATCAGAGGACGAGCGCCATTACGCGTGGACGTTCGCGGACTTCGTCATCGAGTTGAATCGCGCTTTCCGCATCGAGTGCGACGATGATGCGCTTCACGCCTGGCGGCGCCGTCTGCTGCTGATCGCCTTCGAGGGCGACTTCACTCGCAACACGGCCTTGGTCTCGGTTGAGCATGGCCTCTTCTTGGCTGACCCCGAACTGGAGGACTGGGCCTCATCTGGCGTGGCGGGCTTCATCCACATGACCCGAGGCATCCTGCCTCTCGTCGAGAAGTACTCGGCGTCCGCGGCCTACGACAAGCTGGACAATCCCTCACCAGCGCGCGCTGCAATGAACGAAGAGTTCCTGAACGACATCAGGGCGTCGGACGGCCGCGACGGAGCTGGCCTGGCTGGCGGGCTTCGTGGCCACGGCGACCAGGCGGACGCCGCGTCGGATCCACTCTCTCGGGCTTCCACGCTCCTTGCCGTCATGCATCTCGACGAGGACACCTGCATGACGGACAGCCAGCGAGAGCGCGCGAAGGCGGGGGCTTGCATCAAGGGGGGGCGGCAGTCTGACAAGAAGGATGCCTGGGACCGCATGAAGGCCGCGGCCATGTGGAAACCCGTAGTGCGACAATGGGGCCGCAAGGCCCCCTACTACTATCCAGCCTTGTGCGCCGACGCCGACCTCAGCGCACTGTTCCCGGACATTGACAACCTCGCGATTCCCATCGGGGCCGTCTTCCCCGAGAAATTCAATTTGGACCGCCTGAAGGACTACGTGAGGTGCCCGGAGAGGAAGCGCAACCACCATGCGCTGATCAAGCATCTTGAGGCAGCGCAAGCAGGGGCGGCGGGCGTCAGAAAGCAAAGCAGGTCTTCGCAAGATGACCTGGAAGTATTTCAGGCGTGGTCGCGACACGAGCAGTCGCTCAAGTCAACCTGGGCGGCGGCTAACCAGTTGCTCGAGGAACGTGAGGGCGGCGATGGGGCTCTCCAGGTCAAGTACCACTTCTCAGCCATCGGGGACTTGCGCGTGCGCAGCAGGAGACGCGCAGAGGGCACGGCGTCGCAGAGCCTGAGCAAGCAGATCCAGACTATTGTGCAGCCAGACGTCGTGAAGTTGGACTGGCGCAAATGTTTCCTGACCCTCGCGCCCCAGGTCATGAAGCGCATGAAGATAAATCTGAACGGCCACTCCTCGGAGCAAGGGCGCGCCATCGAGGCCGTTGCCGCATGGCCCGACATCGACGCCAAGAAGACCCTGGCGCTCAGCGTCCTGTTTGGCAAAAAGAATGCAGGCGACCAGTACCAGGCCATGGGGCGGGACGCGAGAGTGCTCCGCTGGGCGGCATCGTCTGCACTGCCCGACGTTTTCAAGGCCGCCGTCGAGGACGAGAGGGACAACCCCGAGCTCACGTGCGTGTCGAGGCTCCTCGAAGGGGCGGAGGACGCCTGCACCGAGGCGTTGGTGAAGTTCGTTCAGGAGAAGCGGGGCAGCGCGGTGTCCCACCTCGCTTGGGAGTTCGACGGCATCGGGGTGAACGTCGGCGTGCTCGATGACGCGCACGCTTTCATCACCGATGCTGAGAACTACGTCCACAAGGCGACGGGTTACAAGATGCACCTCGCTGCGAAGAAGGAGCGCTCGTTGCTTGAGACACTTGCGGCGAGCGGACAGCAGCTGCCCGTCGACGACGGGCCTGGGGGCCCCGACCAGATGGCGTCGTACTTCACCGATGGCAATTGCATCCAGGCCGCAGTGGTCGCATCCTGCGGGTGCGGCAAGCCACCCCTTCCAGCCCCAGAGGCAAACTCGCGCTCCTATCGCGAGGTCGCCCAGCACTTCGAGATCAGGCTCCACGGCGCCTGCGTCCTGGACGTGCTCTTCCAGCTCGCATCGGGCCGCGCCCTGGATGCAGGCGACTACCTCTTGCACAGCGAGCCTGGCGGGGAGGCTCATTGCGTGCTTCTCCGCGCGTCGGCAGTGGTTCAGGGGGAGAACGGACCAGAGCAGACGTTCGATCTGATCGGCACCCATTGTGGTCACGAGGAACGGCGGTCCAAGTGCAGGGTTAGCGCGGTCGAATTTTGCAGGGCGATCGGGGGCGCGGCCGATAAACGCCTGGCCGTGCTCTTCCGCATTAACGGCAGCATGGCCCGCTCCACGGATGCTTTGATGGACCTGCAAGCAGGCGCCTCTGCGAGTCCGCCAGTCGATGTGCAGCTGCCGATCGCCGCCGCAGAACCAGGCGGAGTCGACGTGGGGTTGCCGTCCGACTGCGAGGAGGACGCCGACGAACCCGACGAGCCCTCATTCATGGAGATGTTCTGCAACGTGCTTGGAAAGGAGGCCGCGGACTACCAGGTCGAGGTCGGTGGATGTCGATCCCGCGTTCAATGCCGCTGTCTCCTGTGCCCTTGGCGATCGTTCAGCCGCCGCGAGCACCTCATCGAGCACCAGAAGCACCACAGGCCGCCGAAGTTCGTCGCGTCTCGGGAGGACGATGCCCTCTTCAAGGTCGCTATGTCGCTGTACAGGTTCGACCGCGTCTGCTCGGTGTTGAACCGCGCGGCTCAGAAAGACGGCGGCTACCTGGCCCGCGCTGCCGGTCTGCTTCGAGAATGGAATCGCGACGCTCCAGCGGAAGCGCTGGAGGCTGCGCGCCACTCCAACGAAGCCCACCTCGTCTTCGTCTTCACAGAGGCGGGCCCGCGGTACTGGTTGCGCGCCAAGTGCATTGACTGCGTCCGCATTAACGCCAAGATCTCGTACACCAAAGGCTTCGAGGATTCCCTGATCAGCCTGGCCTTGGTCTCGCACGGGGCGATGAATGGCGTGATGGGCCATCTCCACAGGCAGTGGTCCCGCGACGGCACGTCGCCTTTCCTGGCCTGCCGCCCCCAGCTCTTGCGGGAGATCATGGACCACGTGTTCCGCCGCCCCGACGGCCTGGCGCAGCTGTCGGTGCGACGGCTCATGGGCGAGGAAGTGGCCCGCGGCGAGTTCACGGCACTGACCCACGATGGCGCCTTCAAGTTCTTGTTCTCGGTCATCGGCCAGAAGAAAATGGACCAGAAGAAAGGCGGGATCTACGTCGGCCACACTCTGATGGGGATGACAGGAGCTTGCCCTGGATTCAGCGTCCAGCCCGATGAGAGCACGGAGAGCTTCGGTGCAGCGGTCAGGGAGCGGCTGACCCCCGCTGCGGTCGAGCAGGTGCGGATGCTTTACTCCGACGCCCCGAGCGAGAAGATGTTGGAGCATCTGCCGAGGTGTCTCGGCGTGGCACAGGACAGACTGCACATTGCCTTGCGGGCCGAGCAGTGCACGGACGGGAAGAGGACGGCTTGCTCATTTGAGTTGCTGCAGCTCACGAGGAAGTTTTCCCGTCCTCTCGGCGTGCCCGAGGAGTACTTGACGAGGGAGATCTACCATGGCCCCCCGATGCCCGAGGTGGTCTGGGGTGACGCGCAGCCCGCGCGCGAGCGTGCCGACAAGGACTGGGCGGATTTCTGCAACGAGCCTTTCGTCTCGCACGCGGAGTACGTGGCCGAGTTGAGGCGCATAGTCCAGAAGCACGAGAAGATCATGGACAGGAAGAATTCCAAAGGCGTGCCGCTCCGAAAAGTTTTGGAGAGCGCGAGCTCCACGAAGAACTACTACTACTTGCGCAACAATTCGGTGTTCGCCCAGCTCTCTCGCGGGCAATTGGTCGTCCAGGGCACGCCCCAGAACGAGGCCGAGCACAGGAACATGAAGCGCTGGGCGTGGTGCGTGTGGCAGCAGCACGAAGACCGCGTCCACGTGCTCAAGGAGGTCTACGCCCTCTACCGCATGCTCGTCCATGCCGCCCAGCACGAGTCGCTCGGCACGCGGCTTCCGCCCTTGCGGCTCGCAGAGATGTTGGTCGGCCAGATCGCTGCTGGCGGTCTCAGGGACGGCATCGGGCCAGACGGATCGCTGCCTATCGGAGAGGATGGCCCGAGCGGTTCTGTGCCCAACGGAAATGGGCCCAACCGCGGCGCACTCAGGAAGTCCCTCGTCAAGGTGGACGTCGGCTTGGCCGCGAAACAGAAAGAGGGAAAGAACAAGAGGGCAGCCGCGTGGAGCAAGGCTATGCCTGCAAAGAAGAAGCCGTGGGGGCACAGGAAGAGGGCGACGTCGACGAGGAAGTCCGCACCCTCCACCGTACACGCCGTGGTCGAGGAGGTCGCGGGGATCCAGGCCTGAGGCGCAGTTCCCTGAATCTTGCGCTTCGAGGCACGAAGCGCCGTAAGATTGCCCTGCTCTTGCGCCGCTATTAGGCATCGCCGCCGCACGCCTCTGTGACTGCACTGTTCAGTCGGGAGACAGTAAGACTGGGCGTGATAAGGAGAGCACGGTGATTTATGATCACTCTGCTCGGCCGCTAGCATTTTGCACGGCCACCGCAGGCATCATTTACTATCTTAGTACAGTCAGGAGGTTGCACGACTGGGGCTGCGAAAGAAAATGAAACCATGCATCGGGAATGTCGTACTTCTCATTGTTATTACCAGAAGTTTTGCACAATGCCCGTGGTCAGTGGTGAAGCTCGGATGCGTACCCCAGTATGCCATAAAGGTAAGCACCCAGATCTTCATACGTTGGAATGTTCTTGTGGCGGTCCCGGCGACCCCCAAAACAACCGAAAAACATCTCTTGCCCACTAAAGCTTTTTGAGTGCCAGAAACCTGGTAGTGGGCAAGAGCCTTTTTGGTGCTTCTGTGCAGCTAAATGTTTCTCGAGACCCGACATGCGGCCATTACGATTAATCCGCGAAGCCGGTGGAACCACAAACTTATCACAGGGAAGACCCAATGATCTTGCCCAGAACAAGACAAACACAAACATGAGCTTTGCCCCTAGGGTCTTTCGGGATCGAGTAAAGCTGATATTGAGCACGAGGGTATGTAGTTTAGTTTGCTTCGAGCCTACCCTTCGACGTTGATTGGATGCGCATTCAGGCCACCTAGATCTTTAGATCTCTAGGTGGCCTAGATGGAGCTCCTAGGCCGAATGGTCTGGGATGAGGCCTTTCACGGGTATGAACCTTGATCCCGGACCATTTGGCCAATGAGATCCGCCTAGGCCACCTAGGCGATCCAGGGATCTATGTTATCTGGGGGGGGGGGAGAGGGAGAGGAGAAGGAGGGGGGAGGAGGAGGAGGAGGAGGAGGAGGAAAAGGATGGGAAGGAGGAGGTGGATTAGGTGGGGGAGGAGGGTGGGTTAGTCGGAGGAGGAAGGGAAAGAGGAGGAGTAGGAGGAGGAAGACGACGACGACGATGACATCGGAGGAGTAGGAGCATTCTTGGGACATCAAGACCTGGGGTTGCTTAGATGTGTGGGCCACTTTGAAGATCTGCCGGGCTCCTCTGTGCCGCTCTGAAGCCCGATGCGTTACAGTCGGATTTTATTAGTAGGTCGACCCTGCCAGATGAAGGGTGCCCTTGTGTCCTGTCTATCCCGTCCCACGTCCTCTGCGCGTCTTCTGGTTGTTCAGGGCCGCGTTGTCCTCGGAAGAGTCTTGTGTCCTCTCGGGTGTCCTGTCCAATCAACTTCGACTGTATGCTTGCCAGCATCGTCGTCATCATCGTTACCTCCGTCTCCATTTTGGCTCAAGCGGTTTCTTACTACTGGGAACAACATCCTCGATGCATTTTGCAAGTGGTGCGCCATGTCGACCTTTCGCTGTTCAGGGATTCTCGGTGTGGCGCGACTGTTTGCTGCCAGGCATTCTGTGGCGCTGCAAGAGGTTAGCGGCCGCCGCGCCCAAGCAGCGTATTATGATAGCCTGGAAGAACACAATATGTTGCAATATGTGTATGTGAAATATCATGTTATGAATCAGCAGGGTGAGGCTCACGATGTAAGGGTTCGCAGGTCCGCAGCTGCAATCCTTACGAACTGCAAGATAAACGAGGAATACACAGACCCTCAGACGGTCCTCTGTCTCCGCATCATAGACAAAGTCAGGGCGAAGTCATTCGAACGACGGATGGCCGCCGCAGTGTGTGCCACGATCAACGTCCGTGTCTTTCTGAAGGAATTGTTTAAGAAACTGCCGGGCGACGGTTGGACAGGCGATCAGTTCTGGGAAGCTGCTCATACTTTAGTGAACAATATTGACCCCGAAGAGCTTTTCACCGGCGCCTTCAACCGGCAGGCGTTCAATTCGTGGACCAAACGTGATCTGGCGAACAAGCGCATGCACAGAATCAGAGACAAGTTGAGTGGTGATATCAATTTTGACAACGCATCGCGCCTGGAAGTATCATTAGACCTTGTAAGAGCGTGCGGCAAGTTCTTGGGCAAGAACGCCTTTTCCTTGTTGGAGCAGTCCTACGCGAACAACTATCGCCGCCCCGGGTGGTGCTCGCAACACGGGTCGCTCATGGGGCCCGGCGCCTTGGCGGGCGTCAACATCATCAACGGGACATGGAAGCAGAGCGGGACGGGCAGCACGCAGCTCGGGGATGTGTTGCAGCAGTTCGACGACTCCCACGCTAATATGCAGAAGCTGCGCCGCTTGTTCCGGGAAGATTTGCAGTCTCTCCAGGTGTTGGTCAAGAAGACACGCGGCGCGAAGCGGGCCCTGGCTAGGGAGCTATGCGAAGCCGTGGAACACATTCTTGGCATGTCTGACACGGGCTTGCAGTTCGTGTACTGCGAGATAGCCAAGGTCGTCACGTTCCACTACAACCTCCACAAGCGGTACTGGCGCCTGCGCAAGCTGCGCGGCGACGCGGGCAATGCGGCTGGCAGCGACGCCGAGGACGGCGACCACGGGAGCGACAACGACGACTGAGCTCGTGGCGCGCACATGGCGGGCAGGCGCATCGGTACCACGATGGAGCTTGGAAGCGCACCGCCACGATGAACGTCCAGCGATGTCTGTCAAGCAGCCGCTGCGCCTGGAGGGCGGAGTGGCCCTGGCGGGAGCGATCCTTCTTCGCATGAGAGTGCTTTGCACGCAGAAAAACAATTCCTGCCCGCTATAGCTTTTGGGGGGCCAGAAACCTGGTAGCAGGCAAAAGCGTTTCGGAGTGTTTGGGTTTTTACCAGTGTCCTTCGAGGCCCGACTGACGGCCGTTGCGATTGATTATCGCGGCCACAGAAAACGACGACTTTGCGAGGATAAAGCTTATGGGGCCCTGCCCAAAAGCACAAAAAAACGCTCTTGCCCACTAGGGCTTTTTTGGGGTCGGAAACTTGATAGTGGGTAAGAGCGTTTTGGCTCGTTTTGGCATCGCCCAATGTCAGTCGAGGCCCGACTGACTGCCGCGGCGATTAAGTAGCACGATCATAGCAAACAATAACTTTGCCGAAAGAAAGCCCAGGGGCCCAGCCCAAAAACACCCAAAAAAACGCTCTTGCCCACAAGTCTTTTTTGGGGTCAGAAACCTGATGCGGCGATTAAGTAGCACGACCATAGCAAACAATAACTTTGCCGAAAGAAAGCCCAGGGGCCCAGCCCAAAAACACCCAAAAAAACGCTCTTGCCCACTAAGTCTTTTTTGGGGTCAGAAACCTGATGCGGCGATTAAGTAGCACGACCATAGCAAACAATAACTTTGCCGAAAGAAAGCCCAGGGGCCCAGCCCAAAAACACCCAAAAAACGCTCTTGCCCACTAAGTCTTTTTTGGGGTCAGAAACCTGATAGTGGGCAAGAGCGTTTCGGCTTGTTTTGGCCACGCCCAATGTTTCTCGAGGCCCGATTGACTGCCGCGGCGATTAATTAGCGCGACCATAGCAAACAATAACTTTGCCGAAAGAAAGCCCAGGGGCCCAGCCCAAAAACACCCAAAAAACGGTCTTGCCCACTAAGCCTTTTTCGGGGTCAGAAACCTGATAGTGGGCAAGAGCGTTTCTGTTTGGTTTGCGTGTCTTTTGATTGTTCGAGGCCCGACAGACGGCCGCGGCCCCCGAGATGCACCTATATCATCGTCATCGTCGCTACCATCACTGCAACCGCTGCGGCTCGACGGCAGAGTGGCCCCAGAGCGTGCTCGTCGCGCCCTTCGGGGAGGGAGAGCGAGCGCCCGCCGCTCGCGGTGCCAGCTAGAACGCGTTCGGGGATGTCCTGGGACGAGGGAGATCGGGGTCGGAGCCGCAGCCCGCGGCCGAGCCCGCGGTCGACTCCCGCGCCCACTCCATCCGCAGTGTTCTCTCCGGGCAAGTACAAGGAGAGCGTCTTCCAGAAGTTCGGCCGAAGTTCAAGCGCTTTCGCGGACCGCTTCACGGCGGTGGCCGACGACACAAACATGGGGCGACGACAATACCTTGGAAACGATCAGGTTCGGCGAAGACGCACGGCTGCAGAAGAAGGCTGGTGGAACGAACGTGAAGAGCAGCCCTCGGGGACCAAGTATGACTAGCTTATGCGTCGTGAAGACCATTGTCGACGAGATAGAACGGGGCGGCGTCCGCGTCCACGATCTCTTCCTCCTGCGCACGTTCATGGCCGTCTTCGGTGGGCCGAAGAGCCCGTGGCGCGCGCACGACGGGCAGGCGCATCGGTACCACAACGGAGCTTGGAAGCATGCCGCCGCGATGAACGTCCAGCAGGCGCTGCGGTTAGAGAACGCAGTGAACCAAGCTGATGCGATCCTTCTTCGCATGAGCAAGGACAAGAACGTGAAGCGCCCGTCGTGGGACGAGGGGTGGCTCGTTGACTACCGCAGCCCCGCTGCGGCGTTGCAGGCCGACGTGGACGACGACCCTGATGAGAGCTTCTCGATCGCGCGCAAGATGCTCCGCGAAACATTGACGAGGTTTCTTAGTCCTGGGAGCAACAACATTTTCAAGACGTTCTGCAAGTGGTGCGACCAGAAGAAGCGAGCGGAGCCTCGTCTGGCGTTCAAGGACGCGCGTTTGGAGACCCAGCCTGGCAAGGCAGCGAAAGAGATCAAGAAGGGCCCCGAGGTCAACTGCTACGCGTACATGGACCTGTCCATCAAGTACAAGCCGCCCGCGGCCGACGTGGACAGGTACGACCTCATGATGGCCGCGCTGTACGGGAGCGACGTAGAATCCAAGGAGATCGAAGTCCTCGGCGAGGCGTTGGCCCTCATGCACCAGCGCCAGCCACCTCGCGTGCGCGTTCGGAAGGGCAAAGGCCAGGCGCTCAGGATCGGTCGGTATTGATATCATATTGCGGTCTACGCGATCTAGCGATCAAGAGATCTAGGTTGGCTAGATGGCGGCCCGTGCGATCTATGCGACCTATGCGATCTATGCGATCTATGCGATCTATGCCATCTATGCGATCTATGCGATATATGCGATCTATGCCATCTATGCGATCTATGCGATCTATGCGATCTATGCGGTCTATGTCGCATAGATCGCATAGATCGCATAGATCGCATAGGCGGGCCTCCTTGGCCAAATGGTCCAGGGGCGACCTAGATCGCATAGATCGCACAGATCACATAGATCGCTGGACCTCACAGGTCTCGGGATCTGTGCGATCGATGCGATCTATGCGGTCTATGCGATCTGTGCGATCTATGCGATCTATGCCATCGGAGCGATCTATGCCATCGGAGCGATCTATGCCATCTATGCGTTCTATGCGATCTATGCGATCTATGCGATCTATGCGATCTATGCGATCTATGCGATCTATGCGATCTAGTTCGCATATATCGCATAGATCGCATAGTCGATCTCCTTGGCTAAATGTCCGGGGCGACCTAGATCGCTAAGGCACATAGATCGCATATAAATCAGCATAGATCGCATAAGTGGTGTTTGCTGGTGTGCACGATCGCATGATCGCATAATGACCTAGATCGCATACTAGATCGCATGCGATGGCTTCCGCATAGATCGCATAGATCGCATAGATCGCATAGGTCGCATAGATCGCATAGATCGCATAGATCGCACAGATCGCATAGATCGCATAGATCGCATAGGTCGCATAGATCGAGTAAATCCCCCAGGTGGCAAAGGCAAGTCGCTGCGCTCGAAGCTGTCCTTGGCCGCGCTCGGCGGGACCATGGTGAAGTTCGCCAGCACGTACTTTCTCACCAGAGACAGAGTTTCAAGTCTCCGCCAAGCGCCTCATCGGCGCCATGGCCGTGATCTTTCAGGAGGTGCAGAGGGGCGAGAAGATCCAGGAGGTTGTTGCCAAAAACTTGTTCGCCAGGGCAGAGCTGCTCGTTCGTGAGAACCACGGGAAGGCAGAGGATGAGCGCTATTATGCGTGGGCGTTCGCGGACTTTGTCATCGAGCTGAATCACGCGTTCCGCATCGAATGCGACGATGATGCGGTTCACGCGCGGCGGCGCCGTCTGCTGCTGATCGCCTTCGAGGGCGACTTCACTCGCAACGCTAGCTTGGTTTCGGTTGAGCGCGGCCTCTTCTTGGCTGACCCCGAGCTGGAGGAATGGGCCTCATCTGGCGTGGCAGGTTTCATCCGCATGACCCGAGGTATCCTGCCCATCATTGAGACGTACTCGGCGACCGCGGCATACGACATGCTGGACAATCCCTCTCCCGCGCGCACGGCAATGAACGAGGAGCTTCTGAATGACATCAGGGCGTCGGACGGCCGCGACGCAGCTGGCTTGGCAGGGGGGCCTCGTGGCCACAGCGGCCAGGCGGGCGCCGCAACGGACCCCCTCCGCCAAGCCTCCACGCCCCTCGCCGTCATGCATCTCGACGAGGACACCTGCATGACGGACAGCAACCGAGAGCGCGCGAAGGCGGGGGCTTGCATCAAAGGGGGGCGCCAGGCTGATAAGAAGGAGGCCTGGGACCGCATGAAGGCCGCGGCCATGTGGAAACCTGTGGAGCGACAGTGGGGCCGCAAGGTCCCTTACTTCTTTCCAGCCGTGTGCGCCGACGCCGACCTCGGCGCGCTGTTCCCCGACATGGACAACCTCGCGATTCCCATCGACACCGCCTTCCCCGAGAAATTCAATCTGGACCGCCTGAAGGACTACGCGCGTTGCCAGGAGAGGATGCGCAACCATCGCGCACTGATCGGGCATCTCCAAGCAGCGCAAGAAGGGGCGGCGGGCATCGCAAGGAAAAGCCGATCTCCGCAAGCCGATCTGGAAGTATTCCAGGCGTGGTCGCGACACGAGGAGTCGCTCAACTCAACGGAGGCGGCGGCTAATCAATTGCTCGAGGAACATCAGGGCGGCGATGTGGCCCTCCAGGTGAAGTACCACTTCTCGGCCATCGGGGGCATTCGCGTGCGCAGCAGGAGACGCGCAGAGGGCGCGGCGTCGCAGAACCTGAGCAAGCATATCCAGACGATTTTGCAGCCAGACGTCGTGAAGTTGGACTTTCGCAAGTGTTTCCTGACCCTGGCGCCCCAGGTCATGAAGCGTCTGAAGATAGATTTGAACGGCCACTCTTCGGAACAAGGGCGCGCCATCGAGGCCGTCGCCGCATGGCCCGACATCGACGCCAAGAAGACCGTAGCGCTCAGCGTTTTGTTTGGCAAGAAGAATGCGGGCGACCAGTGCCGGGACATGGAGCGCGACGCGAGAGTGCCCCGCTGGGCGGCGACGTCTGCCCTGCCCGAGGTCTTCCAGGCAGCCGTCGAGGACGGGGGAGACAACCCTGAGCTCACATGCGTGTCGAGGCTTCTTGAGGGGGCGGAGGACGCCTGCACCGAGGCGCTGGTGAAGTTCGTCCAGGAGAAGCGGGGCGGCGCAGTGTCCCACCTTGCCTGGGAGTTCGACGGCATCGGAGTGAACGTCGGCGTGCTTGAGGACGAGCACGCTTTCATCACGGATGCGGAGAACTCCGTATACAAGGCGACGGGTTATAAGATGCACCTCGCTGCGAAGAAGGAGCGCTCGTTGCTCGAGACGCTCGTGGCGAACGGGACGCAGCTGGCCGTCGACGACGGGCCTGGGAGCCCCGACCAGCTGGCCTCGTACTTCACCGATGGGAATTGCATCCAGGCCGCAGTGGTGACAGCCTGCGGGTGCGGCAAGCCGGCCCTTCCAGCCCCAGAGTCATTGTCGCGCTCCTATCGCGAGGTCGCCGAGCACTTCGAGATCAACCTCCACGGCGCCTGCGTCCTGGACGTGCTCTTCAAGCTCGCATCGGGCCGCGCCCTGGACCCAGGCGACTACCTCTTGCACAGCGAGCCTGGCGGGGAGGCCCATTGCGTGCTCCTCCGCGCATCGGCAGCGGCTCAGGGGGGGAACGGGCCAGAGCAGACGTTCGATCTGATTGGCAGCCACTGTGGCCCAGAGGGGCGGTGCAGGTGCAGGGTTAGTTCGGTCGATTTCTGCAGGGCGATCGGGGGCGCGGCTGACAAGCGCCTGGCCGTGCTCTTCCGCATCAACGGCGACATGGCCCGCTCCACGGATGCTCTGATGGACTTGGAAGCAGGCGCTTCTGCGAGTCCGCTGGGCGACGTGCAACTGCCCCTCGCCGACGCAGGGCCAGGGGTGGCCGACTTGGGCTCGTTGTCCGAGAGCGAGGAGGACGCCGACGAAGCCGACGAGCCCACATTCATGGAGATGTTCTGCAACGTGCTTGCAAAGGAGGCCGCGGACTACCAGGTCGAGGTCGGCGGCTGCCGATCCCGCACTCACTGCCGCTGTCTCCTGTGCCCTTGGCGGTCGTTCAGCCGCCACGAGTACCTCATCGAGCATCAGAAGCACCACAGGCCGCCGAAGTTCGTCGCTTCTCGGGAGGACGATGCCGTCTTCAAAGTCGCCTTGTCATTGTACAGGTTCGACCGCGTCTGCTCGGTGTTGAACCGCGAGGCTGAGGAAGGCGGCGGCTACTTGGCCCGTGCTGCAGGTGTGCTTCGAGAATGGAATCGCGACGCGCCAGCGGGTGCACTGGAGGCTGCGCGCCACTCCAACGAAGCCCACCTCGTCTTCGTGTTCACAGAGGCGGGCCCGCGCTACTGGTTGCGCGCCAAGTGCGCTGACTGCATCCGCATTAACTCGAAGGTTTCGTACACCAAGGGCTTCGAGGACTCCCTGATCAGCCTGGCCATGGTCTCGCACGGGGCGATGAATGGCGTGCTGGGCCATCTCCACAGGCAGTGTTCACGCGACGTGACGTCGCCTTTCTTGGCCTGCCGACCCCAGCTCTTGCGGGAGATCCTGGACCACACGTTCCGCCGCCCCGACGGCCTGGTTCAGCTCGCGGCGCGACGGCTCATGGGCGAGGAAGTTGCCCGCGGCGAGTTCACGGCACTGACCCACGACGGCACCTTCAAATTCTTGTTCTCGGTCATCGGCCAAAAGAAGATGGACCAGAAAAAGGGCGGGATCCACGTCGGCCACGCGCTGATGGGGACGACTGGAGCTTGCCCTGGATTCAGCGTCCAGCCCAATGAGAGCGTGGAGAGCTTCGGCGCAGCCGTTAGGGAGCGGCTGACCCCCGCCGCGATCGAGCAGGTGCGGATGCTTTACTCCGACGCCCCGAGCGAGAAAATGTTGGAGCATCTGCCCAGGTGTCTCGGGGTGGCGCAGGACAGGCTGCACGTTGCCTTGCGGGCCGAGCAGTGCACGGACGGGAAGAGGACAGCTTGCTCATTCGAGGTGCTGCAGCTCACGAGGAAGTTCCCCCGTCCTCTCGGCGTGCCCGAGGAGAACTTGGTCAGGGAGATCTACCATGGCCTCCCGATGCCCGCGGTGGCCTGGGCTGACGTGCAGCCCGCGCGCGAGCGTACCGACACGGACTGGGCGGATTTCTGCAACGAGCCTCTCGCTTCGCACGAGGAGTTCGCGGCCGAGCTGAGGCGCATAGTCCAGAAGCACGAGAAGATCATGGACAGGAAGAACTCCAAAGGGGTGCCGCTCCAAAAAGTCTTGGAGAACGCGGGCTCCACGCAGAACTACTACTACCTGCGCAACAATTCGGTGTTCGCCCATCTCTCTCGCGGGCAGCTGATCGTCCAGGGCACGCCCCAGAACGAGGCCGAGCACAGGAACATGAAGCGCTGGGCATGGTGCGTGCGGCAGCAGCACGAAGACCGCGTCCATGTGCTCAAGGAGGTCTACGCCCTCTACCGCCTGCTCGTCCACGCCGCCCAGCGCGAGCCGCTCGGCGCGGGGCTCCCTCCCTTGCGCCTCGCGCAGATCTTGGCCGGCCAGATCGCTGCTGGCGGCCTCCGGGATGGCATCGGGCCAGGCGGGGCGCTGCCCATCGAGGAGGATGGCTCGGTCGGCTCGGTGCCCAGCGTAGATGGCCCCAAGCGCGGTGTGCTCAGGAAGTCCCTCGTCAAGGTGGACGTCGGCATGGCTGCGAAGCAGAAAGAAGGGAAGAAAAAGAGGGCAGCCGCGTGGAGCAAAGGCGTGACTGCAAAGAAGAGGCCGTGGGGGCCCAAAAAGAGGGCAACATCATCGAGGAAGTCCGCGCCGTCCTCTGTGCGCGCCGTGGTCGAGGAGGTCGCGGGGCTCCAAGTCTGAGACGTACGCGCGGTGCTTTCGGGCTCGAACCGCACGGTGCTGTAGAGCTGCTCTGCTCGGGCGCCGCAATTTTGCACCGCCGCTGCGCGCGTCAGTTGCCATGCTGCTCAGTCGGGACTGAGGGGTGAACGAGAAATGGAAAACCATAATTCAGCAACGTCATGCTCCTCATTGTTATTACCACAAGATATGCACCATACCCGCGGGCACTGGTTCTGTTCTGGCGCGTGCCCAAGTTTGTCCGACCCCCCGAACAAAACAGGAAACAGCTCTTGCCCACTAAAGCTTTTGGAGGGTCAGAAACCTGCGAGTGGGCAAGAGCGTTTCGGCATACTTTTTTGTACCGCTTTTCTTGAGACTCAGCTGACGGCCACGAACACAGCAACTTACCCCAGGGAAGACCCAGGCACCTGAGCGACCTAGATCGCTAGGTCGCTTAGGTGACCTAGGTGGATCTCCTCGGCTGAATGGTCTGGGATCAGGCCTTTCACAGACCCCCGGGCTCTGGAGGAAAAGGTTGGCAATTTTCCACAGTCAAGCGGCGGTGGATCACGCTCTCTCATTTGTAGTAGTAGTCGTAGTAGTAGTAGTAGTAGTAGTAGTAGTAGTAGTAGTAGTAGTAGTAGTAGTAGTAGTAGTAGTAGTAGTAGGTAGAGTAGTAGTAGTAGTAGTAGTAGTAGTAGTAGTAGTAGTCGTAGTAGTAGTAGTAGTAGTAGTAGTAGTAGTAGTAGTAGTAGTAGTAGTAGTAGTAGTAGTAGTTGTAGTAGTAAGTAGTAGTGTAGTAGTAGTAGTAAAGGGTTTTTTTTTTTTGAGTAGTAGTAGTAGTAGTAGTAGTCGAGTAGTAGGAGTAGGAGGAGTAGGGTAGTCGTAGTAGTTGTACTAGTAGTAGTGGCAGTAGTCGTAGTAGTAGTGGTAGTAGTCGTAGTACTAGTACTCGGAGTAGGTTAGTAGTAGTAGTAGTAGTAGTAGTAGTAGTAGTAGTAGTAGGTAGTAGTAGTAGCCGTACTTGTAGTAGTAGTAGTAGTAGTAGTAGTGTTAATAGTAGATAGTTAGTAGTTAGAGTCAGTAGTAGTAGTAGTAGTAGTAGTAGAGTAGTTTTAGTAGTAGTAGTAGTAGTAGTAGTAGTAGTAGTAGTAGTACTCGTAAAATGAGTAGTAGTCATAGTAGTAGTAGTAGTAGTAGTAGTAGTAGTAGTAGTAGTAGTAGTAGTGGTGGTAGTGGTATAGTATTAGTAGTAGCCGAAGTAGTAGTAGTAGTAGTAGTAGTAGTAGTAGTAGTAGTAGTCGTCGTCGTCGTCGTCGTCGTCGTCGTCGTCGTCGTAGTAGTAGTAGTAGTAGTAGTAGGAGTAGTAGTAGTAGTAGTAGTAGTAGTAGTTGTAGTAGTAGTAGTAGTAGTAGTAGTAGTAGTAGTAGTAGTAGTCGTAGTCGTAGCAGTAGTAGTCGTAGGAGGGGGCCGCTTCTCTTCCTCCCCCTTTCCTTCTCCTCCCCTCCTCCTCTTGTCTCCTCCGTCCTCCCTCCTCCCCTCCCCCCCTCGTCGTCGTCGTCGTCGTCGTCGTCGTCGTCGTCGTCGTCGTCGTCGTCGTCGTCGGGGGGCGGTCCCCTGCCTTCTTGGGCTTGTGGCCCCTCTGGGGGGTTGGCGATTTCGACAGCGGCCGCATCTCTCAGGCT
>CAUYUJ010005002.1:35000-45000 GCA_963575745.1 Prorocentrum cordatum | reverse complement strand
GATCTGCACCACAACGCCTGTGTACACCATAGTGCCTGCGTGCACAACAGCGCCTGTGTACACCGCACCGCCTATGTACACCACGGCAGCCGCGTGCATCACAGCGCCAGTGTGTGCCACAGTGCCTGCTGGCGCAACAGCGCTTGTGTACACGGCAGCGCCAGCGTACACCACACCATCCGTGCGCAACACAGCACCAGTGTACACCACAATGCCTGCGTGCACTCAGCACGGCACCAGTGAATAGACCATTCTGCGGTCCACGCTGAGACGCGCACGTGCGCTGTAGTGCCGACCCGCACGACAAGGGGGAAGGGCGAGGGAGGAGGAGGAGGACGACGAGGAGGGAGAGGAGGCGGAGGTGGAGGAGGGAGAAGGAGAAAACGTCGCATTCTATCTCAGCGCTTCCCTGGCGTGGCGTTTAGCTGTCCGCAGCAGGTCCTCACCGATATGCTCCTTCTCCCTGTCCTGTGCACGCAGGCACTCAGGTGTACACCAGCGCTGCGTTGTACGTGGATTTTGTGGTGTAGACAGGCGTTGGTGTGCACAGGCGTTGCGGTGTATGTAAGCATTGTGGTGTAGACAGGCGCTATGTTGCACATGGCTGCTGCGGTGTACACATTCGCTGTAGTGTACACCGGCGCTGTGGTGCACGCAAGCACTGTGGCGTACACAGGCGCTGCGTTGCACACGGCTGTTGCGGTGTATGCAGGCGCTGTGGTGTACACAAGCGCTGTGGTGCACGCGAGCATTTTGGTGTACACAGGCGCTGTGGGGGCGGCAGATCGCCACCTACATGCTGCTCGCGTCGTTGTCGTTGTCGTCGTCGTCGTCGTCATCGTCGTCGTCGCTCGTCGCTCATCGTCGTCGTGCGCGCGGGCGCGGCTGGTGCCGGAGCCGCACGGCGGGGGGGGGCCTTGCGTCATACCCCCCCCATGAAGCCCATGAAGCCCGTCATCGCCGATGAGAAAGAAACGCGCTCATGTTTATGCGCCGTGCGCGCCTGGGCTTTTCCTCCGCGGCTGGCAGGCATCTGGAAGTCGAGGTGCGACGGGCGCGTTACGGGGTTCGCGAGGCAAGGCGCTGGTGAGGCTCTGGGCAAAAGGCGGGGAACTGGGGGGCGCGGGAGGGTGTCGTCTGGCCCGCGGCCGGCGCCGAGCTCCCAATCCACCTGCGCGTCGCGCGCGGCTGGCCGCGGACGCCGCCCGGGGCCGCGCAACCGGGCCGCCGGCGCGGATCGCGGGCGCGCGGGTCGCAGCTGACGAAGCGGCGAACACCGCAGCCGACAAGGCAGTTAACCAGGCAGGCAATGTTTTCGCCAACCAATCAGCTCTCCGAGCGTCGCCTTCATAGTCGGCGCCACGGGCGTCGCTCATCGAACTCGGACTTAGCCGGGTCCCGAGCGAATCCTGGGTGAATGTTGGTATGTTGCGGGTGATTTGTTTTTGATTGCCACGTCGCTGCGGCGCGCGTTTTTCGTGGTGGCGGGGTGCTCTCTGCGATGCCGCGGCGCGTGGCCTGGCCCCGACTCGGATGGGCCCTCTAGTTGCAAGAGCCACGCTGTTTCGGTTTTGCGGCGCGCGCGGGGCGCCCATCGGGGCCGCGTCGACGGCCGCTCGGCTGGTCAGCGCGCCATCCTGGAGGCCATCGGGCAACATTTCGCGCGCGGAGTGAGCTTCCCACGATGAATTTGTTGCAGGGGGGTTTTTGGCCCAATGGCCCAAGAGCAGTGGGCCGTTGACTCGACGACCCAGGAGTCTTGGGTCCTTTGCTCCAGGGCCCTGCGTGCGCGGCCATGCAGACTTCGGCCCTCGCCCGCGGGGCCCGCGAGTCGCGGGCTCAACCCCGCGGGGCCCGCGAAGTCCCGCCCCCTCCGCTGCAGGGGCCCAGAGTCGGCCTTTGACCCTGGGGGCCGCGTCTCGTGGGGCAGCGACAGTGCGACCCGGGAAGTCGCGCCCTCATGAGCAGAGGCCCGCCGAGTCGGGGGCCCGGGGGCCCTTGACCAGGAGTGCCCAGGAAGCTGCAGGTCCTTGCGTCGAGGGCCCTGGACTCGGGGGCCGCGGAGCCCACGGCCCAGGAGCCGCCCGCGCGCGCCAGGCAGCGCCAGCGAAGCGTCGCCGAATCGGCAGCGAATCGGCGGTGAAGTCACCTCTGTCTCGCCCCCAGCGATGTTGCGGCGTTGGGTCTACGCTTTGAGTGGCGCGGCGCCGCGCTCCACTTCTCCCGCTGCCCCCATCCTCCCATCCCTGCTTCTGCCCTCCGCGCGTTCCTGTTTCGGCGCGCCCATCGCGCGGTTTGTGGCCCCGTGGGGGGCTCCACGGAAGGCCCCGTTTGCTGGCTTTGCGCAGCGGCGCCGCCCCATTCCAGCACGACTCTCGCGCGGTTCGTGGCTCCATAGGGAGTTTCACCGAAGGTTCCAGTGGCAGGGCTCAGGGTTCGCATGGCGGCGCCGCCGCAATGTGGCAAACCCCTCGCACGGCTCGCGGCCTCCATGGGAGCTCCACCGAAGGTCCCACTGGCAGAGGTCGCATGGCGACGCCGCTCACCCCTCACGCGGTTCGTGGCCCCATAGGAAGCTCCTCCGAAGGCCCCAGTGGCAGGGTTCGCATGGCGGTGCCGCTCCATTTTGGCGCGCCCCTCAGACGGTTCGTGGCCCCATGGGGAGCCCCGCCGAAGGCCCCAGTGGCGCGGCCCGCATTGCGGCGCCGCTTCATTTGGGCACGCTCTCAGACGTATCATGGCTCCATAAGGAGCTCCACCGAAGGCCCCAGTTGCGGGGTTGCGGCGCGGCCCGCATGGCGGCGCCGCTGCATTTTGGCGCACCCTTCAGACGGTTCGTGGCCAGGGACTCCAACCGAAAGCCACAGCAGCGCGGTCCGCATGGTGGCGCCACCCCATGTGGCGCACCAGTCGCGCGGTTCCTGGCCCCATTGGGGGCTCCACCGAAAGCGGCGCCACAACACAGCATGTGCAATTGCATATGGCTGGATCTTTCGCCGAGAAGATTCTCAAGCAAACTTCTTGATTCGGGGGGCGAGCCTGGCGGCCAGAGCCATCGTTCGGAGCGACATTCGGGCTGTCGAGGGGCAAGATTCGGAGGATGTGCGGCCGACGAAGGCAGACGTCGGAGGTTAGATTTGGCCACGCGGGGCGCCTTCACGAACCTCTCAGAAGCCCCCCAGAAGATTTCCGTGAGCTCCTCAGGAGCCTCGCGGGTGCTTCTCAGGAGCCTCCCAGAGACCTCGCAGGAGCCTTTCATGGGGGTCTCAGGAGCTTCTCGGCGAGTTCTCAAGGCGGTTCGCAAGAGTTCCACGGGAGCTTTTCCGACACCTTTTCTGGAGCTTTTTCGGGGGGCCTCTCATGGAGGTTTCGGGGGCTGTTCAGGGGCTTCGCAAACTTGGTTCATGATGCTCCGATGGGGCTTAACAGGAGCCCTTGGTCACTTTGCCAGTATCTTCTTACACGCTTTTCAGTAGCTTTTCAGGAGCATCACAGGATTCTCTTTATCCAGGGCCCATCAGGGGTTTCGCAAGAGCCTCCCAGGTTTTCAGAAGCCTTTCAGGAATTTGTTACCAGGGCCCTCTTAGAATCCCCTCAGGAACCCCTCGCGAGCTTCTCGTCGTTGTCATCATATTCGTCGTGGTCGTCGTATTCGTCGTCGTTGTCGTCACCGTGGTCGACTTCCGTCTCGTGTCCGCGCAACGGAGTGCTAATGCACCCCTGACGCATGGTCCTGCAATCTCGCGCTCGGTTCGAGAACGCGCGGTTCACAAGAACCTTTGGGGGGCCAGTTCATCCCGATGAATCCGTTTTGTGCACCCTTGAGTCGAGGGCACCTGGCCACGTCGCAAAGTTCAACCGAGACAGCGATGTAGAACAAGTGTCAGTGCGACTGGTCCCACAAAGTGGCCACTTCGTGCGAATCGCTTTGTTGCCAGACGCAGGCGGGATCGCACCAAATTCCCCCCGCAGCTTCGCTCGCTGTGTGCAGCCTGCCGGCGCCGCCAGGGCGAGGCGGGGGAGGAGGGAGAGGAGGGAGGGCGTCGCCGTCCCAAACATGCGACGTCCTGATTTTTTGAATACGGCGTCCCAGGAATTCCCGACCATTTCCCCAGGACCGGTTTTTCATCCTGCGTCGTTTTTGACGGTCCCGAGGCCCAGCGAGAGCCCGCCGAGGCCGAACATGGCCAAAAACTTCCCGTCCTGATTCTCTTACGACGCGATCATGTCTGGGATCCTGGCAGCAGCAGCAGCAGCAGCAGCAGCAACAGCGACGGCGGCGGCGGCGGCGGACCGCCTGAGGAGCGCGCGCTGCTGGCGCACGCCCCTCCCGCCGGCTTGCCGTCGGCCCACGGCTGGGACGCCGTGCGGACAGTCGGGGTGCCCCGCAGCCCTGGCTGTCCTCGCGTCGCGAGGAGGGGGAGGAGGAGGAGGGGGAGGAGGAAGGCAGGTAGGTAGGTGGGGCCGCGGACGCGCGGGTGCTGAGCGCGCCGCGATGCCCGCCGCGGCCGCGCTCCTGCACGCCTGCTGGGGTCAGCAGGCGCGCTCGTCGAACTTCGGGTCGACGTCGACCCAGTGCAGCGTGCGCGAGTACGCGCACTCGTTGATTATGCTGCGCCCGCTGACGTCGACGACATCGGGGCCACTGCGCGTGGCCCGCAGTGTCGGGGACGAGCATCTCCTCGAGCTCGAGCTCGCACTGCTCGAAGATGTCGTCCCCGTCGTCGAGGTTGGTGCGAGCGCGCTCGCTCCGCACCTCCAGCCTAACCCCTCGCCTGGCTCGGGAAATGTCCTGCACCACCTCGTCGACGATGTGAGGCTTAACCCCTCGCCTGGCTGGGGAAGAGTGCTGCGCCACCTCGTCACGGAAGATGATGTCAGGCCTAACCCCTCGCTTGGCTGGGGAACCATATTTTACTCCTTCTGGGGCGGTCGCCTGGTTGCCTCTGGCTCGTGAGCAAGGGGTTGGGGTGCTCCGCGAGCTGCTCCCCTCCTTGCTCATGTCAGTGCGCCGCCCTTCATGTGAACCGCATGCCTTCTCGCAAACGACCGCGGAAACGGTGGAGGAAACAGAGGAGGGGGAAAAGGAGGAAAAGGAGGAGAAGGAGGAGCAAGAAGATAAGGTGGAGGAGAAGGAGGAGGAAGAGGAGGAGGCGGAGGGGGAGAAGAAGGGGGATACTGTTTGTTTTGTTGTCGTTGTTGTTGTTGTTGATGATGATGATGATGATGATGATGATGATGATGATGATCATGATGATGATGATGATGATGATTCGGATGCTGGTGAGGATGGAGCTGCTGTTATGGCTGTTGCTGCTGACGATGAGGATCATAATGGTGATGATGATGCTGATGGTGATGGTCATGGTGATGGTGATGCTGCTGCTGCTGATGATGATGGTGATGGTCTAGGATGATGATGCTATGCTATGGCGGAGATTTGTATGTCTACAATCATGTTTCGGACGGGAATGATGATGGCAATGTTGTTGATGATGAGGGTGGTGGTGGTGATGATGATGATGACGATGTTGATGACGATTATGTGAATGATGATGAGGATGGTGATGATGCTGGTCTTGTCGGTGATGATGACGTTGATGATTAGAATGAGCATCATCTTCACCACGACCATGATCAGTCTCATGATCATGAGGATGCGGCTATGATGTTGATTATGCTGATGAGGATGATGCTGATGATGCTGATTATGATGATGTTGATGCTGCTGTTGCTGCTGCTGATGATGATGATGATTATGATGATGATGCGGCTGATGATGATGATGGTGATGATGACGATGATGATGATGATGATGATGATGATGATGATGATGATGATGATGATCATGATGATGCTGATGATGATGATGATGATGATGATGATGATGACGACGATTCCCTTTCGGGCCCTGGCGCCTAGGTCCCCAGCAAAGCCCCCAGGGTCTCCAGGATCGCCTGCGCGAAAGAGCGACCCTTCGCCGGAGTTAATTACCTTTCGTGCTAAGCCACTGTGATTCCCCTCGGCACTGGCTTGCGCGCTTGGATTGGTCCCCACCCCCCGCGGCCCCCAACCCGCGCAGCAAATGTTACTCACTCTTGCGCGTCGGGTCGGACGAAAGGGGGAGGTTCGAGAAAGGGAATGCGACGAAATCGGCTGCGTGCAGCTAGCTTCGGCCCCGCCGCCAGGCGCTGTCCTCGATGCATTGGCGCCCCCGGGGGCACCAGGAGGCGCCGCCAAGACCAGCAGCGTGCCCCCCTCTCGTCTGCCCCGAGCGTGCACCAGGAAACTGGATCTAAGCTGGGCATGTCCCGCTCTAGAAGGAATCGTCAAAACTAGTCAGAAAATAGGGGGCGATTTTTGGGGTATTGAGCATTTTTTGATTGTTTTTTTTGCTGGTCCTCCCAGATCCGCCTGCAGGGGAACACGCCCGACCTAAACTGGATGCGCATGACGTGTCGGGCCTGGGCAGGAGCCGGACGCGCATGCTGCCACTTGCCTTTGCAGCGCTCGGCCTTTCCATGGCCGTGTGGACCGGGCTTCCGCATCAGCCATTCGGGGGCGGCCAAGAGGGGGGGTATACCATGGCGTAGGCCATGCTATTTCCTCAGGTTTCATGGCGCCTCTCCTTATTTTATTACGTCCCTGGCCCCCGCCCTGGGCCGCGCCCATGCCGTCGGCCATGATTTGCGCCCGCCCCCTCTTGGACGCCCCCCTCTTGGCCGCCCCCGAGCCATGTGTGTTTCCAGCGTCCTGGAGATCCCTGGAGGTTGCGTTTTCCATCCTGTGGCGCGTGGCGGTCCTTACCCGGCCCCCCCCTCCCCCGGGTAATGGCAATGATCGTTCGGGGGGGGAGCCTGGACCCCCCCGACATGCTGGTTCCTGCGCGCAAGCTACAACGATCGCGGCGCACCCGCGTTCCAACGTGTCCACCCCACCCGGGCGTCATCGTTATCCAGGGATCCACCACCCCCGGGTAACGACCGCTACCGGAAGTCATAAAAGATCTCCTGGCGAAGGACCCAGTGACGCAGTTGTGAGTATTGTCTTCGGCGGAGCTCGCTATGGGGCCACGAAGCGTGCGATGTGTGTGCCGTAATGTGCTGGGGAGACGCGCGAGAGCACTGCCACAGGGGCCTCTGGTGGAGTTCCATATGGGACGACGAAACGTGTGAGCGGTGTGCTGTTATCGGGCGGGGGGGACGCATGTGAGCATTGCCGCTGGGGCCTACGGTGGAGCTCCCCACCTATGGGGCTACGAAGCGTGTGAGTGGTGTGCCGTGAAGGGCGGTGGAGACGTAGGTGAGCACTGCCACTGGGGCTTCCCATGGAGTTCTATCTGGGGCCGCGAAACGTGTGAGCGGTGTGCCACAATGATCGGGGGAAGACGCATGTGAGCACTGCCACTGGGGCCTTTGGTGGGGCTCCCCGTGGAGCCACGGCCGATGGTGATGTTAATGACGATGCTGGCGCAGCCCGCCACCCTCCCCGCCTTTGGTGGCGCCTCTCTCCGCCCCTTTGAAGGCCGAGGTGGCTGGGGGGGGTCCCTAGCGGGAACCTCGGCGTAGCGGGCGTTTCTCTCCTCTCCTCCCCTCCGCGCTCCCACGCACGCTGTGCTTCGCAAAGCATCCAGAGACCCTCTTTCCTGTCGCCCGTCGTCCCCAGACCCCCGACGTCATGATTTTCTCTCATGACGTCGACCCCCAGAGGTCTCTCGACCCGTTCCCCGGGACTGGTTTTTCATCCCGAGTCCTTCTTGTTGACGGTCCATGGGGCTGGGCAAGTCCCGGTCTCGCCCCGACGCGCGAGCGGATCGCCTCTGCCCCGCCGCGGCGCAAAAGGGTGGACAAAAGGACCCCCAGAGGTCGAACTTAGCGCCAGACCCCCCGTCGCCATGTGATTCCACGGCGCGAGGGGGTCTGGGTCTGCTGCGCTCTCTCCTGTGCTCCCTCCTCTCCCAGTGCCCCTCTGTAGCAAAGGTGTCGCCTCTCAAGTCTGCCTCTAGCGTCGATTGGCGTCGACTTAGCGTCTGGGAGTGGATGAGGTAGCGCCGATTTGGCGTCGGTGAGCGTCGGCTAGCGTCAATTCGCATCAACGTAACGTCGATAAGCGTCGATCCAGCGTCGATTTCGCAAGAGCCGACGAGATGGTGCGGGCGGCTCTTACTATGGGCTGCCACCGAAAGCGCCTCTCCGGTGGCAGGCGCTGGGCGCGCTGGCGAAGCTGGACGCGGCGTCGCCCGCGTCGCCGCTGCGGCCGCGCCCCCGCCCCCTCCTCTCTCGGGGATGTAGCTAGCGTCAGCGCGCGCGCCAAGAGAGGGACAAAAGAGAGGATCTCCCAAAGCCTGACGAGGGCGTTGCCCCGAGGTGGCCCGAGGTTTTCCCAGAGGTTCTCGAGGCGCCCCCCAGATGCCTGCGGAGACTCCTGGGAGGCTTCAGGAGGAGGCACTAAGAGCTCCCCAAGAGGCCCCGAAAGACCTCCAAGACGCCGCCAAAAAGGCCCCGAGGGCAGCGGGGGGCCCCTGCTGAGCCGCTGCTGCTGCTCTTTGTCGCCCTCTCTCTCGGCGGCGAGCGAGGGGGGGATCGGTAGCAAATCATGGGAGCCTTGCGCACGGTAGGCTCGCGTCGTGTCGACCGGCGGCGACCCCGCTGCCGGCGTGCAACACTGAACACCGCTGGCGGCCCAGAGTCGGTCGATGTTGAACGATCGGACGTTCCAGAAAGGGCCAATGGTTCAAGGTTTAGCGATCCCTTCGGTGTCAGGAACCAACGCCGGGGTCGACACGACACGAACCTGCCGTACCCTGGCAATTTTGTCTTTAGCGTCGATTAGCGTCGATTGGCGTCCGGGAGTCGATGAGATAGCGCCGATTTAGCGTCGGCTAGCGTCGATTAGTGTCGATGTTGCGTCGATTAGAGTTGAATTGAGGTCGACTAGCGCCGATTCGCAAAAGTCAATAAGGTGGTATGGGAGGCTCCCATGAGTTGCCACAGAAGGGGGGAAGTAAGAAGGATAATGCCTTTTCAGAAGGCGGCGGGACTTCTCAGCAGCCCGCACGCCTCCTAAGAAGTGTTCCGTGTCTTCGGGGGAGGCTCAAAAATCTTCCTAGGGGGCCAGAGGACTTCCGAGCCGTCTGAGGAGGCCCGCCCCTTCTCACTTCCCCACGGGGCTCGCCGCCAACTCTCTAGCGGCGGGGAGAACACGGCACGCAGTCAAGCGTCGCGGAGAACGTACAGTTGCCGCTGTCACTGCCGCGTTTTCGCCTGTGTGGACCCCCTGGGAGGCCCTCGTCGCCACGGCCGAATTCGCTTCGGAATTTCAGTCAGAGCGCATCCCGAGAGCGGCCCAGGGAGTCGCGGTATCGGTACCTTTTGACCTCCCCAGAAAGGAGGACCAGTTCGGGCTTGAGTGGGGCTCTATTTTTTGGGGCCGCTCTGCTGCTCCCAGCGTAGGTCGTCCTGCTTGTGAATGATGCGCGGTGCGTTGGCTGGCGGGGACCCCGTGAGCCTGGCAACTGCGCGCAGTTGCTGTCGACGCTGTAGTTGTCCGCTGCCACGCGCCAGGTGGCGGCAGATACTCTGTAAAACCGAATGTAGTGAAGTCCACAAGGTGCTGCTGCGGTCGGCCAGTGGAGATATCCGTTGACACGGTAGTTCGCACACGACCTCTATGAGATACTGTGGGCCGACGGCCCGAGAGATCCCTGCGAGAGGAATCTGGCGGTGTGCGTGTATGGATGTCTCCACGGCGGTAACCCACGAACCGTAGAATTGCCCAAGCTGAAGGGACACGTCAGGCTTGAGCCTAAGGGCTACGGGGGCAGTGGCAGCGGGGGCTGGCCGAGACCTACGAGGAGGCAGCACGCCGATTTGTTCCCTGTGGGCACTCCAGAGCTCACTATCTACATCGAACTCGGGGCTTCGATGGCACTGAGGCTGGGTCCCTTGATTCAAATCGGGTTCGCTGGGGGGATTCTCACGCTGGGCTGGCGAATCAGGTC
>CAUYUJ010005002.1:0-30000 GCA_963575745.1 Prorocentrum cordatum | reverse complement strand
CTCCTCCTCTCTCTTTTCCTTTTCTGCCCTTCCTCCCCGTCCTCTTCGTCGTCCTCACACTCTTCGCCCTCCTCATTCTCCACCTCCTCGCTCCTCCTCCCCTCTCCTGCCGCTCACTCCTCCATCCTCCCTCCTCTTGACCTTCTCGCCCCCTCCCTTTTTTCCGGTGCCTCTCTATCTCTCTCTCTCCCGCTCTCTGTCTTGACCGCTGGCTCTGCACCTTTTCCTGGGAGGCGCGCAGGAGGGGGCCAATGGGCGAGGGCGGCGGCTTATCCTGCAGGGCCCATCACGACCCGATCGATTCGATTCGATAGCGGGCTCGATCCCGATGATCCGGCGATTCAATACTCAGAGGAGGAAAAAGTACCGACACCGGCACCCTTTGGGCCTCCTGGGAGGCCCTCGTCGACACGGCTGGATTCGCCTCGAAGTTCTGGTCAGAACGCACCCCAGGAGAGGCCCGGGGAGTAGCGGAATCGGTACCGTGGGGGGCCGGTTCTTCGCCCCGAGTCGGTCTTTGACGGCCCCGAGGCTTGGCGAGGACCCCCCCGAGGCCGAAACTGGCCCCGAAGAACCTCCCGCCCTAATTTTGGACGGCGCGAGCATGTCTGGGGACCCCTCGTGCTCGCCCAGCAGGCACTGGAGTGCGCGGACGGTGCCCATGGCCCTGTCCGCCGTGGCCTCCCTGGCGTGCGGGTGCGGCCGCCCGTCCTGCCACCTGTGCGCCGACGGCGGGGGGGGGGGCGCCGCAGGGCCGGCGGGCGCGGGGCGGGAAGGAGGCGCCGGAGGCGAAGAGGGGGAGGGGCGCCGGGAGAGGGAGGAGGCGCGGAGGGAGCGGAGGGAGGGGGGGAGCCTGCCTCACTCCCTTCCCCCCCCCCTCCTCTCCGCCTCGGGGAGGGAGGGAGGGAGGGAGCGAGTGGAGGCAGGGAGGGAATGGAGGGAGGGAGGAGTGGAGGGAGGGAGGGATGGAGGGAGGGAGGAATGGAGGGAGGGTGGGCTGGCCGGCGCGGGGCGGATGGCGCGTAAGGGAAGGGCGATGAATGGGGGGGGGCAGCGAGAGCTGCCACAAAAGATGCCCTTGGGGGCCCTGGAGGGCCCCCAGCGAGCCCCCTTCTCCCCCTCCATGCCATGTATCGACCCCCTCATTGATTCGCGCCCATTGAGGGGTGCTGGAGGGAAGGCGGCGAGGAGCGACGGAGAGGGAGGAATGCTCAGAGGAGGAGAGGGTTCCTGTACCGCTGCCCTTCGCCCGTTTTCCTCTCTTTGGGCCTCCCTGGAAGGAGGGATGGGGGGAGGGAGGAATGCTGAGAGGAGTATGAGGTGCTCATTCCGCTGCCCTTCGCCCGTTTTCCCGTCTTTGGGCCTCCTTGGAGGCTCTCGTCGCCACCGCTTGATTCGCTTCCAAATGTAGGTCAGAACGCACCCCGGGAGATGTCCGGGGAGTAGCGGTATTGGTACCGTGTAGTTCCCCCAGAAGCAGGAGAGAAGTGATGGGGGGAGAGGTTTGATGAGAGGAGGTGGGGGTGAGGAACAGTGGCGAGCAGGCGAGGGGGCAGAGGAGGAGAGGATGTCCGCGGGAAGGAGATTGACATGAGGCTGGGGTGGGAGCTTCAGTTGGGAAAAGGTTCCGAGAGACCGTTGGGACACCATGGGGACACCATCGGGGCACCATCGAAACACCATCGGGAGGAGCACCTGAAGGCATTGCAGGGGCAAACACCGTCGGGACAGCATGTGGACACCATCGGGATACCATCTGGACATCGCCATGAAATCTGTTGATCGATCTCATTATTGATCTCACCATCGGTCACTATCAATCAATCCAGCAGTCCATCTAAAAATTGATCTCAATATGTATATATATATATATATATCGATGCCATTACTGGTCGGTCTCGTGATCCATCGATCTCACTATCTGCTTATATATCGATCTCACGGGACAACCATCGGGGCACCATCGGAACACCATGGGGACACCATCTGGACACCATGTGGACAGCATCGGGGCACCATGGGGACACACGCCACCGCCTGCCAACCGGCGGGACACCCTTGAGCCACAGCCGGCCAACCGGGGGGAGAGCACCGTTGGGCCTGGATTCGCCCTAGCAACGGTGAGTTCATTCCGCTCGCCCGCCCACGCGGCTTCGCCTCGCCCACTCGCACGACACGAACACGAACACGAAACCGAAACAGATTTCCCAGCGGGGGTCCTTGTTTCACTTCAATATCACCCCCCATGTCCGTGATGCACAAGAGCCAAAACGACCACCCTTCTGGTGATAAGGAGGTTGTGGTGTGGGAGGTCAGCTTTCGGTGTGCGATTGGGGGCGGATTGATCGGATTCGGCGGAAACCAGCTGGGCACCACGGAACACCACCGATGGTGTTCCTATGGCGTCCTTCATATTCATCGGGAACCATTGGGGCAACCAACGGAAACAGGTGGCATTTGTTTTCCCGCGTCCTTGCTTCTTTTAGAGCGTACTACGAACATAGAGGGCAATCTGCTCGTCCATCTATTCATCGATCGGGGCATCCAACCGGGATCATCATTGCATCTTACATAACTAGGTGGTATGTATTTGCCCGCTCCCTTTTTTCTTCAGGACATACTAGTACATATCAATATGTGTGTCTCTCTGTCTACCGAACGGGACACTAATAAAAAACATCGGGCAACAGAGGAACCAGGGGGCATCTATTTGCCCGCGCCCTTTATCTCCAGGAGAACATATTCATGACACAAGACCGCAGGACACTGCGAAACACCACGGGGCACCATTATCGATCTCACGATCGATCTCTCTATCAATCGATCTCAAAATCGATCTTATCGATGGTCTACCTACAGCTGTCGATCTCACTATCTGTCGATCTCACGTTCGATCTTACTACGGATCCCACGATCGATCTCACTATCGACTTCTCCATAGATCTCACTATCGATGACAAGCTCCCCCTCTCTGTATATCTATATATATATATGCATCGATGTGGTTTTTGGTCTCACTACCGATGTCGCACTCGACCCCACCATCGATCTCGATCTCACTCCGATTTCGCACTCGAACTCACTACGAGACACCAAAGCATCGAGGCAACCAGCGGAACCAGGAGGCTTTTAGTTCCCCGCGGGCTCATTCCTTTAGAAGAACATGCGAAGAACATACAACACCACAGGACCCCACTATTCACAATCGATCTCATTATCGATCTCATTGTCTATCGATATCATCCCCTAGCCTCCGACCTATCGACCTCATTATGGGACTCACGGTCGACCCCGTGTACCTAGCAGTCTCTCTACAAATCGATCTCACAATCGAGATGCCACCCTGTGGCGCGCCAGATGGTCAAAAGCCCGATCTGTTGTGCGGTGATGGTGATGAAGGTAGGGGTGATGGTGATGGTGATCGTGTTGACATTGACTGTGAAGTCGTTGGCGCTAATTGATGTTGATGATGATGATGATGATGATGATGATGATGATGATGATGATGATGATGATGATGATGACCGATTTCGCGGTACCGCAGTCGACATAGTCAATGCGCTCTGCTCCGAAGCAGAACCTGCCTCCCGTCTATAGGAGCGGCAGCAGGGCCAGAGGCCGCTCACAGAGAGAGCCGTGGGGGGCGACAGTTGATGAGAGCTGCGACGGCGCACCATTGGAACACCGCGGGGACAAATAGTAGGTGCCACCAATTGGGACGCCACCGGGACATTATTGTGGCCCATCCGTCCACTATCTGTGATCTCACTATCGGCCTCACTACAGGTCCCGCTGGCGATCTCGCTATCGATCGCACTCTCGATTTACCGATCTCACTCTTGGCCGCATTGTCCATATCACTACCGGTTTCCGATATCGATCTCGCTATTTGTTTGTCGACCTCATTATCGGCCTGATTACGGACCTATGAGTCTCACGATCGACGCCACTAACTCACTATTGGTATCAGCACCTGATGATCGATCTCACCATCGGTCGCTCTATACCGCCATCAAAATCATTATCAATCGATCTCACGGTCCATCTCAAAATCGATTCCATTTTCTATTTAACGATCTCACTATTGATTGGTCTCAGTATCAATCGATCTCACAAATTATCTACCCATCTATCTCACAGGAGAACCATCGGCATCGGGGCACCATCGGGACACCATCGGGGCACCATCGGCACACCCTCGGGACACCATCGGAACACCGTGGAAACAACATCGGGACAACATGTGGACACCATGGCGGCATCGGGGCACCATCGGGACATTTCGGGACACCATCGGGACACCACCGGGGCACCATTGGAACACCATGTGGAAACCATCGGTTCACCATCGATCGGGACACCATCGGGACACCATCGAGATAACATCGGAACACCCTCAAGCAGCCGCAAGCCAACCGGTGGGACACCCCCGAGCCACCGCCGGTCAACTGGTTGGTGGGGGACAACATTTGGCCCGGCTTTGCCTTAGCGGCGGCGAGTGCATCCCTCTCGCCCGCCCACGCAGTTTCGCTTCGCTTCGCTTCGCTTCGCTTCGCCCACACGCACGGACGACATGAAAGCGAAACCAATTTCCTAGTGAAGGTTCTTGGTTTCGCTTTGATCTCCCCCCGTCCTCCGATATACACGTCCAACAGGGGAAGGGAGTGGTGGTCCAAAAGCTGGAACCTTGAATCTTCAATTTGGGTTCTGGTCCTTTTGGACTTCTCCCCAGCCTTTGGAAAAGGAAGAAAAACCGGGGCCCCCAGAGAGGCCAGGAATCCCGCAGAGGGCACGGGTACGCAACAAAGGACTCCATGGACAGGTTCGACACCTCCGAGACGGGTAAATACAGCTTCGAGTTGCTGCCAAGAGGCCCCCGAGGCGCAACATCATGGACCCCTTTGTTCGTGTCGTGTGGTCGAGGTGCCCTAATGACAGGACCCCCATGAAGGACCCCGAGAGGCAAAATCATGGACCCCCCCTCCCCCCCTCTTCGTCTCGTGTGCATCCCATGGCGTACTCGCCTCGTGTGGTCGCATGCGACATCGCATGGCGTGCGCGTTTCGTGTCGCCGAATGCGAGATCGCACGGCGCAGGTCTCGCATTGATGTTACAGCGGCAGGGCGCCCGAGTCGGCCCAACAGGCCGCCCAAGATTCTTTCGAGACAGTCCAAGAGGGCTTCAGGTGGACCCAAGGAGGCGCCCACGACAGTCCAAGAGGGCTCCGAGATGTCCCCAGGGGGGCCTCCAGGGGAGCTCAAGATGGCCAAAGAGGGCCCAGAGACGGCCCAAGTGGGGCTCCCCAGGAGCCTCCAAAAACAGCCCATTGGAGCTCAAGAAGGCCACACAGGGCTCCAAGGCAGCCCAAGAGCTCTCCAAGACTCTGGGGGTCTTTTGGGTCATCTGGTAGCAATCTTGGGGGTTCCTGGAGCTGCGTGGGACGCTCCAGAAGTCGAACAAGCGAGCGCGCGGTAATCTACCGACACCTATCCTATCGAGAATCAAGTGCGCCTGCTTGTAAGAGGCGTCAGCATGCGCCCCCCCCCCCACCCAATACAGCGTTTCGTGGCCCCATAGGGAGGCCCACCGCAGGTCCCAGTGCTACCGTCCGCATGCGTCCCCCGCACCCAGTACAGCGTTTCGTGGCCCCGCAGGGAGCCCCGCCGAAGGTCCCAGTGCTACCGTTCGCATGCGTCCCCCCCCCCTGTACAGCGCTTCGTGGCCTCATAGAGAGCCCCACCGAAGCCCGTGGGACTGTCCGCGTGCGTCCCGGAAATCTAATTTGGCATTTTCGCCCCGCCCAGTACGGCGTTTCGTGGCCCCATAGAGAGCCCCACCGAAGCCCCCAGTGGGACTGTCCGCATGCGTCCCTGAAATGCAATTGTGGTATTTTCACACCACCCGCTATGGCGTTTCGTGACCCCGTAGAGAGCTCCACCGAAACCCCCAGTGGGACCGTCCGCATGCGTTTCGGAAACCCAATTTGGCATTTCCACCCACCCAGTACAACGCTTCGTGGCCCCATAGGGAGCTCCACCGAAGCCCCCGGTGGGACCGTCCGCATGCGTCCCGGAACCAAATTTGGCTGCGGTTGGTCTGAAAATACACGCTGGGAAAACCAAGATCATGTCAAACATGCAGAACCGAAAGGGCGTGTTGCGCCAACGTCATGTGCGAGTGGGCGAAGCACAAGTCGAGGTGCTCGCTGTCGAAGACAGCACGGCGTACCTTGGCAGACAGCTGACCCTTGGAGACTACCACGACGTGGAGATCCGGAACCGGATTTTGAAAGGCTGGGCGGCGTTTGGACGGTTCAAGGGCGAGCTGTGCAACAAGCGCTACCTGCTGAAATCCAGATTCAGATTATTCCACGTTGTCGTGTCCTCTACAGTGCTCTACGGCAGCGGTACTTGGACGCTCACCGTGGCAAGATCACACAAGCTCAATGTTGCCATGCGTAAAATGCTCAGGATGATCGTTGGCGCAGGCAGGGTGCCAGACGAGTCTTACGTTGACTGGATCAAACGAGCAACGCATCACGCCGAGCAGGAGTACGAGAGATTTGGCTTCCCAACGTGGCTGCAGGCGCAGGGCGTGCGCAAGAGCAAATTCCAAAAACTGCAGGAGTGCACAGACCGGCGCTGGGGGAGCCTTGCACTGAAGTGGGACCCCCTGGGCAGAAGGTCCACAGGGCGCCCAGCGAAACGATGGACCGACTAAATGTTTATTGTCTCTGTCACATGTTCTGCCACATCTCTGTCACATTTTTCTGTTATATATCTCTGTGCAGTTTCTGTGTCGTCATCATCTACATTGCAGCATTTTGTGCGAGAGCTGTCAAGAACAATGGGTCTGTCAAGAACAATGGGTCGTCATCATTTACAGTGCAGCATTTTGTGCGAGAGTATTCAAGAATGGGCGGCGGCAACAGAGGAGTGTGTTACTGCACACGCAGCAGCCCGCGCAGGGCGCGCTCCGGCGCATGCTGCGACCCTGACCCTGACCTGACCTGACCTCATACGTTTCGTGGCCCCATACGGAGTTCCACCGAAGCCACCACTGGGACCGCCCGCATGCGTCCCACACACCAGGTTTTGCATTCTCTCCCCACCCAGTACGGCGTTTCGTGGCCCCACAGGGAGTTCTCCCGACGGCCCCAGTTCTACCGCCCGCGTGTGTCCCCCCCCACCCAGTGCAGCGCTTTGTGGCCCCATAGGGAGCTCCACCGAAGCCCCCAGTGGGACCGTCCGCGTGCGTCCCGGAAACCAAATGTGGCACACCCCTCACACGTTTCGTGGTCCCAAACGGAGCTCCACTGGAGCCACCAGTGGGACAGCCCGCATGCGTCCCACACACCAAACTTGGCTTTTTCACCCCAACCAGTACGGCGTTTCGTGGCCCCATAGGGAGTTCGCCCGACGGCCCCAGTTCTACCGCCCGCATGCGTTCCCCCCCGCCCAGCGCAGCGCTTCGTGGCCCCATAGGGAGTTCCACCGAAGAAATTATCCTGGCGAAGGACCCAACCATATGCAGTTGTGAGTATCGCAATTGTGAGTATCTTCTTCGGTGGCGCTCCCTATGGGGCCACGAACCGCATGAGGGGTGTGCCGAAATGTGGCGGGGTACACAACGCAAAGGAATACGATAGATCTGATTACGAGAGAAAGAACGCGGGTGAGTCAGAGCGCGAGGGAATCTGAGTATGAATGGGTCTGCGCGCGAGTGAATATATTTGCATGAATGCGATCATGGAACCGCCTAGTGTAAGTGTCGAGCATGCCTGTCCGAACACACGTGACACTGGGCGTGGCCGCCGCAGGCAGCTTCCGCGGGAACCCCGACGGCAGCGTCCGCACGTCGCGACGCCCATGTCGGCACGCCTCTTGCGAGGATCGCGCCCGCTTTCGGCTCTTCTTTTCCTTCCTCTTTGCCCGCGCACTCCAAAATCCAAGGCTGCGGGCGCAGCGCAGCGCGGAGTCCCCGCGACGCGCGCTGGTCGCCCCGGGCGGGGTCCCAGCGACGCGCGCGGGTCGTCCGCTGCGCGAAGCAGAGAGAGCTGACTAGCTAACTGGCTGGCTGATAGCGGGCAAGTCTCTGACCGCTGGGCAGAGCGACGACGGGCGAACGAGGCGCCGGGCCCCCCGCAGCACGGAGTTCCCGCGACGCGCGCTGGTCGCCCCGAGAGGGTCCCAGCGACGCGCGCGGGTCGTCCGCGGCGCGAGGCCAAACAATTAGTCGGGCAGTCGAGAGAAGGCGCGGCTCGGGGGAGACGCTCCTCAGGTCAGGCCTCGCGGATGAACTCGGTGAAGCCGAGCTCCCTGGCGAGGGCCGTCGCTTCCCTCCTGCACCGCTTCGTGCGCGCCGCAAACTGCTCCAGCTGCTTCCGCAAGCCCTGCGGCGGCCCTGCCAGGAAGAACTCGATGCGCGGCGCCCGCATGAGCAGGAGGTCCTCGTGGCGCGTGGCGCGCGAGAGCAGCACGTAGAGCTCCAGCCACCAGTCGTCGTCCTCCTTCTTGCCGTTCCCTACCTCGTGGCGGCCGCAATCCAGGATCACGCCTGGGCGACGTCGACCGAGGGAGCAGCGCGCCGGGCAGCCGACGGCCCAGGGCGAGAGTCCACAGGACCGAGAGATGGTCTGGCCGCGGACTGCTCGCGCCCCGGAGGTCTGGCCGCCCCCGGAGCGCCGTTCCCCCGCCCCGTCGCCTTCGCGCAAGGTGCGCCCCTGGCACGCCACCGTGGTGATGACCCTGCCGTGCGAGAAATGCGGGGGGGGTGCCGAAATGGGTGGGGGTGACGCATGCGGGCGGCGGCACTGAGGCCTTCGGTGGAGCTCCCTATGGAGCCACGAAACGTGTGAGGGGTGTGCCGAAATGGGTGTGGGGGACGCATGCGGCCGCGGGCACTGGGGCCTTCGGTGGAGCTCCCTATGGAGCCACGAAACGTGTGAGGGGTGTGCCGAAATGGGTGTGGGGGACGCATGCGGCCGCGGGCACTGGGGCCTTCGGTGGAGCTCCCTATGGAGCCACGAAACGTGTGAGGGGTGTGCCGAAATGGGTGTGGGGGACGCATGCGGCCGCGGGCACTGGGGCCTTCGGTGGAGCTCCCTATGGAGCCACGAAACGTGTGAGGGGTGTGCCGAAATGGGTGTGGGTGACGCATGCGGCCGCGGGCACTGGGGCCTTCGGTGGAGCTCCCTATGGAGCCACGAAACGTGTGAGGGGTGTGCCGAAATGGGTGTGGGGGACGCATGCGGCCGCGGGCACTGGGGCCTTCGGTGGAGCTCCCTATGGAGCCACGAAACGTGTGAGGGGTGTGCCGAAATGGGTGTGGGGGACGCATGCGGCCGCGGGCACTGGGGCCTTCGGTGGAGCTCCCTATGGAGCCACGAAACGTGTGAGGGGTGTGCCGAAATGGGTGTGGGGGACGCATGCGGCCGCGGGCACTGGGGCCTTCGGTGGAGCTCCCTATGGAGCCACGAAACGTGTGAGGGGTGTGCCGAAATGGGTGTGGGGGACGCATGCGGCCGCGGGCACTGGGGCCTTCGGTGGAGCTCCCTATGGAGCCACGAAACGTGTGAGGGGTGTGCCGAAATGGGTGTGGGGGACGCATGCGGCCGCGGGCACTGGGGCCTTCGGTGGAGCTCCCTATGGAGCCACGAAACGTGTGAGGGGTGTGCCGAAATGGGTGTGGGGGACGCATGCGGCCGCGGGCACTGGGGCCTTCGGTGGAGCTCCCTATGGAGCCACGAAACGTGTGAGGGGTGTGCCGAAATGGGTGTGGGGGACGCATGCGGCCGCGGGCACTGGGGCCTTCGGTGGAGCTCCCTATGGAGCCACGAAACGTGTGAGGGGTGTGCCGAAATGGGTGTGGGGGACGCATGCGGCCGCGGGCACTGGGGCCTTCGGTGGAGCTCCCTATGGAGCCACGAAACGTGTGAGGGGTGTGCCGAAATGGGTGTGGGGGACGCATGCGGCCGCGGGCACTGGGGCCTTCGGTGGAGCTCCCTATGGAGCCACGAAACGTGTGAGGGGTGTGCCGAAATGGGTGTGGGGGACGCATGCGGCCGCGGGCACTGGGGCCTTCGGTGGAGCTCCCTATGGAGCCACGAAACGTGTGAGGGGTGTGCCGAAATGGGTGTGGGGGACGCATGCGGCCGCGGGCACTGGGGCCTTCGGTGGAGCTCCCTATGGAGCCACGAAACGTGTGAGGGGTGTGCCGAAATGGGTGTTGATGATGATGATGATGATGATGGGAGGGGGGAGGAGGCAGCGGGAGGAAGGAAGGAAGGAAGGAAGGAAGGAAGGAAGGAAGGAAGGAGAACGCGGGGCACCGTCTCTTCAAAACGAGGACCCAACACCACAGGATGGTTGGGAAATATTCACAATTGCGGCACCCACAACTGCATATGGTTGGGCCCGTTGCCCAACCATCCTGTGGTGTTGGGTCCTCGTTTTGAAGAGGCGGTCCCCGCGTTCCTCTTCTCCTCCTCTTCCCCCTCCTCCTCTCCACCGTCCGCATGCGTCCCCCGCACCCAATGTGGCACACTCCTCACACGTTTCGTGGCCCCATAGGGAGTTCCACTGAAGGCCCCCGTGCCACCGCCCGCATGCGTCCCCCACACCCAATTTGGCACACCCCTCACACGCTCCGTGGCCCCATAGGGAGCTCCACCGAAGGCCCCAGTGCCACCGCCCGCATGCGTCCCCCACGCCCAATTTGGCATTTCCACTTGGCCCCATAGGGAGCTCCACCGAAGCCCCCAGTGGGACCGCCCGCATGCGCCCCCCACATTCAATTTTGCATTTTCACCCACCCAGTGCAGCGCTTCGTGGCCCCATAGGGAGCTCCACTGAAGGCCCCAGCGAGGCCGCCCGCATGCGCCCCCCACATCCAATTTTGCATTTTCACGCACCCAGTGCAGCGGTTCGTGACCCCACAGGGACCTCCACCGAAGCCCCCGATGGGACCGCCCACGTGCGCCCCCCACATCCAATTCTGCATTTTCACCCACCTAGTGCAGCGTCTCGTGGCCCCATAGGGAGCCCCACCGAAGCCCCCATTGGGACCGTCCGCATGCGTCCCCCGCACACCCAACTTGGCATTTTCGCCCACCCAGTGCAGCGTTTCGTGGCCCCATAGGGAGCTTCACCGAAACCCCCAGCGGGACCGCCCGCATGCTTCCCCCACACCAAATTTGGCATTCACACCCACTGGGTAGAGCGTTTCGTGGCCCCATAGGGAGCTCCACCGAAGCCCCCCGTGGGACCGCCCGCATGCGTCCCCCACGCCCAATTTGGCATTGTCACCCACCCAGAGAGCGTTTCGTGGCCTCATACGGAGCTTCACCGACGGCCCCAGTGCTACCGTCCGCATGCTTCCCCCCCCCCCGCCCAGCGCAGCGCTTCGTGGCCCCATAGAGAGCTTCACCGAAGAAGATATTCACAATTGCGGTACCCACAACTTGATATGGTTGGGTCCTTCGCCAGGATAATTTCATGGGCCTGTTTTCCACCACCACCATGAGTTGGAGGGGGGCAGGGGGTGGAGGATGAGGAGGAGGAGGACGAAGAGGAGGAGGAGGGAGGAGGAGAAACAGTAGGAGGAGGAGGGCCCTCTCCCCCTCCTACTTATGGTGGCGGTGGTGGAAAACAAACCCACCATTTTTTTGTCAGCGGTTGGGAGCGTGCCGGTCTGGGGAGGCAAGCATGCACCGGCAACAAGGAGGTAAGGGCCATGTCAGGGGCAGCACACGGGTGCGGGCGCCGCTCGTCTGGAGGCGCCTCGGCCCAGCTTCACTCGAAAGGGGGAAGACGAGTGGAGGGGGGGTCTCTTTGGCCAAGGGTTTCTCCGAAGGGCTTAGGCGACCCGGTCGACCTGTCCTTCTCCTCCTCCTCCTCCTCCTCCTCCTCCTCCTCCTCCTCTTCCTCCTCCTCCTCCACCAGTCAGCTTCGTAAGACTCCTTGGTCAAAGGTCCGACCAACCGACAGGCAGGGGCGTCTGCATGGTCCGGTCTCTGGCCCCTCCTTGCACGGCCTCTGGCGGCCTCCGCGTCCCGCCTGTCATGGTCTGCTACGACGGCGGTATTCGGTGTTCGTGGTAAGCACTGCATGACGACAGCGCGACACCCCTCATAAGATGACTAGTGATTCTAACGCGGGTGTGTAACACTGCATGCACACGGAGCAACGCACCCCATCAATTAGCTCACGTGTGCGGCGCCGAACACCATGCACGGTGAAGGCATGGGTTGCCAGCTGGTGACTGGAAGCGCACGTGCAGGAACAATCTTTGCACGCGAAGACATGATTGACCTCCGCCATACGGCGGGTCTTTACCCATGATTGTGGGTGGTTCACCTCACGCTTTATTGCTTCAGCTCTTACACAGACTCTGAGCTGTTTGGGATGCGTGCGGATTGCAGCGATCCGCCGGTCGATTGCCTGAACCGCGCATTGGGCAAACGATTCTGCACGTGAGACCAGACACGCCAAATCCTTCGACGCCGCCTGCATCCACGATCCGCGCACGTGAATGGTATGTGAAGGGGTAGCGCACAACGTACGCGGTGCACGCAGACACACACACACGCGGCACCTCCCATCTCTTCCTTCCTCCTCATCACCCCTCCCAATCGCCCCTCCTCCTCCTCCTCCTCTTCCTCCTCCTCCGCCTCCTCCTCCTGTATCCTGTATCCTGTCGGCAATGGTATTCTCCGAACGCTGCCGCTTTCCTCCTCCTCCTCCTCCTCCTCCTCCTCCTCCTCCTCCTCCTCCTCCTCCTCTGCGAGGCGGCGGCCTCTGGCGGCGCTGCTCGGAGGACGGTGCGGGCCCCTTGGGGCGGTTGGAAGGCCGAGGGTGCGGGGCCGGCCGACGCGGGCGGGCCTCGCCGTGGTGGTGCCGAGGCCCGCTGGCCTCCTTGCCTCTGTGCCGTGGCATCGCTCGGATCGGCGTCGGTCCCGCGGAAGGCCTTTGGGGGGTCGCTCGGAGCGGCGGCGGGCCCACCGGCACAGACATGCTCGCGGTTGGATGAAATCACGACGGGAGGTTTTTCCTCGTTTGCGGCCTCTCGGGGCCCTCAGCGGTCCCCGGAACCGTCAAAAACGTCCCAGGATGAGAAACCGGTCCTGGGGAATGGGTCGAGACCCTTTGGGGGTCGACGTCATGAACAGAAGACATGACGTCGGGGGTGTGGCTTCGGTGCGGGTCCAGTGGGGTCCCCCGATCGCCGAACGCGATGCGATAGTAGCGTCTTGCGCGCCTGGGCTAGTAGGCCTCCCTGCAGACCCCACCTAGAGCCGCGCATCAGAGGTCGTCACTCTGGTGTGTGGTTGACCTTCGCGTCGCTACAATAACACAAACAATCATTATGTTCTGTCTGCAGTGTTCAGCACCTGGGGGCCCCGACAGGGCCCCTCGGACCATGCAGTAACAACTCGGGATGACAGACCGGTCCCGGGGAAGGGGCCAAGGCATGCGGGGGCCCACGTTGCGATCAAAACCACGACGTCGGGGGTCCGGCATGTCGGCATGTGGGAGATCGAGGTTCGATGCTCGAGGGTCCAACTTTTCGCTTGTTTTTGTTGCCTCCCCGCGAGGGTCCTACAGTCTCCACGGCTGGATGCCGCTCGAAACTCTGGTCAGGCGGCGCCCCTCGACTCGGTCGGCGAGCCCGGGGGGGAGTGAGAAGGGGCGGGCCTTCTCAGAATCGGGGGCATCATGACGTGGGCCATGATAGTTCCTCAAATTTCATGGCGCCTCTTCTTATTGCAATGCGTCCCCAGCTCCCCCCCCTGGGCCGCGCACATGCCGCCGGCCACGATTTGCACACACCCCTCTTGGACCCCCCCCTCTTGGCCGCATCCGACAGAAGGCTCGGAAGTCCACCGGCCTTCTGAGCAGTCTTCTGAGCCTTCCCCGAAGACACAGAGAGCCTCCCAGAAGGCGCGAGGGCTTCCGAGAAGTCCCGCCGCCTTGAGAGGAGGCCTTCTCCTTCTCGCTTCCCTCCCTCGCTCGCCGCCGGCTGGCAGGTCTTCGGGCCGATGTTTGGCCCCCGAGCCCAGATCGCCTCGCCCTCAGGAGGGGGCCTGGAGGCCTGGAGGAGGGCCTGGATGGGAGGAGGAGGGAGGAGGAGGGAGGAGGAGGGAGGAGGATGGAGGAGGAAGGAGGCCCTCAGGAGGAGGCCTCAAGGCGAGAGGGCCTGGAGCAGGCGGGCCCTCGAGCTTCTGCTGCGCAGCTTTCGGGCTCTGGGCCCCTCCCTTTTGGCCCGGGGGCCGCGGGCAAAGGCCACGCCGGGAGCCTCGAGGCGGGGGTCCGCCAGAGCGCTCGATCTTACAGGATCCTGCAGGGCCAGGGCCGCACTGACCCGGGCTTGGGCGCACGATCCTGCGGGATCTTGCAGGATCCTTCGCTTGTGACTCCGGCTTGGGCGCAGGATCCTGCAGGATTTTTGCAGGATCCTTGGCGCTGACCCGGATTTGGGTGCATGATCTTGCAGGATTCTGCAAGGCCTGACTGACCTAGTTCTGGATTGACCTGGGTCAGTGCGTCCCCGACCGCGCCGGATGAAGCTTCAGTCCCTGGAGCGCTCCCGGATTCCAGGACCCAGTTCCACCAGGACCCCGCTCCCTCAGAGCTCCGGGATGCCAGGGCCCGGTTCCGTACGGGGTCTTCCCACCGAGCGCGCCGCCCGCAGACGGCACGCGACGACGACGACGACGGCGACGACGGTGGCGGCGAAGACGCACGGCGGCGACGGTGGCGGCGACTGCGACGGGCGGCGGCGGCGGCGACCATCACGACGGCGAGTGCGACAGCCTGCGCTGCAGGAGCTGCTGCGCCGCGCCCCTCGCCCTGCACCCGGCGGCACGCGGCCCTGCGGCGCGCTGCCCGGCGGCGCGGTGGCCCGCCGCCAGCTGCTGCGCGCGCTGCTGGCGCTGCTGGCGCCGGCAGCGGGGTTGCGGGCCGAGGCGCCCGAGGGGGCAGCGGGTCCTGAGGGCGACGGGGGCCTGAGGTGTTTCGCCGTGCTCGGCTTCCTGGGGCCCTCCACTCGAGAAGAAAAGAACGTAGCACCCCGCAATTGCGGATAAGAGTGAGGGGGCGGGCGCGGGCGACGTGGGCGTCGCAGAGTCAGCGGACCTCGTGGCCCCCACCTTCCTCGTCGATGGCGCTCTCTTCCTCCTCCTCCTCCTCCTCCTCCTCCTCCTCTTCCTCGCTCTCGTCCTCGTCCTCATCGTCATCGTCATCGTCCTCCTCCACCTCGTCCTCCTCTTCTTCCTCGTCCTCCCTCTCCCCCCCTCGTCCTTCCATCACCGTCCTCCCATTGTCGTCCTCCCCCTCATCGGCCTCCATCATCGTCTTCCCATTGTGTCGTCCATCATCATCCTCCTCCCCCTCCTCCCCCTCCCCCTTCTCGTTCTCCTCCTCCCTCTCCTCCTCGTCCTCCCCCCCTCGTCGTCGTCGTCCTCCTCCTCCTCCTCCTCCTCCTCCTCCTCCTCCTCCTCCTCCTCCTCTTTCTTTACACTCTCCTTACATCCTCTCTTCTTCCGCGTCCTCCTCGTCCCCTGTTTACTCCTCCTGCCGCCCCCTCCTTTCCCAAGATAACGGCAACGCAACCTTTTTGTTCCACTCTATGCTCCCCGACTTCTCTGATCAAGGCAACTCGCCAGGGCAAGATTGCTGGACGGGCTGGCGTGGATGCGCGGGGCTTGACGAGGTCGTTGCGGGCTCAGGCGGCATGCTAAAATCCGCCGCCGCGCTTGTGCGGCATTGGTTTGTTCAGTGAACGTGATTTGGGTTGCGGGTGGGTCGCGGGCTCTCCACCTCCACATGGAAGGGATGCAAAAGCAGCCCGCCGCAGGCGCCGAACAAATTGCTTTGTACACTAAATAAACGTGGTTTGGGTCGCGGGTGGGCCGCGGGTTCTCCTCCGGGAAGGAATGCATAAGATGCCCGCCGCAAGCGCCGAAAAATAGGGTTTGTACCCTGAAGAACGTGGTCGCGGGTGGGCCGCGGGCTCTCCACCTGGAACGAATGCAAAAGATACCCGCTGCAGGCGCCGAAAAATATGGTTTGTATCCTGAACGTGGTTTGGGTCGCGAGTTGGTCGCGGGGTGGGTCGCGGGCTCTCCACCTGGAAGGAATGCAGAACAAGCCCGCCGCAGGCGCCGAAAATGTTTGTTTGTACCTTGAACGTGGTTTGAGTCGAAAGTTGGTCGCGTGTGGGTCGCGGGGTGGGTCGCGGGTGGGTCGCGGGTAGGTCGCGGGTGGGTCGCGGGTGGGTCGCGGGTGGGTCGCGGGGTGTGTCGTGGGGTGGGTCGCGGAGTAGGTCGGGTCGCGGGGTAGGTCGGGTCGCAGGTGGGTCGCGGGATGGGTCGCGGGGTGGGTCGCGGGTAGGTCGCGGGGTGGGTCGCGGGTGGGTCGCGGGTGGGTCGCGGGTGGGTCGCGGGGTGGGTCGCGGGGTGGGTCGCGGGTGGGTCGCGGGGCGGGTTGCGGGTGGGACGACGACAACAAATAACAACAACAACACACAACAACAAGCAACAACAAACAACAACAACGAAAATCTGCACCGCGGAATCCCACTTCAGCCACGCACCCAGGGACAGTGAATGACCGTTCGGCCCCTCACTCTGATAAACAACTCTGGCGCTCCGCGCGGGTTTCTTAGATCCGCGCTGGGGCCCTCTTGGCGCGCTCCGCGCGGCAGGGAGTGATCCAAGAAATCCTCGCGGAACGCCCGAATTTTTCTTTATGGCGTTTATTTTTCTTCTTCTCCGTCTTCTTCTACTGAAGCCGTCAGGAAACGACTCGGGATGAGGGATGCAGGAGCTGGTCCTGGGGGAAGGCCCCAGGGTCCAGGACGCGTTTCCCACAGGGCCTACTTCCCCCATGCGAAGAAACTCTCTTGGGCATGCATCTCGGAGGCCTAGATGTTGGCACCAACTCCAGTATCGACGATTGCCTCCACCGAGGGACGATGATCCTGAACTCGGTGATGGTGGCAGTGCTCGTTTTTTTAAGGTGGCCGAGAGATTTGCACCAGCACGAGAGTCCAGGATCACCCTCCCGGGATGGAGGCAATCCCCTATCGCCAGGCTCATCTCCAGGCCTTCAGGAGCATCGTCTCTGAGGGGCCCCTTGGGGCGGAAGACTCGAATTTTCGGTTCGTGTTCCCCTTCTTGGGCCCTGCTTGGGGCCTTTTTTGGGGCTCTCGTGGGCCCCCTTGGGCGCCTCTTGGGTCGTATTGGAGCCCTCTTGGGCCGAGTGTCGAGGCCCTCCTTGAGGCCTCTTGGGCTTTCTTAGGGGCGGTCCTGTGGGCCTTCTCGGCCGTCTTGGAGCGCCGGGAGCTCGAACGGTCGAGGACCCCAACGTCATTGAACAATCCATGGCGTATCCATGATTTTGGCCTCGCGGGGCCCTCTCGGGAAGACTCTTGGGCCTCTCTTAGGACGTCTTGGAGCCCTCTTCGGCCGTCTTGGGACCATCGTGGGCGTCTTGGTGAGATCGTTCGGCGCCGCGGGTTTTTTTCATGCCATCCTGGGGACCTCTTGGGGCCCTCTCGGGGCCCGTCTTGGGCCCCGCTCGGGCCCGAACACAGAACGCGGGAAGACGCGAGAAGCCCCAGGGGAGCACGCGCGGAGCCCATGAAGGTTTGGCGATTTGGGTTCGGGGCCCACTGAAGACTCCTCGTGAGTGCTCCAGGGATTGCGCAGGTGACCCGAGGACACGCCCACTCCGTGCCCGGCGGCAGGGCGGCGGATAAATGGCTCCTCCCTGTCGCACTCCGCGACGTGTCGGTAAGGCGGGCATGGCGCTTCGCCTAAGACTGCTTCACCACTTGAGATCGTGGAACTTGGAGCGTGGAAGCGTTTTGAGAATGGAGGGCAGGCCGTTTTCAGGCTGTGGCTCTCGCCTCAGTGCCCAGCACATTCGCTTTAAGGTTGCAATTGCTTCAAGGATGGGGGACAGGTGGTGTTCCAAATGTGGTTCTCACCTAAGCGCCGCGCACATTCGTTCTAAAAGTTCGTAACAGTTTCAATGATGGAGGGCGGGCCATTTTCACAATGTGGTTATCGCCTCAGTGCCACGCGCATTTGTTTAAACAGTGTGCAACAGCTTCAATAGGGGAGGGCGGCTCCTATTCAAAATGCGGCGCTCGCTTTAGCGTCGTGCGCATTCGTTTTGAAGATTGAAGGCGGGTCGTTTTCAAAATGTGGCTCTCGCCTTAGCGCCGCGCGCACTTGTTAGAACAGTGTGCAACAGTTTCAATGATGGAGGGCGGCGCCTATTCAAAATGTGGCTCTCCCCTTTGCTCCGTGTACATTCGTTCCCACGACTTGCATCCGGTTCAGGGGTTGGTATGGTTGAAGTCCCAGGAAAGGTGTTCTGGCACGAGTTAGTTCAAATTGATTCGCATTGTTGAAATTCCAGGAATGAAGTCCCAGGATTGGTGTGTTAGCACAGTTGAGCGTTGTTAGACGATTGTTTTACGACGGGGTATGTTCTGCCGTGAAATGCGCCTTTGTAGGGACCAGTGAAAGGGAACTTCGAGGGTGGGTGCATTGCAGCATCATTGGTGCGTCTTGGGATTGCACTGGTCCTGCTCCTCCTCCTCCTCCTCCTCCTCCTCCTCCTCCTGTTGCTATTGCTGGTGGCACCTGGATCCAGGAGGATGCTTCAGAGGACCACAAGTCTGTAGGGTAGGGGGGACTCCGGGCTAGGGTACTACTCGCCCCCTGGGAATCAAGAGAATGACGCCGTCAGGACGGAGGCGGTTTCAGAGGCCACCTGGCCGAAGTAGCGAAGACCCACGAAGGTCTTCGAGTGCCCAGAGCTCAGGGGCCTCCAATGATGCCCCGCACCTGGCGCCAATCGCCTGGCTTGAGCCAAAATGGCCACGTGGGTGGAGGAGGGGGGGGAGGAGGAGGGGGAGGAGGGAGAGGACGAGAGAGGGGATCATCCGCCTCATCCTCGTCCTCGGTGTCCTCCTCCTTCTCTTTCTCCTGCCGTCACTGCCCCCTTTCCCGCTGCTGCCCCTCCCCGCGGCGGAGGGGGGCGGGTCGCGTCCAGGCCCGCCTCGACCGCGGCGTCCGTCGCCGCCCAGCGCGGGGGGGGGGGGGTCGAGGGCGGCGTCCGCCGCCTCCTCCTCCTCCTCCTCCTCCTCCTCCTCCTCCTCGTCCTCCACTTCCTCCTCCTCCTCCTCCACCTCCTCCTCCCTCCCTCTCCCTCCTCGCCTCCTCCTCCTCCTCCTCCTCCTCCTCCTCCTCCTCCTCCTCCCCCTCCTCCTCCTCCTCCTCCCCTCCTCCTCCTCCTCCTCCTCCTCCTCCTCCTCCTCCTGCCTCCTCCTCCTCCTCCTCCTCCTCTCCTCCTCCACTCCGCCTCCGCCTCCTCCTCCTCCTCCTCCTCCTCCTCCTCCTCCTCGTCCTCCTCCTCCTCCTCCTCGTCGTCGTCGTCCTTCTCCTCGCCCTCCTCGTCCTCGTCCTCTTCGTCGTCCTCCTCTCTCTCGCGCTCCCCCTCTTGAGTGGGCCGAGGAGGAAGAGGAGGCGGAGGAGCAGGCGAGGAAGGGGGGGAAGGGGGAGGAAAAGGGGGAGGAGGGGGAGGAGGAGAAGTGCGGGGCGGGCGCGGAGGGCGAGCGAAAGTGAACATGGAGGGACACGTGGGATGAGGAGGAGGAGGAGGAGGTGGAGGAGGAGGAGGAGGAGGAGGAAGAGGTGGCGGTTCACTCGCCACGAGCGTCGCTCCACGAGCGTCGGGCGTTGGGCGACGGGCTGACGTCGGGCGTCGGGCGACGGGCTGGCGTCGGGCGTCGGGCGTCGGGCGACGGGCTGGCTGCCGCCCCTACTTACCCCTCCTGCTCCTCCGTATATGTCCCCCCATCCGCTCCCCAAACTCCTCCCCCTCCTTCCCGCTCCCACCCCCCCCTTGACTCGTCATCCAGTTCCGCGCCCGCGCCATTCCCCTCCTTGTCCTCCTCCTTCCTCCTCCTCGTCCTCGTCCTCTTCCTCCCCACTATCGTCCCCAGTATCCTGATGCCGCCTGCCCCCCTCATCATCCACCTCCTCCTCCTCCTCCTCCTCCTCCTCGTCCTCCTCCTCCTCCTTCTCCTCCTCCTCCTCCTCCTCCTCCTCCCTCCTTCCTCCTTCCTCCTCCGTCCGTCCTCCTCCGTCCGTCCTCCTCATCCTCCTCCTCCTCCTCATCCTCGTTCCCCTCCTCCTCCTCCTCCCCGCCGTCGGGCACGGCCGCCGTCCTCGCGGCGGGCGCAGCCCAGCAGGGACCACGACGCCAGGCACCGCCTTGCGCGGGCGGGGTGGAGGAGGAGGAGGACGAGGAGGAGGAGGAGGAGGAGGAGGAAGAGGAGGAGGAGGAGGAGGAGGAGGAGGGGGAGAACGACGAGGAGGAGGAGGAGGAGGTGGAGGAGGAGGAGGAGGAGGATGACGACGACGACGACGATGAGGAGTGGCCTTGGAGTGCCACTCCCACAAGATGCGGCAGGCCTCGGCGTTGGCCACGTCCATGCCGCGCCGCGTCCACGACACCGAGCGCGGCTGGGAACCTGGGTAGCTCAGCTGGAAGCGGCCCGCGGTGTCGTCCACGTAGATGCCCCCGATCGGGGGGCGGTGCTTCTCGAGCCAAGCGCGATCACCTTTCACCTGGTTCCACCACTGGTGGTGGCTGACGTTGGCCCCAGCCGCCGCCTTCTTGGAAGGAGCGGCAGGGCCTTTCTTGAACAGCGTCTTGGACGCGTTGCCGATGGCCGTCATGATGGCGTCGCGCAGCTCCGCGTTCGCCTTGAGGCCCTTGTCGAACTCCTGCACCTTCTGCCTGTCGCTTGGCGACACGACCCCGTCGATGTCGCCGATGTCCACGTACTCGTCCCAGTCGTCCTCGGGCTGCTTGGTGAGGCGCTTCATCATGGCCGCCTGGGACTCGTCGCTCGTCATGTCTGGCTTGAGCTCCTTCATGAGGGTGATGGCCAACGTGGTCTCGTAGTCCAAGTCCTGGATGCACTGATCAGGCAGGCCGCTCTTCGACTTGACGCCGAAGAGCTTCTTGAGCAAGGCCTCCGAGATACCCGCGAAGCCTACCGACACCAAGTAGTCCAACAATGGGATCGGATCCGCGAGCTTGGTCAACACGCCCATGTTGGAACTCGTGAGGGTGCCGTCGAGAAACGCAGGCAAAGGCGACACGACACTGTGCGGCACCACTCTGACCAACTCTAGCTCATGAACCGTGTGCCACGTCAACTTCGGCGAGTGGATGTCCAGCGTCACATACTCTGTCCCAGGCACGCGCGCAGCAGGCCATCCCAAGATCGCCGACTCGCTAACGTAGAGCACGAGGACCACCGTCGGGTGCGGGCCTTCCAAGTGGACGAACATGCGGGGCGGCAGCAATGCAGCCCTCCACGCCGTGTTGGAGAGCGGCCAGTTCTTGGTGGCCGCGAGCTCGCGATGGAGATGGTGGTCAGCAGCCTGTCGGCGAGCGCTCATCGCGTTGAACGTCACCCAGTCCTGCTCGCCACGAATGCCTCGCAACGTGGCCAGCGCCTCCATGTCGACGACGTCGGACGTGAATAGGCTGCTCACGTCGCCGAAGTCCTCTAAAGGGATGACGCCGTCGGTGTTGATCTCGTCCATGTTGTACTGCGCGTACTGGCCAGCGATGTGGGGCGATTGCCACACCCGCCAAGGGGCCATGTGCTTGCTGCTGGAAGAACGCGACTCGGAGTCCCTGACCTTTGACAATGCATCCTCGATGAGCTTGTCATTGCCGAAGCCGCTGAAGAGCTTCCTGACGTACGATACGAGGGACGGGCACAGCTGCCAGCCCACAGAGCTCGCGAAGCGGCAGAAGTCTCTCGTGGGCCTGACGTTCAGGCTGTTCCGCGCGACCATCGGCTCGACGATCGGGCTGGTGACCCTGCGAGCGGCCAAGAAGGCCTCCCAGTCCACGCCTTCGAATTCGGAGGCGATGCCTGAGCAACGCATCCGAATTCATCGGGGCGAAATCAACACAAAAAGACGAGGGAGGACGTAGTGAGTAGGAGGAGGGGTGCCAGGTCTCAGTAGGAGGAGTGGGCGGAGGCACGGGTGCGAGGGGGCCAGAATAGGAGTGTAGGAGGATGACGAGGGCGGTGGTAAGGAGGGGGTGTAAATGGGGAGGCAGGAGGAGAAATGAGGTCGGAGGAGTGGCCTCGGGAAGTTCGAGCAGCCCTCGAGACCAGGCCAGCGGCACTTAACCCAGGGGGTGGGGCCCAGAGGGCGGGGGTGAGGCTGAGGAGCGAAGGAGAGGAGGAGGAGGAGGAGGAGGAGGAGGATGAGGAGGAGGACGGGCTCAAGCCCCCCAAGAATGGCATCGTCTCCTGATCGGCCGTCCCCCTCCCACCCTCCCCTATACACCATCCTCGCACCCCTGTGGCCCATCCCACACTCCTCCTCGCCGTCACCCCCCTTCCCATCATCATAATACCTCATCCCCCAGTGTCCGCTCTCCTCCCTCCCCTCCATCTCCCATCCGACTCCACCCCGGGCCCTTGGATCGATACCATTCACACGCGTTGTTTGCAACGCCCAGGGTGCGTAGCGATGCCAAGCACGTCGCAGCCGCTGTTGGACAGGTGCCTGCGATCGGCGCCAGCGCGTAGGGGTAGGTCCACGAGCACCTGGCCATGCTGGCCGCCCTCTCCGACGCAATGCACACGAAGAGCTCGTGCATCTGCTCGGCGAGCGAGTTCTCGTACGCAACCTTGGGGTGGTTCACGTTGAGGCGGGTCCGCCGCTCGGGGTCGAACTCCACGGTGAAGCCGATCCGCTTGAGCTGCGCAGGGGAGTTGAGCATGCGGTACGAGTTCTTGAGGGTGTCGAGCCAGCTGAAGTTCGCAATGCCAACGTAGTAGGCCAGCGTGGCATCGGATCCCTTCATCTCTGTAGCTACGGAATGCTCGCGCTCCAGGGGCCCTGCCACGCATATGATCATCCTGCTCTTCACGATCAAGTCGGGGTTCGCCATGGCCTTGGCAAGCACGTGGAGCTTATTGGCCGAGGCCCTTAGCATGGATGATATCTTGGCCTTCGCGGATTCCTTGGCCTTTGCAGCCGCTGGCGCCTTGGCTTTCGCCGTGGCGTGGGCGTCGGAGGAACTTGAAGCGCCTCCAGCTGCACTGCCCGCGGCGGAGTAGGGCACGATCGCCAATTGGCTAGCAGCCGCCAGCCTCGGACCAGGATTCCAGAGGTCGTCCCAGTTCTCGGACCAGCCCTTCTTCATGGCGATGGCTGCGAGGACCAGCAACTTCGCGTGGCAGTGGATGTCCCCCTCCCCCATGCACTTCAGGATGGAGAACCAGCGTTTGACAGCGGCCTTGCTGCCCTTGATCTGGAACGGGGCTTCGCACGCGAACGTCTTGATGAACCTCGCCCGCGCCTGTGCATCTGTCTGCCATGGCGTCGTCCAGGAGTGGTCGTTGCAGATGTGCGGCCATAGCTTCAGAAGGAGGGGGTCATCTGGAGACATCGCCTGGACGAGCCCCTTGGCCATGTCCTGCATCTCCTCGAAGAACTGCCCATTGAGCCATGGTCCGTGAGCGATGTTCGCCTCGAACAACCTCAGCAAGCACGTACCATAGCAACCTGCCTGGATCAGCCCACGATCAACGTCCTTGCAGCGGCGATGCATCTGACCAAACAGCCACACGACATTCCCCTGGCACTTGTAACTGAGGAAGTAGGCGGCGCACCACTGCTTCTGCTCCTGGTCCATCACGGCGGTCAGGCAGGCTGGGAGCGGCTGATCCCCCCAAGGGGCCTCGGGGACGTCGGTGTCTTTGGGGATCCAGTTCAAGAGGGACTTGTTGACGGACCGAAGAGCAGTCTCTGTGCAGCACAGCCAATCGAACGAAGCCATCCGCGGCGCCTCCTTCATCTTCTTGGCGCGCTTGGTTGCCACGGACGGACCTCCATGGGACTGGGCCTGGCGCTTCTTCACGAAGCTCATCATGTCCTCGTGGTGGGCCAGCTTCTCCTTCCCTGTGTAGGCGCTGCCAGCCGCCTTCTCCCTAATGCTCAGTGTCCGAAGAGCCTGAGAGCGTCTTTAAACAAACAACTCCCTCCCCCTCCCCCCTTTCCCTCCCTCGCCTCCCCCTTCGCCGCCTCCCATCGTGGCCCCCCTCCCCCTCCTCCCACAGCCTTTTCCTCCTCCCTTCCCCCTCGCCTCCCCCCCAACCCCTTCCCCCGCCTCCCCCCCCTGGCGGGGGGGGGACCCCGGGAAACGGGACCACTTTTGCAGCCCCGAGGGGGGTCGGGTCAGCAACGCTTCGCGGACCATGTCGGGGCGCCCGATTTGGAGACCCCGGGAAACGGGACCACTTTTGCACCCGATGTTTTACAGGGATCGCAGAGACCCCGGGAAACGGGACCACTTTTGCAGCGTGTTCCAAGGCACGATTTGGGCCAACGAAGCGCGCCCAACCAGACCCCCCCCGTGCCCCCTGGGGGTGAAGCCCGCGGCCTGCGGTGGTAGCCACATGGCCTGCTGCGACTCGTGGGAGCACAGGCCCACGAGCATCCAGTCCTTGCCGCCAGCCCGAGTGGCGTCCAAGATAATGGAGGCATTGACCATGCTGCGCTGAATGAGCCTGCCAGAAGCCAAGTACTGAGACATCGTAGTCTTAGAGAATGCCGAACCCGAGCCCGCTCGCAACTGACACTTTGTAATCCACTTCCGTTTGGTCTTGATGCGCTTCGTATCTTGAGGGGCTGCTCTGGCTTGCTCGGCCGCCAGGAACTGGGCGGGCGTCTGCAGGGAGGGGTTGTTCGCCACGGCATTGCACACCTCCATCTTGTATCGAATGGAAACCCTCCGAGCCTTAGTGCTACCCTGCCGATACAGCGGCCGCAAATGCAAAGAATTCGTGGCAGTCCAAAACGCCTCCCCCCTCGATGTTTCGACAGCGCAGGCGACCAGCTCGAGCAACGTGTCGAAGATGACCTTTGCCACGGCAAATCTGGCGGGGTTCCTGCCCTTCTGCTTCATGGCTCCGTAACACGCCAGCATCACCTGTCCAGTCGGCGCCGAAATGCTTCCACCACACAAGGCTGCAAACCGCTGTGTCAAACGATGGTCCCCTGTGGTGAAGTGCGCCATGCAGCCACACAGGCGAACTGTGCCAACCACGCCACTGCCGAAGTCCATGGTCAAGGGAATGCCATCGCCCGCCGAGCACTTGAGCAGCAACGCATCGATGAAGAAGGCTGTGTGCACGCCGACGTCGTGGTCAGGCGTCACGTGGGCTTTGCCGTTGGCCAAGCCGCAAGCGATAGCGACGCATGCCTCAGCTGTGGCGCTGAACTCCTGGTCATACATCGTCAGGTCCGTGTCGGTGAGGTCACGCTTGCTCTGGAACGCTGCGTGGCGGGCGGACCGCATCGATGCCACCAAATGGTCATCTGGAACGCCAGCGTCAACCATGTACTTGCGCAGCATAGCTTTCCTTCTGCATATCCATTCCCCGTCGAAAGCGCCACCGATCACGAAGTCCAGCACCCTGACCAAGTTGAAGCGGACGCGCCTCGGCTTTGCCAGAGCGCTGTGGTAACATTCCAGATCCACCGAGCGGTCAGCCGCATACTGAAAAACCAACGACCTGCTTGGCGTGTGAAGCAAATCATCTCGCCAGTTCGAAGTGTGCGTTGCAACGTCCATTATGTAAAGCCGAGGTATGTCGCTATCAGGTCCAGTCACGCTGTACAAAGCTTTGGCGGGGCGCTCTCGCGCCCAGAAACTCCCATCACCAGTTTTGGAACATATCTTGACCGAATCGCCCACCATGCTGAGTTGCCATCTCCCCTGCAAGTGAACTGTCTCACCTGTCCCCAAGTGCTCGAGAACGTCGCATGCCGCCGCATGGCGGAGAACAACCCAGTTACGTTCTGGTCCGAGCGGCATCCTAAGGATGATGCCGCTCGCGTCTGTGTGTTAAGCATCCATCTGCTCGACGGATTGCGCCAAACTGGCTATGGCATCCGTCCCATCATCCTTGTCCTCCCCGTCTCCTCCGCTAGACCCCCCCAGAGCTCACGTCGCTCGTCGCCCCGACGGAGGGGTGGGTGCGTGGCCGCTAGGGCTCTCTGGAGAACCCCCATCGCAGTTGGGGGCGGAGAGGAGGAGGGGAGGATGGGAGTACGGGAGGATACGAGGTGATGAGAGGACTAGGGGAGGAGACGAGGCGTGGATTTGGAGAGGAGGCGAGGACTAGGAGAGGAGGGGTGATGATGAAGATGATTTGTTCTGTTGGCTCGACCTCTCGCGCTGCGGCGCAGCACCATCCTCTCGGAGCGCGGGGGCTGGTGTGCCGAGGGACGCCTCGGCGTCGCTTGGACGTCTAGGGAACCACCTAGCCTGGGCAATTGGAGGTGGGACCTCAGTCGCTCTCTGAAACCGCAACCTCTTCTGGTGAAGACTCCTCCTCGTTCAGCTCCTGTGTGTTCTGGTCGGCCTGGAGCTCCTCCCGCAAATCGCGATCCGCGATCTCGGCAAAGACCTCGCGAATCGTGCTGTGCAGCGGCTCACCTGGCTTGACACTCATGCCGCGGGAAACCACCATCAGTAGCTCGCAAATTCAGCGATTGCCGTGCGCCTGCATGTGCTCGGCAGAGTACGCGTCGCAGCTGGAGTACTCGACTTCGAGAATCTTGAAGGTCACGGACTCGTCGAAGTGCTCCTGGACGAGGTGTTCTGCGCCAGGGACGTGGGCACCCGTCAGCGTGAGCGCTTGCACCTGGCCGTTGAGGAAGTAGAAGTCCATCTGCTCTTTCATCTCCTTGTTGACGGAGATGGCGCTCCTCGTCACCAACGTACCGTGGCGGCGCAAGACCTTCCGTTTCCCCGCGCAGCACTTCTCCTGATCATCGGTGGTGCGCTTGCCCGAGCTCCGCATGACCTGCGAGGGGCGCGACGTGCGCTCGCAAAGGCAGGAATCGAAGCCCGATTGCTTGAGCCAATATGTCTCCAGAGAGTGCCTCGATACAGCTTCTGAGCGTCCCAGAAGGCCCTAAGATGGCCTCGAACTGTGCTCAAGAGGGCCCGACCAATAGGTCACCCCAAGAATGCTGATATGGCTGGTAGGCCCTCTTGAGGCCATCGCGGGGCCATCTTGGGCCCGTTTGGCGCCTTGTTGGGGCCCTCGTGGGGCCTCGTCGTGCCTTCTCTCGGGCGTGGCGATCACCCTCTTCGGGCAAATGCGGGCACATGAGGCCACCCACAGATGCCACACAAGTCTTATGAGCCCCCCCACACACCCCAAGAGGGCCTCGCATACCCTTTTGGGGCCCAAGGGGCCTCCAAGGTGCCCCCCCCAGAGGGGCCCCAAACATACGCTGAGCCAATCCATATAATCTGGTTTGGTGTTCTACTCTCCTGGGGCCAGCCTGAGGCTCTCCTGAGGCCCTCTCTGGTAATGGTGGGGCCACCTGTGGGGGGCTCTGGGGCCGCGTTTGCCCCCCTCGCGTGCAACGAACGCCCCCTTACGCTCCAGAAAGCCTCAAGGCGCCCCCGCGAACGCCCAAGCAGCTCCTGGGATCCAACTGGAAACATCAATGCATTGGGGCAGCTTTGGAACCCAAGAGGGCCCCAAGAGGGTCTCAATAGGGGCCCCAAACATACACCACGCTACAGCATATCATGGATGTCGCTGTTCGGCCCTCCTGAACGCGACGTACCTGCGCATTGGAGGCGCGGCGGAAGTACAGATAGCCATCGGTGGGATCAGACTGCCCCGATGCGCTGGACATGTCCCTACGCCGTTTCCTGACCACCAGCTTCAGCCCTTAAGAGACCCTCCGCGGTTGCCCCACGAACGTCCCCAACAGGTCCCAACGAGGCCCCACCACAAAATGACAACATGGTCCAGGTGGCAACAGGAATGGGACCCAACGCAAATTACATGGAACAACCTAGTGGCGTCACACGTTCGTGCTGCCGCGACGCGTGTAGAGGATTCGTGCGCAATGGTGCGGTGGTGGTGATGAGTGCAATGACGATGGTTGGCCACGTGATTGGATGAACGTTCGTAGCTGCTGGTACAATCGAAGATGAGGTCGAACCGACCTAGACGTATACTGGTGCACGCACTGGGATCCGCGAGCGATGGCACAACAGAGCTGGGCGGCAAGCGACGTGCTCAACTAAAAACTCGTCTGTCGTGGAAAACGAAACTCACATTGCTACACAACTGCGCACATGTAGCCTTCGAGTCACATTAGCTAGGGTGCACCCCAGCTGGGAGCTCAGGTGGCGCCGCTGCGATTGGTGCCAAAGGCGCAGCTGGCGACACGGCGGCAGCATCCGCACCTGAGGGGCCCGCAGACGCTGGCGTGAGGGGCGATGCTGGGCCACTGAAACCGTTGCTGCGCTCCACGACACCACGAAACTGGGACGCTCCGTCTGGGTACTCGAAGGGGTCGGAGGTCTGCGAAAACCCGTGGTTCGAGTCGTGGGCATCGAGGACCTTCTTCAGGTTCTGCGTGAACCCTGAGGGCTCGTCCACCAGCGTCGCCAAGTCCAGCGTGTCATTCTTGATGATCTTCAGGGCCGTCTTCGTCTGCAAAAACTCGGTCGTGTAGCCCAAGCTGATCGCCACGTCGGGGAGGAAGGCGCACCTGACCTTTGTGATGTCGTCGGGGTGCTTCGAGAACCAGCCCCACGTCTCCCAATTGGTGTGGTTGATGCCTTCCAAGGGGCGGCCGACGGCGTTGTACCGACACTTCAGGATGCAGACCAAGGGGCCCTCGTAGCCACGGGCGTCGTAGTCCTTGGGCACGTCCGTGTCATCAGTCACACGGAGGCCGAACTTGCACAACGTTGCGACCTGCTTGTCCGTCATCTGCTCGCCCTGGTAGTTCGCTGGGAAGAAGTCGTCGAGCGTCTCCAAGTCCAGAAGCGATGCGAGGAGCGACTTCCACATCCGCGGCGAGAAGTTCCTGAACTTCTTCACCCTGGGACCGAGCTTGACCCCCACCTGAGTGCTCAGTGCCTGTGTCTTGCGGCGCTCCAAGGCCCGCAAGATCTCCCCATCCCTGATCATCGAAGCAATCACGGGGGCGATCTCTTCGTTGAGATCGAGCTGGGCCGCCACGTACTTCTTGTCTGCCTCCACGCTGTTGCTCAACAAGTTGTCGACTCCAGCCGACACCTGGCGCGTGCGAGGCTTCTTGGCCTTGCGATCGGACATCGCCGCAAAGCACGGCGTGGTGCCAGGAGGGGTATCTATCAATCTACCTGAAGCATAAAGTTAGAACCACAATGGTTACGGACGATGCATGGCAGCCCGATGGTGATGGGGGGGGGCGACGGCGGGGCTTCGATTTTCGAACTGGTCAGCGGCCTCCTGGCTCGGAGGGGCAGCCCCCCCCAAGAAGGAGGCCCCAAGCGGGGCCCAAGAGAGCCCAGGAGCGCCCCAAGAGGGGCCCGAAATCAATCTTCAGAAACATGTATCAAGACAGCGGTCCCAACCAAACACTCAGTTCGATATTTGTTGTAATGTGTGTGGGGCCCTCTCGGGCTCTCACTGGGGCCCGTTAAAACCCGTTTCAGAGCCATCTGGGGCCCTCTAAGGACGTATCGGGGGGTCATGGGGCCATTTTGGGGGGCCTATACTAGCCTCTGGGGGCCCGCACGCACAGCACTGCACACACAAGACTACGGCACCACGAATGTCACACCACGCGCGCGGCACTGCACCGACCGCAAGCCGCGCGCGCAACACCGTACGCAAATCACCTAACGACGACGCATGGAACAACTCAATCCCATCCTCCTCCTACCTTGTTTCCATCCTCCCGTTCTTTCCCTTTGTCCTCCCTCCACCCTCCTCTTATCTCCTCCGTCGCACGTCTTCCCGCTATCCTTTATCGTTCCTCCCGCTCGTTCCTCCCTGCCCCCCCTTCCCCCATTCGCCCCCCCCTCCCTTCCCCCGCTGCGCTTTTCTGTCCCGCACGCCCTCCACTCG
>CAUYUJ010005001.1:40408-65029 GCA_963575745.1 Prorocentrum cordatum | reverse complement strand
GGCGCGCGCACCCCGTGGGCCGGCTGGGGCCGGCCAGGGGGCCACGTCTAATGACGCCAGGGCTGGCCGCGGGAGCAGCTCCCGAGCCCGGGTCCAATCTGTAGGTACAGACGCAAAGCACCTCGAATTGAAGCCACAGGGGAGGAGGGGCAATCGATAGGAACACGCGTAAAACACCAAGGAGTCGTGCCCCAGGGGAGGCCCGATATATATATATATATATATATATATATACATATATATATAGGAACCGATGGAAAACACGGAGGAGTGGATACGCAGGAGAATGACACTTTATACACATACGTAAACACAAAGTATACGCACTCCAAGGCTCCAGGGCCGAACCTAGACGGTGTTCTTCGTTTTCGTGTTGTTTTCCTTTTCCCTTGCCTTTTTGTCTCGAATCCGACCTTACCGCAAAACGAAGTCGAAACGAAAATGGCCCACGGAATCCAGCCCTGGTCGGCTCCACGCGGCTCCCACACCTGAGGAAAGGCCAAGCTGCAACGATGCCGCTGCTCCCCCAGGAGAGCCCCAGAATCGAATCGAGGAGTCGGATCGGCGCTCGAAGCGAATCGGATCGGCGGGCATCGGCAGCCAAGTCGGGGAAAGTCGAATCGGCGGACATCGGCAGGCTAGTATGCCTCCAGTGAGAGATCGGAACCCACATCGGAATCCCAAATCGAATCGAATCGGAATCGGAAGCCATCGAAGTCGAATCTAATCGAATCGGAGGAATCGAACCGATCCCTGACTCCCCTAGAAAAATTAAGTAGGAAGGTGTTGAAAGTGGATTGGGTTCCGTCCGCCTCCTTGGGAGGACGGAAAAGGTGAAGCCACTCGATCATTGAAGCAGGAAGGCGCTTAAAGTAGACTGGCATCTGGGGATACCAACCACATAAACTATTTTCAGCGACCGACTGGTACCTTTTGAACACCCCATGGCCATCCGCGTGGCATCGGAGGGGGGCTGGCTGGCCCCCTCGCGCGGCAACCTGAGGCCCAATGTACGTCAAATCCACGCCGGACTTGCGTCGGATTCGCGTCGGATGACGCTGGACTTGCGTCGGGTTCGCGCCAGACTTGCGTCGGACAACATCGCCGCGCGAACGTCGACCATACCTTTCAGAGCGGACGTGTCGACTAGATAGTACAATCAGGTCGGGCATGTCCCCTTACAGGCGGATTTGGGGCGAAAGATCAAGAATCCCTCCCCCACAAAAAAAATCAAAAACAGTCAAACATAGTGCAAAAATCGTGCCCAGACTGTCTCTTGACTCCTTCTGCATACTCCTCCTGTACTCGCCATCGCTCGGACGTCCATTCCCTTTTTTTTTGTCGGCTTCGTGCGTGGCTTTTCCCCAAAGGATCAAGGAGGCTCCTCGATGGTCCTCGCCGAAGGAAGAATGCACACGCCCGAGCGATGCCCAGTGCAGAGGGACGGGCCCGACCAAAAAAAAGCTGCGGCGCGGCGCGCGGCACGCGAGGCCTCCGGAAACTCTCCGCAGCGAGCCCCCCTCGCGGCCGAGGGCGCTCCGAGGAGGGCGCTCCCGAAGTGAGCTGGCTTCGCCCAGGCTGGCCGTTCGCCGCGTGGCCAGGTCCCGCGCCCCTCCGAGCGAGGGAGAGGGGCCCAGGCCCCCGACGTCGTGATGTTTGAGCCCAGGGGCCTGGGCAGCCGACATGCTTCGGAGAGCATGGGATCGTGTAGGAGGAGCGGAGATTCTCGGCGTGGACGTTTAGATGCCCCGGTTTCTCTGCGCTCCTGAATTCTTGCAGCCGACATGCTTCGGAGAGCATGGGATCGTGTAGGAGGAGCGGAGATTCTCGGCGTGGACGTTTAGATTCTCGGGCCGGACTTGAACAAAAAAAAAGAGGGCGCTCCTGCGGCCGCTGCCGCGGCCGCGGCCCGAGGCCTCGAGCTGGCCTCCACTGTCGGTCGGGCGCTGGCAGGACTGGGTGTCGTGCGAAGTCGGGCGTGTCGGACGAAACATACAAGATACCCGACATAATACCCCAACATGGTCAAACAAATACTCAAACAATAGTCCCCTGACTATTTTTTAACTATTTTTGAGTCTTCCTCCTGTAGAGGGACAGGCCCGACTTAAGTTTAGTGGGACCTGGTTTAATGATGTGTACTGGGGGACGCCCCCCCCCCGCCCCGTTCCACTAACCGGAGCTGCCGTCACCCGAGAAAGAAAAACAGCTACGGCAGACCTGGTTTCGTGATTCTGGCCAATTTGGGGGCTCTGGGGCCCTATTACTTTTCGGGTCCCCTTACCTGGGGTCCTTGCTATACCCGACACTTGGCGGCGCGCACAAGGGGGTGGAGGGAGGGGGGAGAGCTTCTTAGAAGGAGGCTGCTCCTTAGAAGGTGCCGGCCTTGCGTCTGTAGATGAGGCCCGCGCCTTCTACGAAGCAGCGGTGCTTCTGAGAAGCCCTCCCCCCTCCCCCCACTCCCCTCTGCGCGTGGCTGGCTGATGCCGCTGCCGCTTCCAGAGACATCGCGTTCACCTCCACTCCCTGTCTCGACGTCTCGGCGCGGGCGCGCCGGCCTGGGGGGAGAGCGGGGAGGAGAGAGGGCGACGAGGGCGAGGAGGAGAGAGGGAGGTCATCTCCAGAGTCCTCCTCCTCCTCGTCTTCCTCCTCCTCCTCGTTCTTCTCCTCATGGCCCTTAAACCTTAAGGGTTTGAAGGTGGAGGTTTCGCCAGACTTGCGACGGCCGACTCGTAGCCCCGGTGCTTCGTGGCAGCTCGGCGACAGACGTCATGGCCTGCCCGTGCGGTCGGCGGAAGCAGAAGAAAAGACGGCATACAGTGGAGGCCCAACCCTGAGACCCCAGGACGTCCATTGATTTTTGGTATGGGAACGTCACCGTCACGGTGCCCATCGCAAAACCATCGAAACCCAAGGAACCCAGGGCACCCTGGAGGCAAGCAGGGTGTTTCTCGGCATGGGCCTCCAATGTAAACTTTTGGCGCTCCGCGCGGATTTCTTGGATCTGCTCTGGACCCCCCCCCAATTGCGCGCGGAGCGCGCCAGGGGCGGCGCTGGAGGCGCCCCAGCGCAGATCCAAGAAATCCGCGCGGAACGCCAAACATTTCTGTTTATGTAGCTTTTTCGACTTCGAGTGCCGGCGTGCCTTGGCCTGAGCGTGCGGGCGGCGGACGGAAGAAAGAAAAAAAAAGACAAAAAAAAAAACGCCAAAAAAAAAAAACGAAAAAAACATTAAAAAGAACACAAAGAAAAAAAGATAAAAAACAATAAAAAGCAACTAAACTAAATAAAAAGAAGAAAATAAAAAAATAAAATAATAGAAAAAATAAAAAAAAAAAAAAAGAAAAAAAACAAAAAAGGGGCTGAGTTCGCAACGTTGCCGGATGACCCCTCAGGGGGGGTGGGAGGGGTGGGGTGGACGAGACGAGCAAGGAGGCGGAGGAGGGAGGAGGTAGGAGGAGGAAAGGGAGGAGGGAGGTTAAAGGGAAGACGGAGAGGAGGGGAGGAGGAGAGGAGGAGGGAAGGAGATGAGGAGGCAAGGAGGAGGTAGGAGGAGAGGAGGAGGAGGAGGAGGAACGTTACAGCTTCACGGTTGCACTGCCCAAGTGCCGGCTTTCCGGGTGCGCGGTGCCGTGCGGTGCCGTGCGGTGCCGTGCCGCCGCCTGGGCGGAGTGACCGTCACCACTCGTCGGCGCGGGGTCCTGCGGAGGCTGCAGGAAGTCCCCCTCAGAACGGAGCAGCCCTACAGACAAAGCTCCTTCCTCCTGCCCCCCCTCCTCCCTCCTCCTCCTCCTCACTCCTCCTCCTCTCCTCCTCCACCTCCTCCTCCTCTCCTCCTCCACAATTACTCAATATGAATATACTCTCCCTCTTCCCCTGATGGCGTCCGGGTGATAGCCGCGCACCCTCCGCGTACTGTTTTTTACACACAGGATGCCCGGAAAATCCCGGGAAACGACTCTCGCTGAGGCGCCGGCGTCATTTTTTCCCCAAATGCTGCTCTCGCGCCGGCGTCATTTTTTCCCAAAATGCTGCTCTCGTTGAGGCGCCGGCCTCATTTCTGCTCCCGAATCCTTCCCCTGATGGCGTCCGGTGATGGCCGCGCACCCTCCGCGTACTGTTTTTTACACACAGGATGCCCGGGAAATCCCGGGAAACGACTCTCGCTGAGGCGCCGGCGTCATTTTTTCCCAAAATGCTGCTCTCGTTGAGGCGCCGGCCTCATTTCTGCTCCCGAATCGTTCCGAATCGTGCTCCCGCTGCAGCGTGGGCCTCATTTTCGGATCGGTGTTTGGCCTCCGTCGTTCAGGATGGCGTTCTCGCCCCAGCGCGGGCCTCTTTCTCGCGCGCCCATCCGCCCGCCACCACCGCGCCGTATCACCACCACCACCACCACCACCACCACGACCACCACCACCACTACCACCATCACAACCACCACCAGCACCACCACCACCACCACCACCAGCACCAGCACCAGCACAAACACCACCACCACCACCACCACCATGTCACCATCAACACCACGCACCACACCACCACTACCACCACCACCACCACCAACCCCACGACAACCACCACACAGCCGAAGAAGAAACGCACCGCAAACACGCACGCACGTGCAACCACGAACACCCACTAACGCACGCGCGCGCCCCCGGGAAAATAGCCACAGGTCCGCACTATCGACACACGCGTCACCCCGCGGATAGACAAAATCAGCGCCATGGTAAGGGATGGGAGGGAGGGGTAGGACGTCAGATATACGCGAGCGGCACCTTAGCTTTATCCTGCCTCCTCCCCCTCCTCCTCCTCCTCCTCCCCCTCCTCCTCCTCCTCCTCCTCCTCCTCCTCCTCTGACTGTGTTCCCCCCTCCCTGTGAGGGGGGAGGGGAAGGAGCGAAGCGGATCTACAGACTTGTCCTCCTCCGGCCCAAGGATCTGCTTAAGTCTCTCTCGCTGAACCTTCCACACCAGCCACCTGCGTTTAACCCTCAACTGCGCTCCACTATCATGCCAACGCACTGACGTTTTTGGAAACGTGCTGATCGACGAGCTCTGCATCGCAATGACACGCGCTACTGCGACAAAGCCGCACATGGCTGCTAAATGCAGGCCACGCAACTGGCTGAATCTGCCTCAGGTCCTAAGGCGGAGGCAGAGGGAATGATTTGAACAACAACCTAAACCAACAGATATTCAGACGGCACGGTGGAATGTGAACCATACCGCGCAGAAAAAAAAACACTGTGCTCGAAGAGAGGGATAGATGAAGGATGACACAACAAGATGCCATGGCATGTTGAGGCGTGATATGATGCCGAGTGCTGTCTGCCGAGGTTTCTTAATTCTAGCACGTGGCCCCTCCCTCTACATGCATACCCTCCTGTGCATCCACCCTACTCCCGAAGCCACGATTCCTCGTAACAAAAAATGTGCCCGCGTCCCAAACTTTCAAGACGGCCCCGGGCAGTCAACCCAGGCAATCAATATGGCCCAAGATGCCTCGAAGACGGCCCAAGATGGCCCAAAGCCGGGACCCATATGTTCCAAGAGATCCCAGAAGAGCCAAAAGAGGATTCCCAACAAGATCCCAAGACACCAACATTATTAAATTCCCTTGGGTGTGTAAATAATGTTTGCATTCCCGCATCTTGGGGCTTCCGTAAGCTCACGATGGTCCAGGAAGCCTCCATGATGACCCCAAGACGGCCCAGAAGGCCCCAAAGAGGGTCACAAGATGACCAAACAAGGAACCGACCACATGATGGCCCAAGAGCCATTCAAAACGGCCCCAAGATGGCCCACGAGGGCCTCCCGTGAGACCCAAGAGACGGCCTCACAGGGCCATTCGACGGCCAAGATGGCCCCAAGGCGGCCCAAGAGAGCCCCCAGGCGGCGCAAGGGGGCCCCAGGGCGCACAAGACGGCCAGACAGGGCCCCAAGGGATCTCCAAGACTGCCTAACAGGAGGCCAAGGCAGTTCCAAGACGGCCCAAACGAGCTCCTCATCACTCATCATAACTAGCATAATAACCATCATACCCATCACCATCACCACCATCGCCATCACCATCGCCATTTTCATCAACATCACCATCATCATCACCAGCGTCATCACCGTCATCAGCAACAGCAGCATCATCACCACCATTAGCATCAGCATCAGCATCAGCATCAGCATCAGCATCAGCGTCAGCGTCAGCGTCAGCATCATCATCATCAGCATAAGCATCAGCATCAGCATCATCATCATCATCATCATCATCAGCATCATCATCGGAATCATCATCATCAGCACCATCCCCATCGTCATCATCATCAACAGCGTCATCATCATCAGCAGCAGCATCATCATCAGCATCATCAGCGTGATGAGAATCATCATCACCGTCGCCATCGCCATCGTCATCGTCATCATCACCATTATCACCATTATCACCATAATCCAAATCATAATCATAGTCATAAGCAGCACCAGCAATTTCATAATCTTCATCATCATCCACATGGTCAGCATCATCAGCATCACCAGCATGATCTGCATCATCATCGTCGTCAACTGAATCATCATCATGTCCAGCATCATCATCACCATCACCACTGCCATTAGTATCACCATCATCACCATCATAGCATCATCACCATCACCGTCCCCACTACCATTATTATCACCATCATCATCAACACCATCACCGTTACCATCACCATCACCATCAGCACCATCATCACCATCATCATAATCATAACCACTATCATCACCTTCATCTGCATCATCATCATCAGCATCATCACCATGATCATCAGCATCAGCATCATAATATGCATCAACCTCAGCATCAACATCATCATCATCATCACCACCATCATCACCATCATTTCAATCACGGCTCTCCAGAACCTGGAGACACGAGTTGTCACGCGTGACGGCTTTCCGTGCCCACTCGAACAGTCGACACCCAGAATGCTGGGCTGGCACGGTGACGGGACTTACCGCGGGCAGCTGGATCAGAGGGAGGGTGAGCATGGGAAGCACTACCCTCTTTGGGATGGTAGCGAGAACCCAATTCCGCCGACGACCGCTTGCCAGGGGTGTCAAGGCACGTGAGATATTTGGCTGGCCCCCTTCCACTTTCTCCCTCCCCCAGGCCGCGTTTGATGTGGGTGCAGGCGGGGAGACGAGCTTCCAAACGCACCCCTGGGGCCTCCGGAGCCTCCAAAAATAGAATCCGTGGCCTCGAAGATGCCGAAGGTCCCATCTAAGCTTGCTCAAGCTTTGTTCCAACGCGCCGAAACGGCCTCCAAACCACTCCAGATAGCCTCAAAGCGGGCCAAAAAGCCTCCATGACTCGGGCCCCAAGAAGCAAACTAAGCTCTACACCTGGGTAAGATGTGCTTTTCGTTTGCAGGTTCGCAATTGTTGTCTCCACCACGTCCAAGACGGCTCAAGAGGTCCGCAACATCTTTCAAAGCGGCCCATTGTATTAATAGCGTCCAAGACGGCTCAAGATAATCGCAAAATCTTTCAAAGCGGCCCAAAGGGCTCCCAAGACGGCTCAAGAGGCGCCAAAGGCCCCGAGACGGCCAACCAGGACCCCAACAGGGCTCCAAGAAGGACCCAAAAGAGGTAACTCGAGTTGACCTTTCGTGCCCTCCGCCCCGAGAAGATCCCCGAGACCGCCAGCAGGCGCCCGAGAACCCCCCCCGGAGGCTGCTAGAGGCGTCCACCAGGCCCAGAAGAAGCCTTCAGCCGCTCCCAGGTGGTCCCCAAGAGACCATGTCCCTCGAACACGATCCCTCCTCCGATGGTCTCAAGAGACACCTGCCAGCCCCAAAAGAAGGCCGCATGATTGGCCCACGCATCCGAGCCCGAAAGAGCAGGATGGGTTCCGTGATCGTCGCGAGCTCTCTCACCCCCGTATCGGCAGGATGGCGAAGGCCTCTTGAAGAAGGATCTGGGCTGAAGACACAGTCCGAGTAGAAGAGATATGGGGTACGGGCGTGGAGGGTAAAGTGATGGGCAGAAGGTCTCAAGCAAGCACGAGGAACTCACTTACGCCCCAACAACCTAATAAGTACAGCATGGCAAGTAGATCGGCATGCGACAGGCAGGAGTGAGCCACACCAGTGTGACAAGCAGGGGGGTGGCTCTGGGACGGCAAGAGAGCTGGCGAAACAAAGCGATTTGCATTTATATTCGCGCTCTGAATATGTGGTGCCTAACTCTACTGCGCTTCTGGGAACAAACTCACTGGTGAAACATTGAGCGCCTCGCAAGCAGAATGCAGTGTGCGCAAGCCGCAGCTGGCACAGCTGTACAAGCACCTTGGAGCGCAAGGGCCTGGATTCGGCCAGAGGGTGTTTCTGGGGACATGCCTCCCCCGTCCTGAGGCGGCGCGCCCGGGGGGGAAGTGATGAGGAGAAGGCCCTCTCAGAAGGCTCGGAAGTGCCCTGGCCTCCTGAGAAGTTGTCTAAGCCTTCCCCGAAGACACAGAACACCTCTCCGAAGGCCCGAGGGCTTCTGAGAGGCTCCGCCGCCTTCTGCGAAGGCCTTCTCCTCCGCACTTCCCCCCCTCGCTCGCCTCCCCCTGTCCTGGGCCTGCATGGCTGCCTGCCCTGCGGGGCGGCAGAGAGCCTCCTCTCCCCGCGCGCCCGCGGGAGCTCAGTCCTCCTCCTCGCGGAAGCGGGAGAGGAGGCCCCGCCAGCGCCTGTGCCAGCCTCGCGGGGGCGAGGCTCCGCGGCCGTCGCTGCTCCACCCGGGGGCCCAAAGAGCGACGGTGCGAGCGCGATGCGCGATGCCTGGGCGTTACACCCTGCGAAATGCTTAAGAAATCATGGGTTCAGAAATTCATAGTCTCAGAACTTGAATAAAAAAACCCAGCATTCCCATTACAATCTTAAGATTTACATTGAAACGTGAAAAATAATCGAGACTCTGGCCGAAAACTTAAGTTTTCTTAAGCATCGCCTAAGGTGTACTCTCAATCAGACACAAATGCATGGGACGCACAGAGACACACGAATACTGTGTGTCCTCCTCGGAGGCGCGCGTCCGGCCCGAACATCTATATATATATATATATATATATATAGTATACCCATCTTGTAATAGATCGTTTCCCGAGCGGTGTGGCCAGAAAGCGCCCGCCACGACGGATATACTACTCGGTGCGCGCGTCGCCCCTGGAGGGGCGACGCGCACATAGTGTAAGTTAATATGTTGGGTTGACGCCGGATACACATCGTTGTCCCCCAATTTCCTGCGCTGGCAGTCCTTTGGTATGCCACCCCACCAGCCACGCTTCAGCAAGAACTTGCCAGATCTTGCAGAACCGATATGGTCCCCTCACGTGCAAGCGGAAACCATGCAAAAGGCGCGTGGATCCCGAACAGCGAAAAAAAACGCACGGGGGCTATAGGGGTCGGAGACGGCCAAGGAACTTGGCTGCGACTCAAGGCTGGGGACGCTCGGAGACAGTCGGGGACAGGGCGGGCCCCAGGGAAAGCGGAAGCAGCGCAGGGCAGCACAAGTGCTGATGACAGTCGGGCCAGGGAAATTGGTGGTCATGGATTCGCAGCCGAGGAAACGGGCAGCCCCCGGACCGTCGACCGTCAAGGACCGACTTAGGATGCAAAGCCTACCCTGGGGAGACGGTCGGGACTTCTGGAAACGAAGGGGCAAAAAAACATCGGATGTCTGGGAAGGGGCGCTGCTCTGTTGAATGGCCGGTGGGAGGGCAGGACGGATGAGGAGGAGAGGATGCGGAGCAGCGCAAGGGCATCAGCAGGAACTCGGCGAGAGGCTGCATGCGGACGGGGCCAGCGCGCCCCACCGCCTCCAACCTCCTCCTCCTCCGACCTCCTTCTCCTCCTCCTCCTCCTCCTCCTCCTTCGTCTCCTCCTCCTCCTCCTCCTCCTCCTCCTCCTTCTCCTCCTCCTCCGCCTCCGCCTCCCCCTCCTCCCCATCCTCATCCTCCTCCTCCTCCTCCTTCTTCTCCTCCTCCTCCTCCGACCTGCCTTCCAGGCCCCCTCTTTCAACATCCTTATCTAAAGGCCTCCCAGCCAGGGTCAGAGTAGACAGGGTGGGAGGATCGCGCGGTATCGTCGTTGCAGCATCGGCGAAGCATCGGCGATGTATCAGCGATGCATTGGCGATGTCGGCGTGGAGAAACTCGGGTTCCACAAGGGGCCGCATCCCCGACACATGGGCAACTGGGCACGACCCCCCGACCCCATCTACTCTGAACCCATTTGGGAAGCCTGGATAAATCACCCTACTCCTCCAACCTCTTCCTTGGAGGCTGCCAAGGGGGCATGAGCTGGATAATGGATTAGCCCACAGAGATGATGCCAAATCTGCTCAAAATCTGCCCCTGGATCCCTTCCGGGATACGCCTGGCGCGATTACTCATCCCGGATTCATTCTAGACGGTCCAGGGGCCAACAAACAGCTCCTGGAGACCGAACGAGGCAACAAAAACATGCTCAAACCCAGAACCTCGAACCTCCTCTCCTCCCGTGCTGGGCCATCCCAGCCCCCCAGCCGGCTCTCCTTCCCTCCTCCGGCGCCTCCTGCCCCGCAGCGGCCTCGGCGCCTCGTCCATCCGCCCCTCCTCCTCCTCCTCCTCCTCCTCCTCCTCCTCCTCCTCCTCCTCCTCCTCCTCCTCCTCCTCATCATCATCATCAGCATCATCCCTTCTACGCCTCCTCCTCATCATCTTCCTCCTCCTCGTTTCTCATGTCCCATTTCGCATCCCAAGCTGGGCGCCTGGCGGGGACTGTTCCGGTGGTTTTTCAACCGCCAGCCCCGGCCAGTTTCCCCCCGCACACCAGGTGGGCATGATAATATAAATGCGCAGATCAGCACCGTGACGAAATAATACAAGCTTACACGAAGTACTGACTACATGAAAAAGTGACCAAACAATCACCTAAACACATGCATGCACACAAATGATGGCGTAGCCGCGCGTAAGAGCGGACATACCCAGATCCGCGGAAGGAACGAGCCACAAGGCTGAAGACGCTGAGTGTCCGGTTGGCAAGGCATCGCCCTGGCACCCGTCACCACGAGGTCAAATCCGACCCCCGCAGTTACGGTTCCAGCACCAAGCCCTGCCTAGACCCAGCGGCCACGAATCAACAGCCATCACCAGTGTCCATCAGCGCCCTGCGTCCCATGCAGCCCAACAAAACACCCCCCACATACTGGATGTGAGCGGCCCCGTGGCATGGCCCAAACAATGCCTTCATCCGCTCTGGCTGCGGCCCGCGCGGCAGCGCGCCCGCAGCCGTTCCCAGCTCGCAGAGAAGCGCGAGAGCGCCCTCGCACGCGCGCGGCGCATGGGAGACGGCCACCCGCTCGGAGGCCAGCGGCCGGCGACGCGGCACGCCGCCCTCCGTGCGGCAAGGTGCGCGAGCGGGGCGACTTCCGTGGCCAGCTCCGCCCGCGACTTCGGTTGCGTCGCTGCCTGGAGCTCGCGGAACGTCGCCCCCGGCGACGGGCTGCGCCTGTCCGCGGCCAACTGAGGTGACACCTGGCCGTGCTTTCGCAGCGCTGGCCGCACCACTTCCAGTTTGCACCGCCTCGGCACCACTTGGCGCTCGGCGGCAGAAGTCGCGGCGGCCTCCGCAAGCATCGCCGGCCCCTCCACCTCCCAGATGTCCGGCAACCGCCCCCTTGGTATGTCGGCCATCCGCTGGCCCAACAGCTGCCGCCACATGTGTGCGGTCGAGCTCCACGCCGCTTCCCGAAGTAGCGTTGGCGGGCGCCCTCGCGGCAAGACCCGCAGGCGCGGGCGCGCGCGCGCTCCGCGAACGCCCGTTCCAGCGCGCGTGTCCCGAGGCGAAGCTCCCAACCGCGTTGCGCCTGGCAGAGCGCCCACTTCAGCCTGGGACCCCTTCTGCAGCCAAAGGTAACTCCGCCCAGTGGTACTGGAGCCGGTTAAGGCTATTCTCGATGCCCTCGACTCCTACCATCAGCGCCGCGCCACGCAGCATCCCCGGCTCCGCGCGCAGCGAGACCTGCGCGGTCGCGGCAGGGGGTGGGAAGCCCCCTGCGCCGCACGCCTGGAAAAATCCTCAAACGCGGCCCTGCCTTTGGCCAGCACTTCCCGCGAGTGCGGCACGAACGTGAAGCCAGAGTCAACCTCGATCCCAACGAGTGCGCGGCAGGTCGCTTCGCGGTAGCCGCGGCCCTCCGCGTGAAGCGCCACGCTCCCAATGATTTCCGCGCGCTCCGACTTGCCTGGCCCGAAATTGAAGGCCGCCTTTCCCGGAGGGCGTGCCGCGCGGATGCGGGGCGCGTTGGCTGCTCCAGAACCGCCATGACTGCGCCCGCGGACGGGCAGGGCGCCGCGGCGTCGCCAATGCATTGCAGCGGGCCCAGCTCGCGCGCGCCACCGAGCTCGACCGCGGCCGCGCGGTCCACCGAGCACGGCAAGGCTGCGTCGCGGCCTCGCCCTTCCATGGTTCGACCGCCCCGCCGCCTCGCCGTCGGCGCGCCCGCAGGTCGGCCTCCCGCGCTGGAGGGCCCTCGATCGAGCCCGCCGCTTCCACCGGCGCGCCCCGTGCCCGCCGCGGCAGACATGTCCTGCAGCCTCCGGGGGCGGCCTCCGTCAGGTCGCCCTTCAGGTACCGCGGCAGCGCGCTCGACGCCTGCGCGCTACGCCGACGCGCCTGCGCGGTGCCGCGGGCGAGCGCGAACGCTTCCGACAGGCCCTGCGCGCATTCAGGAGCGCGCCAGCGCGCCCCGCAGAGTCGAAGCCCCACTTGAGGCCCAAGAGCGCCAGGTATGTGGCGAGGCCTCGGTACCTCCTGAGCCCCACGAGGAGCGCCGCCGCGATGGCGATGGACAGGGGGTCGGAGACGCCCCCCCCCTACCACCTGCCGCACCAGACCTGAGTCTTCACGAAATTCGGGCCCACCCACACGGCGGCTGCACCAGAGCGGATTGACACTGGACCCAACAAAATTGTGGCCGCACTCGTGGAGGAGGGCGCAGATGCGGAGAGACCAGAGGCTTGATGTGGTCCCATGTGGCATGCAAGGTCGCCGAGTTCGGCAGCCACCTGCTGGCGCGCCAGGACCTTGGCCTTCGGAGCTGCAGCGGCGCGCCCCAGCGAGGCCCCGACGCTGCCCCGCGCACGCGTGCCCCAGGTCCTGCTCGCACCGACGGGCCGCCTCTGGGTCCCTCGGGAAGTCGTTGTTCGAGCGCCCCTGAGGTCCTGCACCAGCACTCGCAGCATCTGCCCCTGCTGAGGGAGGCCCCAGAATCCGCGCCCAGCAAGGCCACCCGGCAAGACGGGCCTGCCTTGAGCCACTTCGAGAACCTTCCCTCCGCCGCCTCTGGGTCGCAGTCAAGATGAAGAGAAGCGTGTTTCCTGAATGCCGCCTCCCTGGACCTCCACGCCGCATCCGTGGCCGCGTGTTCTGGAATCTTCAAACGGGTCGACATCCTTAGGTGGTGGCCCCCCAAGCTGCCTCGAAAGGCGGCTCGGGGCGCGGACCCCGACCGCCGCCGCAGCATGGCCCGCGAACGCCACTAGAGCGTCCCGGCGGCACGCTGCGCTGTCCGGGATCTGCCTGCGGAATGTACGCGAAGCTGTGCCACCCGCTGACGGCTGCCCTAGTTCTGGGTAGTGCCGCAAGGAAGCGACCAGCGCCGCCGGGCGCTCCAGAGCTAGCATGATAGCCTGGAGGACACCGCCCCACTCTTCCGTTGACAACCACGCCACTCGCCACACGACCGCCTCCTGGCACTCGTACACAGCGTGATTGGCATCGTCCCCGTCACAAGGCTGTGGTCGGACTCCGCGACAAACTCCAGGACTCGCACCTCCAGAGGCACGCGGGGGCATGCCGCGAACGCGTCGATCGCTGCGCCTGAAGCGCGCGTCGGGTTTCGCGGGCTCTGGAGGCTCACCCCCGCCTCAGAAACGATTGCCTTCATCGGTCGGCCCCCCGCCAGCTGACGGCAGCGCGAGCACCGTCAGCCGCAGCTGTGATCCAAGAAGCCCGCCCAGTGCACGTTCCCATCCCCCTCGAGGATGCTCCGTGCTGCTGGGCCCGCCTGACTGCCTACCAGACCACCCCAACCCAACCCGATGACCCGTATTTGATCCGAATTTCGTTTTGGGGGGGGGGTACGGATTCCATGTGTGTTTTCAACGTTCCCAGACCCCCCCCCCGCCGGAAATGGAGGGCAAATCGAGGGTTTCGGGTTGGGTTGGGGTGGTTTGGTGGGTGGTGACCGCCTCCGCCTACGCCTTATGGGCCTTCGCCGCCTCCTGCCAAGTTTGCGCGTCAGCCCCGAGGGCCGCGCGCACCACTGGCCCCGCCGGGCCCGCGCCGGGGCCGCGGATCTGCAGCGTGTGCCAGCGCTCCCCGCAATGCTCCTGCAGCGTGCACACAGCCCTCGCGATCTCCGCCTGGACGAAGAGGCCCACCGAAGCATGGACCGACGCCCGCCGCCCGATCCACACGCAATGTCTAATAAAGGCGGTGAAAAATCAATTCTGGGGAACACAAATTAAACCAAAAATCCCACCAGCCCTTTGGGCGACAGGTGGTCTAACGAGGGCCTCTTTCCTCTTCCACAACCCCCTTTCCCTTCGGGGAGGGGAGCCCTCCCCTTCCCCTCCCAGAAGTTTTTCGGAAGGTTCCGCGATGTGTCGGAGGCTCCTTTTCGGCCATTGGGAGGGCCATTCTTTGCCATCTCTCACGAGGATGGTGGCCCCCGATGGGGGGCCTAAATCGGAGGGTGCGCCGCTGGATCTCCCCAAGGGGGGGGGGGGGGGGGGGGGTCAGACCTCCCCCCCCCTTTCTCCTCCGATTTCCGCCGATCATCGTCGATCCGCCCCCCCCCCACTAAGTTCCCCCCCTACCCCGATCCGTCGTCGCACCCCCCCGCTCCGCTCCCCCCTTTCCACGACCCAGTACGTCTAGGAGACCCCCCTTCCTTTCTGCCACGCTGAGAGTCTCCGGCCCCCTGACGCCGGAAACCGATCCCCGCCACCCATACCCCTAGTCCTCACCCGAAATCAAACCCCGAATCCGAACCCTAACCACTAACCCCTGCCCCAAAGGGAGTCACGAGGGGCACCGCCCACCCCCTAACCAACTACCCCCCCAGCCCCCTACTCACTATCCCCTACTCACTACTCGCTATTCGCTACTCACGACTCACTACTCACTATCCACTACTCACTACCCACCACCCACTACTCGCTACTCACTACTCCCTACTCACTACTCCCTCCTCCCTACTCACTACCTGCTCCGCACTACCCACTACTCAATACTCACTACTCACTCAACACTACTCACTACTCCCTATTCACTACTCTATAATCACTACTCATTACTCACTACTCACTAATAACTATTCATTGCCCACAAATCATACTCACTTCCCACGACTCGCTACTCGCTTCTCCCTACTCCCTACACAATACTGACTACAGAGTACTCAGTACTCGCTACTCCCATACTCGCTACTCAATACTCACTACTCACTCCCGCTACTCACTACTCACTACTCACTACTTACTACTCCCTACTCACTAGATAGTCTCTAGTCACTAGTCACAACTCACTAGTCACTACTGACTACCAACTACTCACGCATCGCTACTCACTATCCACTATTCACTACCCACTTCTTACTACTCACTGCTCACTACTCCCTCCTCCCTCCTCCCTACTCAGCACTCACTACTCAGTACTCACTACTCGCTACTCCCTACCCGTTACCCACTAATCACTACCCACTACTCACTACTGACTACACTCTACTCACCAATCACTACTCACTACTCGCTACTCACTACCCACTACCCACTGCCACTACCCACTACTTTCTATTCACTATTCATCACTACTCACTACTCACTGCGCACTACGTACTATTCAGTACTCACTACTCACTACTCACTATTCACTACTCACTACCTGCTACTCACTACTCACTACTCACTACTCACTACTCACTACTCACTACGCACTACGCACCACCCACAACTCACTACCCACTAATCACTACTCGCCACCCATTACTCAATACCCACTACTCACTACCCAGTACTCATTACTCCCTACTCCCTACTCAGTACTCACTACTCGCTACTCGCTACTCGCTACTCACAACTCACTCACTACTCGCCACTCACTACTCACTTATCAGTACACACGAATTACTCACTATTCACTACTCACTACTCCCCACTCCCTACTCCCTACTCGCCACTCACTACCCACTAGTCATACTCACTACTCACTACTACTCACTACCCAATACTCATTACTCACTATGCACTAACTCACTACGCACTACTCACCACTCCCTACTTTCAACGTTGTACTCCCTACACGAGGGGGAGGGGGGTCCGACCCCGAAATGGAACGAACTACAACCGACTAGTCCCAATTCCAACCGTTCGGAGCGAATTGCAACCAGAAGTGAGACCAATTCCGACCAGAAATGAAACCAATTACAACCATGGATGGGATCTTCGGAATTCCTTTGGATTCCTTCGGGTTCTTCGAAATTCCTCCGGATTCCTTCGGGTTCATCGGAATTCCTCAAGATTCCTCCGGATTCGTCGGAATTCCTCAGGATTCCCTCGGATTCTTCGGAATTCCTCAGGATTCCCTCGGATTCTTCGGAATTCCTCAGCTGCCCGCGGGGACAACCGCTCGCCGCCGTGGGGAAAAAAGCCCGCTTTCGGATTGCATTTTTGCGTGCCGCCACCGCCAGCTTTATTCAGAGATGCCTCTCGGCACGCTCCTCCCCCTCGTGGCTGGTTGGCAGTTGGTTGGTGGCCTGGTTGGCTGGCTGGCTGGTTCTTTGGCTGGTTGGCTGCTTGGTTGGCTCGCTGGCTGGTTGGCTGGTTGGTTGCCTGCCTTGCTGGTTGGTTGGTTTGTTGGTTGGCCTACAGGCCTGCGCCATCTCATATGCCGAGAGGCCCGCCCGCTCGCGGATTGCATTTTTGCATGCCATTACTACAACTACTACTGCGAGTACGACCGCGACCACGACCACGACTACGATTACAACTACGGTTACTACGGCTACTACTACCACCGCCTATTACTACTACTACTACCACCACCACCACCACCACCTACTACGACTGATATTATTATTACTACTACTACTGCTACTACTATTATTATTACTATTACTACTACGACGGATACTACTACGACGACTACGATTACTACTACCACTACTACTACTACTACTACTACTACTCCTACTACTACTACTACTACTACTACTACTACTACTACTACTACTACTACTACTACTACTACTACTACTACTACTACTACTACTACTACTACTACTACTACTACTACTACTACTACTACTACTACTACTACTACTACTACTACTACTACTACTACTACTACTACTACTACGACTACTACTACTACTACTACTACTACTACTACTACTACTACTACTACTACTACTACTACTACTACTACTACTACTAACTACAACTACTACTACTACTACTACTACTACTACTACTACTACTACTACTACTACTACTACTACTACTACTACTACTACTACTACTACTACTACTACTACTACTACTACTACTACTACTACTACTACTACTACTACTACTAATACTACTACTACAACTACTACTACTACTACTACTACTACTACTACTACTACTACTACTACTACTACTACTACTACTACTACTACTACTACTACTACTACTACTACTACTACTACTACTACTACTACTACTACTACTACTACTACCAGTACTCCTACTGCTCCTACTACTCCTACTCCAACTCCTACTCCAACTCCTACTCCTACTACTACTACTACTACTACTACTACTACTACTACTACTACTACTACTATTACGACTACTACTACTACTACTACTACTACTACTACTACTACTACTACCATTACTACTACTACTAACGACTACTACTAAACAACACTACAAACACTACTCACTACGACTACGACTACGACATACGACGAAAAGAAGACGACTACAACTAACTACTACTACTACTACTACTACTAACTGCTACACTACTACTACACTAAAAAAAAACCATTACTACTACTAACGACCACTACTACTACTACACACTACTACTAACTACTACTAACGACGACGAACTACTACTACGACTACTACTACTACGACGACAACTACAACTCACAACTACCTACGTTACTAACTACTACATCGAGTACTACTAGTACTACGAGTACCTACTACTACTACTACTACTACTAACTAACTAACTAACTAACTCACTAACTTACTAACTAACTACTACTACTACTACTACTACTACTACTACTACTACTACTACTACTACTACTACTACTACTACTACTACTACTACTACTACTACTACTAGTACTACTAATAAGAGGATCCCTTTTGCATATTTCAGAATCGATGCAATTCGGTGCGGTTTTGCTTACGCTTCGGCGCCCTTTTGCTCATCTTAACATAGTGCTTGTGCGCAGACCAATACTGAGACCAATTCCAACTCTATCACGTATGTTGGTTTCTAGAACCTCTGCGTCGACATAAGAGGTGTCACTTGGTCTTCACAATCGTCTTGGGCTTCTCGACAATTAAAACCCTACTGTGAGGCTATCCCAAGCAGGTTGGGATTGGGCCCAGATTGCTTTTCGCACTGGTTGGGATTGGTCCCAGTTGGCTGGGATTGGGCCCAGTTGGTTGGGATTCGGCCCACATGCGGTCCGACCCCCTCCCCCTTTCCAGCGCCAAGGGGGGGAGGGGGGGGGGGTCCGGACCCCCCTCCCCCTTTCAAGGGAGGGAGGGGGGGGGGGGGGGAAGGGGCCGTCGGGACCCACCCCCCCCCACCCCACCCCTGAAGGGGGGGAGGGGGGATGTTGGGGGGGGGGGGGGTCCCGGACCCCCCACCCCCCCCCACTTGAAGGAGGGAGGGAGGGGGGGGGGGTTCTGGACCCCCCTCCCTTTAGTGTATTCAGGGAGATCCACTGGCGCACTTCCCCTAAATCGAATACCCCTCCTCTTTTGACCGACGGCCTCCAAGATGGCCCCAAGAGGCCCTCCAGGGTTCCCCAAAGGCCCACAAGACGGTTCCACGAGCGCCCCAAGAAGCCCCAAGAGGCTTCCAAAAGGCCCCCGAGAGGCCCCCCGAATGGCCCCCAAGCGGCTCCAGACAGCCCAAGATGACCTCCAAGATGGCTCAAAAAAAACCAAACTGGCGCAAGATGATCCCGAGATGTCCCAGGAGGCCCCGAAACCGCTCCAAAACGGCTCGAGATGGCCACGGAGCATACCAAGCCTCCCTCGCTGTTTGACTCTGTGTCTCTTCCTCTCTCCCCCCCAACTCTCATGGGCATCGTTTACGGATGGGCTGGTGGGGATACGCGAAGCATCAAACATCATTCTCAACGTTGCACGGCGCTTGTCGCTTATAGCAAACACAAAAAAAGCAGGGCAAACCAGACCGCCTGGGACGAGCCCGCGACCGCCCTTGCGCTCCGCGTGCAGGGGCGGAATCCTGCGCACCCCCTCTCGGCGTCAGGCCACGCCTGCCACGCCCTGCGAACTTGGCATGGGTAGAGACTGCGCTCAGGGACCACCCCTGGCGCACCCTCTCTAGGTCGCGAGCGTGCTATACCTGACACCACGCCCTGCGACCTGGAGTGGACCGAGATCGCGCTCAGGGACCGCTCCATGCACGCCCTCCCTCATTGGTGCCGAAAAACCCCGCGCCAGCCTCCGTGGACAGAAGCCGCACGCGGGGACCATCCCTTGCGCGCCCCTTCCGGCGCCGAGAGGGCCGCAGAAGGGGGCTCCGAGATGGCCCCAGGTGCTTTAAGATGGTCTCCAAGATGGCGCCAGATGATCCAAGCTGGCTCGAAATGGCCTCCAAGATGCCTCCAATTGGCCCCATGGCGGCATCAAAACGGGTCTAGCGCGCGAGGTGCAAGGTCTCCGCGCGCGCGGCGGCCTTGCTCCAGTCGTTGTGGGAACACGCAGACCATGCGCAAGGAGCAGAGCCGCCCGGCGCGCGGCGGCCCTGGCCCAGTCCGTGTGGGACAACGCCCAGTCCGCGAAGGCCAAGGCCGCAACGCTTCGGTTGCGGAAGCCGCCGCGCCCGCGGCGGCCCCGCGGAATTGGCCGCAATGGACGCAAAAGCCAGACGCGTAATCTGGACTGGAGACGCGCGCGGTGGCGCACACGCCACGCACACACGCCGAACCACGCACACACGCCGCGCCCAGGAGGCGCGCGCGGTGGCGCTGGGCCCATCAGGCAGACTATCGAGCGCGAGAACTGGACGCCACGCGCGCGCAGTCGCGCGCGTGCGTACGTACAGCGCCCTTGTAAAACGAAACTACCCAGTCGTCGACCGAAGTAGCCTGCACATCTGCACGCATACAGTTAATACGTACGCATATGCCAATGCATGCGCGTGCGTGCCTGTGTGTACACATATATGTACACAAATATACATCTGTGCACTTACCAATCGCATCGTTCGGTTTCCGTTGGATTTTTCCCAGCGGGGACAGTTAAACAAATGATTATTCGGCCGCGGATTCATGGCAGTCGGGATCGGGGGGGAGAAGGAGGGGGGGTCAGCATTTGTTCGAAAAATTACGAGAAGTCGCCAGGGAGCCGCGCTCCGGGTGGGAATCGCACCCCTGGCGCTACAAAAACGTGCACTCCATTGCGCTGCAGCACGGCTGGGACACCCATGACTCCCAGTAGAGCACCTGATTTATGCCGAGGCACGCCACCCCGCCTTACCAGTATTAAGGGTGGCGATACGCAGTTGACGCGGTCGCCCCCAGCGTACGGAGAGATCACAAGTGTCGTACTTCCCCCCTTGCCCCCGCAATGCCGAAACCGCCTCCCTCCGCAAAACAATCCCAAGATATACCGCGAAGGCCGCTAATGCCGTCGCCCCGGGAGCCTGACCATGAGCCGGTATGGTAACTTCCAGGACCAGTAGCGCCTGGACGTCCTTCATCAAGGCTGCCCTCTCTTATCGTCTGTGGTTGGTCGCCTGCCAGCTGTGCAAGTACACCCACGAAGCGTCCATCCGCTCGTTGACGTCGCCGCGTGGCCCGAGGTGCGGCTGTCGCCCACCCACGCGAACGCCCGCATCTGGCGGGCCGAGGGAACCTTGAGCCAAGATGACCACACCTGTGCGCCGCATCCACGCGTGCAAAACCACCACACCAACGCGCCAAGACAGCCTCGCGCACCTCGCACAGACAGCCTTTAACCCTGGACGCCCAGAAATCCCGACTCCCTAGAGCGAGGGTTACTCCAGCAGCGTTGTCGGCAACACTCATGGTCTCCCATGCGGCACGGAGAGCGTTCGGACCCGTCTCTTCCGCCAGCACCGCCTCACATCTGACGTCCGATGGTGACGCGAAATCGTTGCCCCAAGCGCGCAGGCACACCACACCACCACCCGTACACACACAACCGCGCACAACCACACACATATATATATATATATATATATATACCCTACGCCCACGCAACAAGAGAGGGGCCCGCACATCTGCAGCGCGGGGGCGAGCACCCGCCGAAGAAGGGGCTGAGAGCTCCACGACCTCCTCCTGATACCTTTGCACGTCCTACGTCCTCCTCCCACCTCCCTCCTCCCTCCTATCCCCTCCTCCTCCTCCTCCTCCCTCCTCCTCCTCCTCCTCCTCCTCCTTTTCTCCTCCTCCCCCTCCTCCTCTTCTTCCTCCTCCCCTTTTCCCTCCTCCTTCTCCCTTCTCCTCCTCCTCCTCCTCCTCCTCCTCCTCCTCCTCCTCCTCCTCCTCCTCCTACCTCCTCCTCCTCCTTCCTCCTCCCTCCTCCTCCTCCTCCTCCTCCTCCTCCCTCCTCCTCCTCCCTCCTCCTCCTCCTCCTCCTCCGCCTCCTCCTCCTCCTCCTCCTCCTCTCCTACTCCTCCCCCCCTCCTCCTCCTCGTCTTCCTCCTCTTCCCTCCTCCTCTCCCTCCTCCTTCTCCTTCTCCTCCTCCTCCTCCTCCTCCCCCTCCTCCTCCTCCTCCTCCTCCTCCTCCTACCTCCTCCCCCCTCCTAACTCTACCTCCTACCTCCTGCCCTACTCCTACCTCCTCCTCCTCCTCCTCCTCCTCCCTCCTCCTCCTCCTCCCTCCTCCTCCTCCCTCCTCCTCCTCCTCCTCCTCCTCGTCCTCCTCCTCCTCCTCCTCCTCCTCCTCCTCGTCCTCGTCCTCCTCCTCCTCCTCCTCCTCCTCCTCCTCCTCCTCCTCCTCCTCCTCTTCCTCCTCCTCCCTGCCCCTCCCCCCTCCCCGCGGCCCCCCGCCGCGCGGCGGCCTCGGCCCTCGGCCCCGCGGGTGTGGCTCCGCCGCTGGCGCTGGCCTCGCGGGCCGCGCGCCGCGGGGGGGGGGCGCCGCTCACCGCGCCCGGCTGGGCGGGCCGCGCGGCAGGCTCGGTCGGGCCGCGGCGGCGCCCCGGGCCTGCAACACGCTGGGCGAGCCCCTCCTCCTTCTCCTCCTCCTCCTCCTCGCTCCCCCCTCCTCCTTCACCCCTCCTCCTCCTCCTCCCACCCCTCCTCCTCCTCCTCTCCTCCTCCTCCTCCTCCTCCTCCTCTTCCTCCTCCTCCTCCTCCTCCTCCTCTCCTCCTCCTCCTCCTCCTCCTCCTCCTCCTCCTCCTCCTCCTCCTCATCGGCGCGGCGCGATGGGGCCTGTCCTGCGATGGGGAACTGACTATCATTTGTTCGGCAGCGTGATGGAAGCGCGGGGAGGCCGCCACCAATGGGTGGCTGATTCTTTGTCAAACCCGCGCGCGCCGCTCAACGACGACGACAGCTACGGCTAGGAAAAGGAGGAGGAGGAGGAGGAAGAGGAGAAGGACGAGGAGAAGGAGGAGGGAGAGGAGGAGGAGGACGAGGAGAGAGGAGGAGGAGGAGGGAGGACGAGGAGGAGGAGGAGGAGAGGAAGGGGGAGGAGCAGGAGGAGGGGAGGAGGAGGAGGAGGAGGATGATGATGATGATGATGATATGATGATGAGGAGAGGAGGGAGGAGGAGGAGGAGGAGGAGGAGAGGGAGGTGGAGAAGGAGGCAGAGGAGGGGGAGGAGCAGGAGGAGGAGGAGGAGGAGGAGGAGGAGGAGGAGGAGGGGGAGGAGGAGGAGGCAGAGGAGGAGGAGGAAGAGGGAGAAGGAGGGATGATGATGAGGAGGAGGGAGGAGGAGGAGGAGGAGGAGGAGGAGGAGGAGGAGGAGGAGGAGGAGTTTTTAGCACCAGTCCTGTTCACCAACTTTTTTGAAGGGGGGGGGGACAAAACTAAAGACCTTTACTGGTTGACCCAAAGATCCTGGCGTCTTCTCTTTTTCGAGCTGGGCGTTGTCGCCCAGTTTCGGGCGTTGTCGCCCAGATTCGGGCCGCGAAGCCCTCACAGATCGATGTGGCCCGAAAAGTGGCGCAGAAAAATTGGGTCCAGGGCTGGTGTTGTGATTTTGAAGTTAATGCATTTTGTCGCGTCGTCAGATCTCAGGACAACGGCGAGCCCAGGGGGGAATGCGCCTTCTCAGAATGCTCGGAAAGCCGAGGCCTTCCGAACAGTTGTCTAAACCTTCCCCGGAAAGAGAGACGGCTTCTCAGAAAACTAGAGGGCTTCTGAGAAGCTCCGCCGCCTTCTGAAAAGGCCTGCCCCCTCTCACTTCCCCCCTGGACTCGCCGCCGAGCGTTGAACTGCGGTCGGGAACTTTCTTGCCTAGTGCGTCACTGCGGCGGCCCCGGCGAAACGCTATGCGCTGCGGCCGGATAGCGTGTCGCTCCGCCCCGCTGGGCGGGAGGCTTCGAAAGGCTCTGGACGTTGGTGCCTGGGGACTGGATCGTGGTTAGCGTGTCTGACTACCTACCAAACCACCCCAACCCAACCCGAAGACCCGAACTTGACCCGAATTTCGGGTTGGGGCGGGTACGGGTTCCACGTGTTTTTTCCATGCTCCCCGACCCCCCCCCCACTGGAAAGGGAGGGCAAATCGTGGCACTCGGGTTGGGTTGGGGTGGTTTGGTGGGCACCGAGTGTCGCGACGCAGCATCGTCGACCAGAGCCCGCGGCACGACTCGCCGAGACAGAATTCCTGACCGTCGCTCCCACTGGGCAGGTTGGGGCTGCTCGGGCTGGGGCCCTCGCATGCCGACCTGGCCGGGCAAGTGGCACATGGCGGAGAAAGATGGAGTCCGGGGCTCCGGCCGTGACCTTTCACGATGTTGTATCTTCGCCGCTGCGTCGGATCTCAGAACAAAAACAAACATTCTGAGCTCCCGACACGCCTCGCACACACTGCATACCGCAGCCGCCAAGCCCGATATGTGCCGGCGTTCCCTGGGTAACCCGAGGAAGCATTTCAGAGCCCCCCCTCTCTGGTGAAACGATAACGCATCCAGCACCCGGAAGCGTTATCCTGGCACCCTGAGGAGGTGAGGAGGAGGAGAAAGAGGAGGAGGAAGGATAGGAGGAGGAAGGCGAGGAAGAGGAGGAGGACAGGGAGGAGGAGGACCAGAAGGAGAAGGAGATGGAGGAGGAGGTCAGGGAGGCAGAGGACTAATGTAAACCCAACACT
>CAUYUJ010005001.1:30408-35408 GCA_963575745.1 Prorocentrum cordatum | reverse complement strand
CCTAGCTCGAAGAAAATGAGACGCCAGGATCTAATGGTTGCCACCGCAGGGGATGCCGCAAGAGGCGACGCCGGGGTGCTGAGGCCGAATCCACTGGGTCAAACCAGGTCCCCGGAGGTGGTCCCAGCTGCGCAACATCCTCTGGAGGTGGCCCCGGATTGCGATGGAGAGGGAAGGATGGCAAGGCAAGTCATTCCCATCCCTATTTCTCGATCATAATAATGACCCCGTGCTCCCCCGCCATACTCTCTCTCTCTCTCTATCTCTGTCTCTCGTTCTCTCTGTGCGTGTTCTTGTCATTCCGCCAGGCTTTCGCCCCCCTACCCCCTTTCCCCCCCCCCTTCCATGCTTAGGGTAGTGCATGGGACGGCCCTGCGGATGCAACGGGCAAGCGAATCACCATTGCGTCCAGTGCAAGCGTGGGTAATGCTAAACAAGAGAAGAATACAGTGGCTGCCACCCTCTGGACCACGATGCTGCCCTCCACCGAAAAGACCCAAACCAATGAGAACGAAATCGCCATGATGACACACGACCGCTCGTTCGGATATACCATATGGACGCATCTGTTCCACACACCAACTTCTGGAGTCACACGCATGCACGCACGCACGCGCGGACCCAAGAACGTATGTACACACAGCGATGGACAAACAGAAAACGAACGACACACATCATAAGCATCGGCTGCACCAACGAGAACTGAGCCAAATTGACGGGAAGAAACTACATCACACTGTCCCCGAGTGCGTGACGGAAGTGGGGATCCGCGGCGCAAAGACGCCGAGCCCTCGTTGTGAAGGGCGTTCCTTGCTGATCCCTCCGCCGAGGCGCTCCGGTCCTGCCACATCGAACGGTGCCCCTCGGCGCTCGCACCTCTCTTGCCAAGGCTGGCAGTACGCGCCAAACTGCTTCGCTGTCAGCCACATGTGCCACACCTTCGATGGTTTGCTCGATGGGCACTCTCGTCGGCTAGCGCAGTCGGGATCTCGCGGAACGCTCTGCGCGCGGTCTTCGGCGCGGCAGGTTCGAAGCTATCCGCGTTCCCCTCTCCATGCGTCTGCTGCCTTGCCCTCGCACCCTCCCTGGTCGGTTTTCCTGGGCAGGACTCGGCAAGCTCGGCACACAGGAGCCAGAGCCGCCTCCTCTGCCACCTCCGTCTCCTGCTTCCTCCTCCAATCTCCTCCTCCCTCACCCTCAAGCCTGCAGCCTCTCTTCTCGTAGTCTCGCGGCCGTCGTCGACCTCCTCTCTCTCTCTCTCTCCTGCTGCTCCTCCTCCCGCTGGGGACGGACTGCGGAATACGAGCCCAGGCTTTTGCAACTCCGTCTGCTCCCTGCCGGCGCTGGTCCGCCGATTGGGGAGCTCTCCCCCCCCCGGATCTCAGCACGGCGGGGGGCCTCCGAAGCCTTGGGAGATCCTGGAAGAACCCGCAGGACACCGGGAAGCTCGAAGAATCCTGGGAAATCCTGAAAAGAACCTCGGGAGTCCTCGAAGAGTCCCGGGAGATCCCCGAGACCAAATCGGAGCATGTCGGATCCTACTGCTGCTGCTCCCTCTTTCAAGGGGCCCTGGGACACACAAATAAATAGACACAATTGACCGGATTCCCCTATATTTTCCTATATTTTCTGGATGTTCGTCTTCCCCCCCACTTCCCATAGTTTCGCATCTTTTCCTTGGAATCGATAACTCATTGTGTCTGTGTGTTTTTTCCCCTCCTGACCCTTCCCTGCCCCGCAGCGGCCGAGTGCAAGGAGGCGCGCGGCCGAAGACACCAGCCGGGGCCGGGGGCCTCGACCCACGGGTCCAGGCACTCTGCGTGGAACAGGTGCCTGGGCGCCGGCAGCGCCGGAAGAAGAAGAAGAAGAAGAAGAAGAAGAAGAAGAAGAAGAAGAAGAAGAAGTGGGAGGGACCAACCGGACCTCTGGATTAGAGCTCCGATTAGAACCCTGATGGAAGCGCTGGCATCGCTCCGATCGAACGTATCTGTGTCAGCGCCGTTGAACCGTAAGAGAAACCCCAGGAGCCCGCAAGGGGTCCCGAGGAGACCCCCAACAGGCCCCAAACAGGCCTCCAAGAGGCCTCTTGGAGGCCTGTTGGGCCAAGACCCAGGGGCGGTGGCGGGGTGGGCCGAAGGCCACCACTTGTCAACATCGCGCTGAACTGTCCGCTTCCTTACTTGAAACGCCATAGCCTGGCTGTCCGACATACCCCCCTTGGTAGGAACTCGGAAAACCGACTCCAACACCACCAGGGACCACCAGCGGGAGGAGCCAGGGAGGGGTTCCCCTAGTGGTGTGGTCCCTCCTCTCGCTCGAGACATCCCCTATCCCCAGCTCGGGGAGGCATCGTGGACCTCTTCGCTGGAGGTGGCCCCCTGGTGGTGTTGGTGTCTCTTCTCCTTCCCCCAACCCGAAAAGCCTTCGTCGTGTTTCGCGGCATCTATCCCCACATCGGGTGGGGGCGGTTAGGCTGGTGGCGCAATGGCCCCGGCCCACTGGGGCTGGGGTCCTCAACCCCATGGCTGTTCTTGGAGGGAGCGCGTTTGACGGGAGCTTGCCTTGGGAGCATTCGGCGGCGCGTCTGAACCGGGGGAGCCGCCCCCCCCCCCGGAACATGCGGCGCCGTCGAACAGAACCAGTGGGACTCTCCACCCCTCACCCCCCTCCCCGAACCTCCAGGGAGGGGGGGGGGGGATCCCCCCCCCTGGCGGCGCCGTCGCCGGCTGGGGCCCCAGGAGCCCCAAGGCTTTTCTTGAGCTCAGCTTTGCATCTCAAGCCTTTTTCACAACCAGGCTGCCCAAGAAGGGCCCCAAGAGCACAGAGGCGGCGAGCAGGGGCTCCAGGACCCCGCTCCTTCCAACCCCAAGCATCGGGCGTCTCGATCTTTTCGAGACACGGGCCCCCGACCTCTCGACCACTTCCCTGGGACCGGTTTCTCACCCCGAGTCGCTTCTGTTGACGGTCCCGAGGCCCAGCAAGGGCCCCGAGAAGCCGAAAACGATGGAGAACCTCCGCCTCGATTCCTTCGAGACGCCAGGATGTCTGGGACTGTGCGTCCACAGTTTCTTATCACCGCCAGGGTGCCCAGGGGGGGGGGCACCCCGGGGAGCACGGAAAAGAAGGGGAGCAGGAGTTCTCCAGGGACCCCCGCTCCTCCAGGCCCCGTGCCCCTCTCGGGAGGAGCCCGACCACAAGAGACCTTCCACAGGAGAACTTCCACGAGCCCAGGGCGTCCATTGCTGGAGGAGGAGGAGGAGGAGGAGGAGGAGGAGGAGGAGGAGCAAGCACGTAGGAAAAGCATTAGGAGGATGAGAAGGAGGAGGAGGAGGAGGAGGAGGAGGAGGAGCAAGCACGTAGGAGGAGCATTAGGAGGATGAGAAGGAGGAGGAGGAGGAGGTGGAGTTGTTTTTGATGCGGGAGCGTCGCGCGCTCCATATCAATATCAACGTCAATATATATATATATATATATATATATATACACACACACATATACACACACATCGAAACCCAAGAGGCCCAGGGCGCCCTGCATGCAAGCAGGGTGTTTTTTCTTGGCATGGGATTCCACGGCATGGCCGACCTACTGTTAGGTCGGGCGTGTCCCCCCACAGGCGGTTCTGGGCGAGAAATCAAACATACTCAACAAAGGCTCAAACACCAAAAACATCTTCAAACATACATTAAACACATCGTCCCCAGACTATTGCTTTGACGATAAAAAGGGAACGTGCCCGACGTAAACTTACTGGTCCAATGGTGCACGGCCGACCCCCGAACCTGTCCGAGGGGCCCGCGCTGGCCAGAACAGCGGGGCGGACCCCGCCGCGGCGCGACGGGGGCGCTCCGGGAGGCCCACGGATGACCAAGAACGCTCCAAGACCTCATTCTCAACACTACCAGGGCCCAGGGACACACACACACACACACACACACACACACACACACATATATATATATATATATATATATACGCAAATCCCAGGACTCCCTATATTTTTGATATGTTTTGGATTTTCGTCTTCCTCCCCCCCCACACTTCCCATCTGTTCCCATGTTCTCTGGGGAATCGACGGTTACTTGTGTCTGTGCTTTTGTTTCCCTCCCGAAACACACTCGTCCCGCCAACCTTGGCACTCGTCCCGCGAGCCTCGACGCTCAGAAGCGCTGAAAAGAAACCTCCGGCCGCGAACCTCGCCTCCCCTGGCGTGACAACGAAAGGGTGCTGAGGAAACGGGCTTTAGACCCCGGGGGCTTTCCTGAGGGCCAACGGTTCATCCCGAGAACTTCCTCGACGGTCCTTGGCCCGGGTAAGAAGCCGAAAGTAGCGAAGAGACACAATTCCAGAATCGGGCGTTGGCAGAACTGGATTCAGTGGAACCTGGTTTAATGATGTGCACTGGGGGAAGCCCCCCCGCCCCGTTCCACGAACCGGAACTGCCGTAACCCGAAAAAACACCAGCCACGCCAGACTTGGTTTAGTGATTCTGGTCAATTCAGGGGCTCCGGGGCCCTACCACTAACCGGGTCCCCTTACCCGGGGTCCTGGCTGTACCCGACAGAACCCCTCTCCCTCAGCAACCCGTTCCTTCATGACGACATTGGTTCTCGGGTCAATCAAACTCGGGTCTCTGGCGGCCGTCCGGGACGACCCCTGGAACGCTCTCGGTGAGGCGCAGCTGTCGGCGAGGATGGCGAGGCGAGGGAACCTTCAACAGCCGGCGACAGGCCACGAACACCCACGAAGAGGGCGAACTCGCTTTCTTTCATGGCGGAGGACGCCCAATCGGGCCGGTCAGATCCCGTTTGCGAGGCCAGGACCTCGCAAATGCGGGGTACAGCCGTGGGCCGAGACGTTTTTCAGTCTTCGTTTTCCCCGCTGGATCTGGCAAAGACCTGGGTCCCAAAGATCTTGTGGCCTGATTGTCTCCCATGCGGGGCCCCCAACAGTTCCGACCCTTCTTGCCCAAGGCCACATTTTCATCCCGGGCTGTTTTT
>CAUYUJ010005001.1:0-30308 GCA_963575745.1 Prorocentrum cordatum | reverse complement strand
TCCTCCTCCTCCTCCTCCTCCTCATCTCCTCCTCCTCCTCCTCCTCCTCCTCCCTCTCTGAGCCTATCCCCCGCCCCCCAAAAAAGCGTTGCCCCTGACCCTGACCCTGACCCTGGCGCTGCCCCCCCGGACGGCCGCGGGGCGCGCGGCGGCCCCCCGACGGGGGGGGCGGCGGGGGGCCTCCTCGTCGTCCAGGCCCTGCAACTCGGAGGCGCGGCACAGCGGCACCTCGCGGTGGGCCAGGGGGGGGCCGAGGAGGGGCAGGGAGGGACAGGGAGGAGGAGGAAGAGGAGGAGGAAGAGGAGGAGGAGGAGGAGGAGGAGGAGGAGGAAGCAGGAAAGGAGGGGAGGGGAGGGAGGAGGGCAGGGCAGGGGAGGAGAGGGAGGGAGGAGGAGAGGAAGAGGAGGGGGGAGGGAGGGGCTCCACGCTGCAAAAGAGCAATGGCGCCAGGGGGTTGGGGCGAGGAGGGAGAAGGGAGGTTGGAGGGAGGTTCGAGGGACTTCAATGCCTGGCTGGCGCATGCTCTGTGCCCTTGCGGGCCCACGGTCTTGTTCAATCTCTTCACGCCCCTCGTGTTGCGGCTGCGCCAGCCAGGCGTTATTTCGTAATTCCTTGAGGCCTCGCACGGTGGTTTTTCACGACGCAACAAGCTCGCGCTTCTTGTATGGCCAACGTAGAACGGAAGGAGTCTCGTTCGTTCTCCTATTCGGGCTGAGTCCATTCTGAAGCAACCAGTGGCTCTGGCTGGTCTGAGCCCACTCTGGCTGAAGCAACATGCGGCTCAGGCTGAGTCCACTCTGGCTGGCCTGTCTCCACCCCCTCTCCATGCTGTGCGCACGCACCGCCGCAGCAGCGAAAGCCACGTGCCAAGGCGCGAGTCCGAAAACTGCGGGGTCGCGCTCAGAAAACCCCCAAGGGAGATCCGACGTCGAGATTTGTTCAATGCGGGATCCCTGGACATCTCGACCCACTCCCCGGGGACCGGCTTTGCGCATCCTGGGCCGTGTTTTGACAGTCCCGCGGGGCCCGGCGAGGGCCCCCCAGAGGCCGAAGATTGTGTGACAAATCTGCGCCTTGAGTTTGTCAGAGCGTAGGATCTCTTTTTTTTCGCGGCGCTCGGGTCGGAGGGCTCAAGCACGGGCGAACGCACGGGCTAGGCCGCCCCAGCAGCAGCTCACGCAACTGGGGCAAGAATGGGCGCCATGCCAGCGGACAGGGAATCTTCGGGGGAGGACAGGCGAAAAATCTCTGGGCCTCTCTGGGCCTGGCGTGCCTTCAATCGCAGGCCTCGTGGGGATCGCTGGTGCTGTGCGGTGGAGCTGCATCCCGCGCCCCGCGGAGGCGCCACGCGCGGGGGGGCAGGCGCGCTGCAAGGGCGGCCTCCCGCCCCTGCAGGTCAAGTACGGGATCGAGCGGGGGAGGAAGGGGATGGGGAGAGAGGAGGAGGAGGAGGAGGAGGAGGAGGAGGAGGAGGAGGAGGAGGAGGAGGAGGAGGAGGAGGAGGAGGAGGAGGAGGAGGAGGAGGGGGAGGAGGAGGAGGAGGAGGAGGAGGAGGGGGAGGGAGCACCAATTGAAAACAAAGGCGAGGGCAAGGGCCGCACGCACGGCTGCGCGGCCCTCCAGGACCGCGCAGCCCTGCCGCCCCCCTTCTGCGGAGCGGCCTCGGCGGGGGCCCCGCCGGGCTCCCCAGGAGAGCGGCCCGAGCTCGAGAGGCTGGCGGAGACCCCGGCGGGGCCGCCGGCAGCCCGTGGCGAGGAAGAGCGTGACGGGGACGCCCAGCCTGAAGTCGGGCCTGTCCCCCTACATAGGGATTTTCGACGAAAAATAAAAAGTACCCCCAAAATAGCAACAAAAGTAGTCCCAAAATACTCTGGGGACTATTTTTTAGTATTTTCTGACCTTTTGGGGGCATGTTTGTGGTATTTTTTTATTGTTCGTCTAAATTCCCCCTGTAGGGGGACACGCCCGACATAAGGCCAGCCTCTGGGAGCCCAGGAGCGCGGCACGCCCAGCACGGCGGATCGGACCACCGCGCAGGCTGCGGTCATGGCAGCGGGGCCCCGTGCGTCCCGGTCCGAAGGGCGCGCGGGAGGTGCAGGAGGCGGCGCGCGTGTGCGGAGGTCGTCAACGGCAGCGCGGCCGAGGGAGGGCGCATGTTGGCAGATGGCAAAGGCAGTGGAGATGCTCGGTGGATGAAAGATGGGGTCCTGAGGGGTGGGGCCCTAAGGATGGGAAGAGATCCAAGGGTGGTTTTGCATTGTTTGAGGCGTCCTCAGAATCCCATCCCTCAGGACCCCATCTTTAAACCACCGAAATGCCGTTCGACACGAGCCTGCAGGTTCACAGAACCGCCGCCGTGGAGGGCGCCGTATGCTGGGTCTTCCCAGGCAAGGGCTTCGGTAGTACACCAGGGTGTGCTCCAGGGGCGCACGAAGCGATGTACTGGGTGGGTGAAAATGCTTGGTGGGTGAAAATGCCAAATTGGGTGTGGGGGACGCATGCGGGCGGTCCCTTTTGGGGACCACGAAACGTTTTACTGAGTTTGTGAAAATGCCAAATTCGGTGTCGGGGACGCATGCGGGCGGCCCCACTAGGGGCTTCGGTTGGGCTCCCCATGGCGCCACGAAACGCTGTACGGGGTGCGTGAAAATGCAAAAGTGGGTGTGGGGGACGCATGCGGGCGGTCCAACTGGAGGGTTCGGTGGGGCTCCCTATGGGGCGACGAAACGCTGTTCTGAGTCAGTGAAAATGCAAAATTAGGAGCGGTGGACGCATGTGGGCGGTCCCACTGGGGGCTTCGGTGGAGCTCCCTATGGGGCCACGAAACGCTGTACTGGGTATGTGAAAATGCCAAGTTTGGCGTGGGGGGCGCATGCGGGCGGTCCCACTGGAGGCTTCGGTGGTGCTCCCTATGGGGCCACGAAGCGTTGTACTGGGTGAGTGAAAATGCCAAATTAGGCGTGGGGGGCGCATGCGGGCGGTCCCACTAGGGGCTTCGGTGGAGCTCCCTATGGGGCCACGAAGCGCTGTACTGGGTGGGTGAAAATGCCAAGTTGGGTGTGGGAGACGCATGCGGGCGGTCCCACTGGGGGTTTCGGTGGAGCTCCCTATGGGGCCACGAAACGCTGTACTGGACGTGTGAAATTGCCAAATTGGGTACGCTCCTCATCAGACAGGTTTACGGTTTGTTCGCGTCGCGATCTCGCGGGCGTTGGTTTCTGACGCCGCGTGGATCGTTCATTCGTGAACGATCGCTGCTCTCCGATAGCGCAGATCGTTAGACATCGGCCGATCCTGGGCCACTGGCGGCGTTGAGCCTGAAAGGCCCGCGCTGGGGTCGCCGCCGCGTCAACGCGGCGCAAATCTACCGTAATGTGTAATGTCGGCAAGTCTGTGAATCAGTAGTTTTTTTCCCCAGCCAGGAAGGAATGGGTCCGAAGTGCGCTGCCCGACGAAAACCCGTCTGGTTGGGGGCAGCAGCAGGCTTCAAGATGCAGTGAGTGAGGACTCCACATGGCGGCACGAAGTGCGCCATGGTCGTTTTCATAGTTGGCATGCCAACATGCACGCCCATTGGCAGCCACAGCGTACGGCACGAGCCTCCGAGCAAGCCTTTGTAATCCATGCCAGCAGTCTCGAAAGAGCATGCCAAGCACCACTCCATGCTTGAAACCTACACTTAGGTCGGGCATGTCCTCCTACATGAGCATGTTCGGACGAAACATAAAACATACCCCATCAATACTCAAAGTCTTAATACTAAAACATCGTGCCCCTACTATGTTTTACACTATTATGAAGATTTCCCCTGTAGAGGGGCATGCCCGCCATAAGCCTACACTCGATCATGCTGGTGGCGAGTCGAGGTGTGATCTGGGTCCACACTGTATCTCGCCTTCGCCCGTGTGCCACCCTCGAGGCGCTGCGCCGAAAGGGCACCAACCTCCAAGCTGGCTGCTCCCACGCACGTCAAGTGAGGTAGGCACTTCTGCTAGTTGTTTGTCGACCTGTACAACAAATAAGCAGACCTAAACATGCTGCAACGTAAAGTAGAGCTATATGCGCTGCAGATGCTCCGATACCGATTGGTTTTGATGTTTGCCCAGCTGGGTGATGTCGGGGAGTTGGGTGCGAACTCGTCTGTTGTCTGTTGAGCCCTTCACATACGGGATGTCTGAGGGAGGGAGGGGGGATGATGACGAGGAGGAGGAGGAGGAGGAGGAGGAGGAAGGAGGGAGGTGGAGAAGGAGGAGGAGGAGAGAGGAGGAGGGAGGGCTCGAACTTTCGTAGTCGCTCGGGGTCAGTTGTTCAGCCGTTTGAGGCTCGCAGCTTGTTGACAGCATCCGCGAGCGGTCCTCGCTCCCATGGACATGCGCTTGTTTACGCCGTCACTGGGCGAAACTAGCCCCTCCCCCTCCCTCGTCCATCCGCGCCCCTGCTCTCCCCCTCCCCTCGATCCCTCCCTGCCTCCCCTCCTCCCGGGCCCGATCAACCAGGGCGACGCGCATGCCATCCTGGTGGATCGCAGGGGGGGGATCACCTGGCTGCTGGGGACCCGCTGCGCTCACCCCGCCAGATCTTGTGCCAGCCGCCAGGCCGAGGCAGGAGCCCAGAGGGAAGCGCCTTCTGGTGGTACGCCAGCGCGTCGTATCTGCCGTGGTCCAGCACGCCGTCTGCCACGAGAGGAGGAGGGCGAGGAGGAGCAACAGGCAGGGATGGCACTATAGTGCTGTCCCCGAGGGACGGGGGCCGCCTCGAACCCTGCAACTTAGACCTGCGCACCGAAAGCCGAGCCGCACCTTTAAAATGCGGCGCCGATTTCGGTGGGCGGCCGGGCTCCCGGGTCCCAAATTCCCAAATCCGGGTTTCGGACTGATTTCTGTAGGCGAGCAGGTTCCAGGTTTCTCTGCTCCGGATCCAGAGCTGCCAGCGTTGTAAGGTTCCCAGGTCTTCGAATTCTTGCTTGCGGCCACGTACCCAGGTGCTTGCGGCCACGGCCATAATACTGTAGATAATGAGTCATGAAGCACATATCAGACAGTAAAGAGCATAGTTGTAGCATTAACAATCATATGGTAGTCCACATCTGCATAAACACAGATATATGTATACAATGTACGCGTGTTTGTAACTTGAGGCCGTCAGCGTTAGTTTCGACTTGTGTTTGCATATGCAACGTTAGTGTCGACTTGTGTTTGTGCATGCAACATGTCCAAACACATGTCGATCCGAACGCTGTGTGAGTGATATAATGAGGTGGAATGAGATTGGATAGAGATAGCGAGGCAGACAGAGAGATAACGAGAGAGAGAGAGATAACAAAACAAAGAGAGGGAGAAACCGTAGGAAAACTGATACACACATATCTGTAGGCATGTAGATACACATCGACATACATAGGTAAACAGTAAGAGAGAGAGAGAGAGAGAGAGAGAGAAAGAGAACGAGAGAGAGAGAGAGAGAAAAAACAAAATAGAGAGAGAGAGAGAGAAAGAGGTGCTTTCACAGACGGGGTCTTGTTGGAGACTGGCAGAGAAGACGAAACTGGCGGGGCCGACCGATCTCGTTAGGCGGACGGGTTCCAAGGTTCGCGGTGCTGGGTGCTGGCCCGATTTCGGTGGGGGGCCAGTCTCCCAGGTTTTAGATACTGGGTCCGGGTTTCATGGTACGGTGGGGTTGTCAGATTGTCCAATTGTTCTTGGTGTTTGCGACCAGGGTTAGAACGAGAGTATACATAATGGAGCGTGGAGAAAACACATGCGAGAGCAAGCATGATAGTTACGCAGAAAGGGATATTCAATCGAGGTTCAATGACAGTTTGTAAATCGACCCGTGAGTCTACAAAGTAAGCATGGCAGTAACACAAAACAGAGAGACAATGATCGAAATAGTATAGGGCGATAGAAGGAGAGAGTGTGAGAGAGAGAATGACAGAGAAAGAGATAGAGTGAATGTGTGCGACCACTGTTCGATTCATCATTGAAGAGCTGCATGGGGATTCCAGGATGACAAAGAATGCATGCACATCCGCCACTGTGCCTGCGTGGGACGGGCGTGGTCGCATGCTCCCGTGGTCCTCCTGGGAGTAGGTTACAAAGTGGCCGACCCCCCCCCCGCATCGCGAGCGGTGTTAAAAGGTCGCCCCCTGAAGTTGCTCCCTGGCGCTCTCTTCGGCCTCCAGACGACCAAGATGGCTTCCAGGACGACTTCCAAGACGACCATGACGACACGAACACTGCTCAAGGTGGCCTGGGGCGACTCAAGAGGCCCTCAAGACGGCCTCCAGACGGCCCCAGAAGCCTCCAAGACGACCCAAGACGGCGCCGAGAGGTCCTCCAGGAGAGCCCGAGGAGGCCCAAACCACTGCTTTCCATTGGTTTCCTTTAGCGTTTTGAAGAATGTGCATGGTCCTGTCCTACCGCCTGCTTGGGCGTGTCCGACCGCCCAAGGCAGCCCAAAGAGGCGTCCGAGATGGCCCCACGGCGGCGCAAGAAGCCCCCCCAAGGGAGGCCAGAGTCGGCCCAAGAGGATCCCAAGATCGCCCAACGTGCCCTCCTCCTCCTCCTCCTCCTCCTCCTCCTCCTCCTCCTCCTCCTCCTCCTCCTCCTCCTCCCCCTCCTCCTCCTCCTCCTCCAACACTCAAATGGCCCAGAGACGCCCCCAAGACTGGGCCCGAGGGCACCACACGGGCTACGACCCCCCTGGGGCCATCCAAGAGGCTCCCAAGAGGCAAACGCCCCCAACAACGCCCTTTGAAGGAACAGCGCATGTAAGCTCGCGCGTTGGTTGAAACATGCTGAGGCTCTCGCATTTTTGGGTTCCGCTTGCCCAGGGCGGCCCGAAAAGGTCTCCAAGATGGTTCCATGACGGCCCGCGAGGCTCCCAAGAGGGCCACCATTCGGCCCAAGAGGACACCAAGATCGCCCAAGAGGCTCCCAAGAGGGCCTCAAGTCGGCCCAACAGCGCGCCAAGAGTATAGCAAGACGGCCCAGAAAGGCCCCAAGGCGGACCCCGAAGGCGCAAGACGGGCCGAGAGCCACCTGCGAGGCCCCAGGAGGCGTCCACGAGTGCTCTACCAGGCCCCCTGGAAGATCCCGAGGAAGCTAAAACCACAGATTTCCTCTGGGGTTTTTAAGGGGGTCGAGGTTCTCGCTTGTTCGGGCTTCCGATCGCCCAAGACGGCCCCAAAGGCCCCCCCGATGTAGCTCCAAGACAGCTCAACGGATCCCCAACATGGCCCCGAGTCGGCCCAGCTGGGCCCCGAGATCGCCCACGAGGCCCCCCGGATGGCCCCAGGGCGGCCCTGAATAACCAGCCTCGAACTTATCCCTACCCCTAAGATGGGCGAGCAAAAAGCGAGGACAATCTCAGGGATAGGCCCTCGGAAACTGAGGGAACCCTTAAGATCGGCATCGAGGTGAGGTGATGTCAAACATAGGTATAGGGATATGTCTCAAACTGGTAACCGCAGCGCTCCGAGAGCGCACCAAAGAGGGCCCCGAGGAGTTCCCCGAGACGGCCATCGAGCGCGCCAGACGAGCCGAGGGCGGCCCACGGAGCCCCAAGAAGCCTTCGAGAGGTCCAAGGAATCATGTTGCTCCCATCGACTCCCCCCCCCCCCGCCCCAAGGGGCCCCCTAGAGCCCCCCAAGAGGCCCCAGGGGAGCCCAATACGCCGCCAAGGAGCCCCAAGGCGCTCCCAAGAAGCCCCCAAGAAGCCCCCAAGACGGCCCCAAGAGGCACCAAATAGCGCTCCAGGGCCGGCGGAATGAGCGAAGCGATTGAATAAGTTGCTCCCATCGTACTTAAAGACCACATGCCAGAAGTGGTTTCGAGCGCCCGGAGAAGTGCCGAACGGGTGTCGAAACAGTTGAAGGGGCCCTGGGGCACACAAAAAAATAGACACAGATAGCAGGAGTCCCCGTATTTTCCCATATTTTCTGGGTTCTCGTCTTCCCCCCACCTCCCACATTTTCCCATATTTGTTCTGGGGATCGACGATAAATTGTGTCTGTGTGTTTTCCCCAGTGTCGGACGAATGTCTCGGAGGGGCCCGACACGTGAAAAACCTAGAGTTTCGGTACTTTGCTGGTGCTCCACATTCTCTTTCTGGTGATCAAGGCGAAAGTAGGTTGGAACATCATAACCCAGGAGGCCACCAAAGAGGCCCCCCAAGAGGCCCACAAGAGGCTCACAGGAAGCACCCAGGAGGCCCCAAGAAGGTGGCCCATGGGTCCCTCTCCTCCTCGTCTTGATCGTTTCCATCTCCGCTTCCTCCTCCTCCTCCTCGCAAGACGAGGTCGAGATCACGACCCTTCCCAATTCAGACCACTCGCTGCACTGCCGCCGTGCGTGGACTCAACCTCCTTCCTACCGCGCCGACGAGAACAAGGTCGAGTTCACGGCCCGTCCTAATTAGTTCAGACCATTCGTCGGATTTGCGCTGTTCCTACACTCGGTCTCATTCCTGCTGCGCCGTTGCACAGGCCTGGTGGGTTTGCCGCAGGCAGCTGGATACGAAATACATATGTCAGATGACACGGAGCAAGGTTGGGTAGAGAAAGAGAGATAGGGAGAGAGAGAGAGAGACAGACGGAGAGACAGAGAGAGAGAAGTAGGAAACAAAAACATTGGTCGGCGTTGGGTAGCACATATTCCAAACATCAACCACACGAACCGAACTACCGCAGCAGACCAGAAGTGGCTCGATCAGTTAGCTGCGAGGGGGATCGCACTTGCCGGGGCGGCCTAGCCCGGGCATGCAGAAGAGGAACTTCGAGATGTAGGCGATGATGAACAACTTGACCTAAACTCCCTCCTCTCTGAGGCGGCCCTCGGGCTCACGGCCTGGTGTGGTAAAACTTCCAGGGTGGCCGCGCGTGGCACGAACCGCTGAACCGGCACGGTTGATCCGGCACGAACCGATCGCTTGAACCGCGTCACTGGCTGAAACGGCCAACCACCTGAGCGGGCTGCACCAGAGAATCGGTTGAACCGTTCTGCGGCAACTCATGGGAGCCTTCCATACCATCTTGTTGGCTCTTGCGAATCGACGCGGATCGACGCTAAATCGACGCTAATCGACGCCCACCGACGCTCATCGACGCTAAAAACGCACTGTCTCATCGACTACCAGACGCCAGTCGACGCGGATCCGCACGAAAGGCAGAAGCACGAGAGCACACAAGGCTCCCAGGATTCGCCACCGAAGGACAGGCCGAGAACCGAAGGGAAGCGGCCGAGCTGAGGACGAGAGGGGGAGACCGAGAACACCACGAGGGAGGAGGAGGGAGGAGGAGGAGGAGGAGGAGGAGGAGGAGGAGGAGGAGAGTGGAGTGGGAGGAGGAGGAGGAGGAGTGGGAGGAGGAGGAGGAGGAGGAGGAGGAGGAGGAGGAGGAGGAGGAGGAGGAGGAGGAAGAGGAGGAGGAGGTGGAGGAGGAGGAGGAGGGGGAGGTGGTGGAGGAGGAGGAGGTGGTGGAGGAGGACGAGGAGGAGGAGGAGGAGGAAGAGGAGGAGGGCGACAGCACAACGGCGAGGCCTCCCGGGGCAGTCCTGGCAGAGAAACAAAAAAACGCATACACATGAACTTTCAAAACATAAAGGAGCATAGCATTTTTTAACAGAAAGGTAAACATTTTTAAAACATAAACATAAACCTTTTAAGCATAAAAGAGCATACGCTTTTGTAGGGCATCAAAAAGAGCATAACGTTTTGTAGGGCATAAAAAAGAGCATACCTTTTCAGAGCATAAACATAACAAAAACACATAAACTTGTGTAGGGCTCCGCGCGGACTTCGCGGATCTGCGCTGGACCCCCCTGCCAGGCGCGCGGAGCGCGCCAGGGGCGGCGCCGGAGGCGCCGCGGGGGGGGGGCACAGCCCAGCACGAAATGAAAGAAACCCGCGCGCAGCGCCTAGCGTTTATGTTTGCGTGTGCCGTTTCGGAACAGGCCGCCCGGGCAGTCGGAGGGCGGAGGGGCGGCGCCGAGGTGGCGGGACCGCCTCTGGCTGCTCGGGGTCAGGAGGCAACTACTCGGAGGTGTTCGTCGGAAGGATGAAAGAGGATTAAGCCCCATAAAGGGGGGGCTGTTGCGCCAGAATGGGCCTCGGATCAAGCGGGAGATTGAGCCGGATTAAGCGGGACTAAGCGGGACTGGGCCGGATTCAGCGGGATTAAGCGGGATTAAGCCGGATTGAGCGGGACTTCGGACCAGGTAGGGGGCCACATGCGAACCCTACCCCTACCCCCAACGATTTCTGAGGGGGAGGGTGGGGTTCACTTCGCCTGGGAGCTCCCGAACGGAGTGAACCCCACCCTCCCCCTCAGCAATCGTGGGGGGTAGGGGTAGGGTTCGCATGTGGCCTCCTACCAGGGCTAAGTCAGAATTTGACCTCCCAAGAGTTGCATCCGAATCGGGGGGCCGGTTGCTGCCAGCCGGGGCTACCGGGGGGGGGGGGGCTGCGCAGGCGACCCGCGGCCTCTCACCAGCCGGGTGCCCCCGCCCCGTGGCCCCTGCTCCCGGGGACGGCGTGTGGGGGAAGCTCGAGGCCACCGCGGCTCTCGGCTATGGTTGCAGTAGGGGCCCGACCACAGGAAACCCTGAGACCCAAGCCTGAGACCCCAGGACGTCCATCGGATTTTGGCGTGGGAGCGTCGCGCTGTCCATAGCAAAACCTTCGAGACCTGAGAGAAACCCAGGGCACCCTGGAGGCAAGCAGGGTGTGTCTTGGCATGGGTCTCCACTGTAGCCCGCACCTCCGCTCGTGCACGCGCGCCGCCGCCATGCCCCCTCGAATCTGCCAGGTGAGGTGGGATGGGGGAGTGGGGGAAGGGCGGGAGGGAAGGGATACGGTGGACACACAGGATTTGACATCGTGCCACAGAACATCTCGGGCCCCACGCTTCGTCGATCCCTCCGGGCCCTGGAGTGCCTCAGCTCTTCTCTGGGTCCCTGAGGCCATCGGAGAATCAGACAATTCCGTGGGGCACCTGCCGGCAGGCTGTTTTTGTGATGTGACGTGCCTGCCGCAGGCGAGCGATAGAGAGAGAGAGAGAGAGAGAAAAAAAAAAAAAGAGGGGCACGTGGGGGACGGGTTCGGGCGGAGAGGGGAGAGGAGGGGAGGGAGAGGGGAGGGAGGAGTGGAGAGGACAGACAGGAGGGAGGGGAGGGAGGGGGAGGGAGGGGGGGGAGGGAGGGGAGGGGAGGGAGGGGAGGGAGGGGAGGGGAGGGGAGGGGAGGGGGGGGAGGGGAGGGGATGGGGAGGGAGGGGAGGGGAGGGAGGGGGGGGAAGACAGGTGCCAGGCTGCGCTTGCCGAGAGCCTCCTGTGCAGAGGCAGGGGCGAGACTGCACGTGCGGCGCACGGGCGAAGAGCGCCTCAGCTCAGAAGGGCCGAGCGATGGCGGATGCGCTGGGCAAAGCATGCGCTGCATAAGATGACGAACCAACAACACACACCCATACAGTCGGGGCGTTGACTTAAGGAACCCTAAATAAGGAACGAGGCCCCTTTTTTCCATCAGTTAAACTTCGATGTCCCATCGAAAACGTAAGGGAAACCTGAGGCAAGCTGTGAAACACTTAAGGAACGCGGAGCCCCTCCCCAACCAAAAGGGTTCCTTCTTCAGGGCCCCGACTGTACCCATAGGGGGATCCATCGGAGAGGGCTATGGGTGCGTGTTGTCGGATGGGGGTCCCCGCTCGAACGGGAGCGTTCCCCAGGGTCCGACAACCCGCACCCATACCCATAGCCAGTCCTCCTCCCAACGACCCCCCTATGGGTACGGGTGTGTGTTGTTCGCTCGTCATCAAAAGGTCCGTCCGTTCCCGTCAGGACGAGGCACTCCACGTGTTTGCGACACTCCCCTTGTCTTAGCGACCGTAAGGACGTGCCGTTGCAAGCACCAAGGCGGATTCCATTGATCGAGGGCACCAGCGCGGTGCCCAGATGGTGCTGAACACAAGAAGAACGGTGCAAACAATTCCACCGTTATGTGCTTCCCACCCTCCGTCCAGGAACCGTCATGAAGATGGCGAAGAACACCATCGCAATGTGATCTGGCCATGCGGCAAGCAAAACTAAAAAAGAACGTCACCATGCGGAGCTGCATACTGCAACTATCAAGATGCCTTCGAGCTGACACCGCTAGTTACCGCCTGGTATCCTTGCTTCCTCCCCGCTCGCTTCCTAAAGCCCACGCGACCCAGCACATCAGCATGGCGCATGTGTGTGCGTGTGTCAAATTTGGCCAGTGCCGACGAAGAATCTCCGACGTGCTTTGGAAGGCCCCAGAGAAGCACAGTTTGCCTGCATTCCGCTGTTTGCCCTGCCACGTCAGGGGTACCTCTCCGTAGATGGGTTCCGAGGAATCTCGCACGTTGTCGTCCTCGAGCCCGTAGCCTTACTACTCCAGGGTATATCTATTCTGACGGGACCCCGTGCGCTCCGAAACACTTGCGGGGCTCGTCACATGGCTTTCCCAGAAAGGATCCCGTGGTTGCGCGGCCCAGGATGCACAAGAGTCAACCGTTCAAGACGGTCCAGGAGGCCCCCACTACTATCGTCCCGAGACATCCCGAAGGTGGCCAAAAAACGCTCCAGATGCTCCAAACACGGCCCCAAGAGGAGACCCAAAGGTGGAACTCGAACTGGCATCAGAAATCCTCCAACCCAAGATGGCCCTCCACGAGACGACCTGGAGGCCCCCAAGAGACCCCCAAGAAATCCCAAGGTGCATGTAAGCGGCCTCCAGGCGGCGGGGTGAGCCGAAAATCATTTGATTATCCTTTACACTCCTCTTCATACCGGAACTTCTGGTCTCTCTTTCACATGTTTTCTTGGTCTTCCTACCACGTCTGCACTGCTGCATTTCCCGCTTCCTCGACATTCTTCTGCGAATCCCTGTCCGTGTCACCAATGCTGGCACGCAGCCTCCAGAAATCGTGTCCTCCTTGCCGAAAATGGACGCCGGCGCCTTCCCACCCAGCTTACGAAGCACGACGCGCGCTCCAGCACGAAGCACTTCTCACGCTCGAGGTTGCAGTCTGTCATGATGGTTGCTCTGCTTTGCTGGCTCAGGGCAGGCTTAGGACTGTGGATGCCATGACAATGGACACTCCAACAGTCCTACCACTGAATTAAGCATGTGTTTGAAATGTGTTAAAATTTTATAAGCATGATTCAAGCGTGTTTAACATATTTAACACATGTTCGAAACATGTTTAAAATATCTGGAAATGATGTTGCAGCTTGCTTCCTCTCCATGAATCGTCCTCCACAAGCTTAGGAGTGGATGAAGGGAGCGGACGCCTCCGAGCAACGATGTCGACGAGGCCAGCGTATGACCACAGTGCGATCGGCCAGGCGGGTGCCCTGCCCGCGTGGCCGAACCTGTGGCCCAGAATCGGGGCGAGGAGAAGAGAGCAGAGGAGAGCAGAAAGTGCGGCAGGGGCGGCGAGAGCGGCGCAGAACGTCGTGTGTGCATCCCCTGCGATCTAGGCGATCTCCTCCAACATTTCACACCCAATGTGCGATCAAGTGGAATGCCCAACGTCAGATCGAAGGGAATGCTCACGCTCGACGTGGAGCAGGGCAACACATCCTCGGATCGATTCCAACCATTTACGCTGCCACAGTCGCAGAACGAGAGACGATTCCGTGCAGCCCGTAAGGTCTGCATCGGTATCTCCACGGTGCTGGGGAAGCCAGCGCGCTCGCGCGAAAATGGGGGGGGTGGAGGAAGGACGGGGGGACGAGGAGAGGAGAGGAGAGGAGAGGAGAGGAGAGGAGAGGAGAGGAGAGGAGAGGAAGGACGAGGGAGGCAGGAGAAGGGGCCAGGAGGGGAGAGGCAGGAGGAGGAGGAGCAGGAGGGGGGTCCAGGGGGCTGCTGGAGGCCGCAGTGGGCCCCCCGGGGTCCAGCTCCCCGCCTGGCCCTCTCCGCCTCCCCCCCCCCTCCTCCCCGGGCCTCCTCCCCCCTGCCAGTCGCCGCCGTCCGGCTCCGGGAACCCCGACCCGACAGACGGCGAACGAACAGCACGCGCCCGCGCCCACAGGGGAGGACGGAAAGGGGGCTACGGGTGCGTGCTGTCGGATGGGGGCCCCCCGCTCGAACGGCAGCCTCCCCCGCGGTGCGCCAACCCGCACCCATACCCACAGCGCACCCACACCCCGCCGGCGCCCCCGTGGGCACGGGTGTGTGTTGTCCGTTCGTCAACAGAGAGGCCTCAGGGTTCCCTCTTGGAGGCCACGGGGCTACCCGATCCCACATGCCAGGGCGGAGGAGGGAGGCGCGGGCATACAATTCCTCCACCGTACTTTGGCTCACGCAGCAGCGTGTGCCATCTGTTTGCCGGTTTGACGAGAGCATGACCTTTGTCGAGGCTTCGCCCACGGAGGCGAAGAACACAACCAACACGAGAAGGCGCGACAGGAAAGAAACGTAACAACGCACGCTCGGAAGGGCCACCAAGCAGCGATTGAGATAGTTAGCATGGTGTGCATTTCACCGCCGCTTGGCTAGGAAGCACGTCAGGAATACATTCCAAGAGTGGGAAGAACAAGGAACTGTGGACAACTATGTTTCCCCAGGCGGACCACATGTGACGATTGACCTTCCTACCAAGTCGGAGCCGAATATGGAAGCTGTTCACACATCGGTCTGCAATTGCTTGCCCTCAGTGGGAAAATGGCTCGTAGAGAGAACGCGCGTTTCAACCGACAATGGTTGCACAAAAATCAAGAAGGTGGGAGTTCATCACGGACTGGACACTCCTGAAAATGTTTGCGCTGTTATTGTTCATATTGAGAGCTGATTGCTTGTTGGGCCGGCGATGCACTCTTTTGCCAGGCGCCGAACTCTTGTGGACGACAAGAGGAAGGGCATCTTGGTGGACATGGCTCGCGACTGTGTATACGGATTGCCAGCAGGGAACACGTGTTAAGCGAGAGAGGTACGTACATGCAGATGACATCATCCGATGCACTCTGACAGAAGTCTCAGGAGCGATTGGGCCGTGGATGGAGATCAGGGTTGCCAAACGTGCGCGCGATGTTATGGCGCGCCAGGGTAGTTGACATAATCACATATATATATATGTGCATATGTGTATATCTATACATTTACATATACATATATATATATATATATGTATTCAGCTGGAAGGCACAATTTGCAAACAGTGGTCCATGCCATACTCCCCAACCAATGTTCGTACGTAGCGGTTCTTAGCTGTTCTACGGAAGTGGGTTTGACGGCCACTCTGGCGGTCATGTAGCCGCCGTCGCCGCCCCGTCGCCGCCTCGTCGCCGCCCGTCGTCTCGGCCCGATGACCTGCTCAGCGGCTATGAAGCCGCCGTCGCCGCCCCGTCGCAGCCTCGTCGCCGCCGGTCGTCTGGGCCTGTCTGTCGGTCTGACCGCTGTGTTGTCGCCGTCGCCACCTCGTCGCCTCCCCGTAGACTCCCCGCCTCAAATGGGAAGTAGGATCTCCCCCACCTCCGGGATGACCCGTCCCCGCTGGGGATGTGCAATTTCTATATGATCCTGCCTCACCGTTCATTCGAACGATGGAATCCGATCGTCCAGGCCCAAGCGGTATCGACCCCTCTCCTCATCCTCGATAACTAACACTATGCGCATACACTCGTGTATCACTCATCATCGGCTGCCAAGAACCCTTTACACAACAACTGACGAAATCCACACGCGCGTCGTCGCGCGCGCAAGCCGCAACTATTCAAACACCCGGGGTTTCACATCGATCTCAAGATCCAAAGCCCCGAAGTATATAAACACACTTGTGTTGCAACAGTATGTGTCAACACAACTTTGCGCGTAAGTTCATGATAAAGCCGAGGCAAACCATAGGTTAGCAACATTCTCATCAAGTGCGACCAAGCGGGCCTCTCGCACGCGCATGTCCGATTCATTCGAACGCTCGCGCGCGTCGGCCGCGCGCGCATGTCGAAATCCTTCCAAAACCATTCATCACCGACACATGGATACCATCATCGTCACCAGCGTGGCCAGCATCGGCGCCGTTATTGGCCTTGCTGTCGTCACTCTCATCATCGCCACCAGCATCGATATCTACAATCATCGTCGACGTCGCATTGATACCGCGCCCGCCCGAGCAACCGACTCGCACTGAAGTGCCAACGCGCCAGCGCGGCCTGCGAAACGCGCTGGGAAATGCCCAGCCGTCGGCGCCACCCCATCCGCATCGGCAGCGCCAGGCTAGCTGGCCGCCCTGCCCGCAAGCCTGTGCGCGCCAGCGCGGCCGCAGCAATGTGCCAGCCAGCGCCAAGCAGTCATCGCAATCGCCGCCGCATTGCCTTTGCAGGCCAAGTTGCGGGCGGGTGGGTGGGACGGTTGCGCGAGCAGTGGATTTGTCAACTTCAAGCTCGGCAGGCTGAATTGCACCGCGTGAAGTGCATCACGGAGGTTGCACCATATAGATTGCGGCATATAGTTTTAAAACAACATATATTGCATCACGTACATATATACTGTACAACAGGGAGTGCACCGCAAATATTGCACAACGTATGTTGTTCCACAGAGATTACTCAAGATGGGTTGCACACCATTGCGCAACATATGATGCACCACATAGGTTGCAAAACATTGATTGCAGAACCTAGACTGCGTAACATATTCCACCTCATTCGCCACCAGGCCGTGTGCCCAATGGTTTTCTAGGGGTGCCCCCCCGCATCACGCGCACCTGCTGAAAATCGCCCCCTCCTGAATTAGCTCTCCGGTGCTCTTTACGGCCTCTAGACGGGCAAGATGGCCACCAAGACGGCTGCCAAGGCAGTCAAGATGACATCAAGACGGCCCAAGATGGCCGAAGGCGGCTCAAGCCTCAAGACAGCTCCAGAGGCTCCCAAGACGGCCCACGAAGGCTCTTAGAGGCCCGCCAAGAGAGCCCGAGGAAGCAACAACGAGTGACTTACCTTAGGTGTGTGACAGATGTTGAAGTTTTCGCCTGTTTGGGCTCCCGACCGCCCAAGACGGCCCAAGAGGCCTCCAAGATAGCTCCAGGACAGCCCATGAGGCCCCCAAGAGGGCTCCGAATCGGCCCAAGAGGACCCCAAGATCGCCCAGGAGCCTCTAAAAAGGGCCCTAAGACGACGGCCCGAAGACACTTCACGAGTGTATCAAGACTGCCGTTGTGGATGCCATGACAATGGACACCCTAACAATCCGATCACTGAATTAACCATGTGTTCAAAATATGGAAAAAGCTATACTTGGTTTAACATAATTAAAACATGTTTGAAACATTTTTAGACACCTGGAAAATAATTTGGCAGCATGCTTCACCTTCACACCACGCGGACGAAGACGAAGTCGCTTTCACGACCCGTTCCAATTCAGACCACTCGCTGAAGTGCAGCGGTCCGTGGTAACGACCTCCTTCCTACCGCGTGGGCGAAGGCGAGGTCGAATTCACGACACGTCAAAGTTCTGACGTAACGCTGAACTGCAGCGGGGAATGAACTTGACCTCCTTCCTACCGCGCGATCGAAGACGAAGTTGAGTTCGACCAATCTCAGTTCAAACCACTCGTCGGAATTGCGCTGTTACTACTCGCAGCCTCCTTCCTGCTGCGTTGTTGCACAGGCACGGTGGCGGGGTTTGCTGCAAGCAACTGGATAGATTGCACCGCACAGATTTCTCCACACATGCTGCACCACATCGACCGCACCGCATATCTTGTACCACAGCTATTGCACCACATAGGTTGCACAACATAGTTTGCACGATTTAGATTGCACCACACTTGTACTACACCGCACGAAGTGCACCACCTTGATAACTTAACAAATAGTGCTCCACATTTATTGTACCACAAAGATAGCCCCACATAGGCTGTCCCACTTATGTTGAGCCACGTGTATACCAAGAAACACAATGTTTGGAGTCCACGCTGGCTGACGTTGGAATCCAGATGTGTACATACACACCTGTATATATATATATATATATATATGTAAACACATATTTATATATAAACTTATCTATATACACATATCAGAACCACGCGCGCTTCGCTGGCGCTTAGGTTCTAGTCGCTACTGCGCCATGTTGTGCGGCTCTCATGCTCGTCTGACCTGCGGCGCTGCAAAGTCCACCGCGTGTGGGCGTGGCAAGGCCTGCACCCACCTCGCCCCCCTCCTCCTCCTGCTCACTCGCCGTCGTCAGCTCCTCCTCCTCCTGCTCCTCCTCCTTTCCTCTTTATCCTCTTCTCCTCCTCCTCCTCCTCCTCCTCCTCCTCCTCCTCCTCCTCCTCCTCCTCCCCGCGCCCGCGCTCCTGCCTCTGCTCTCCCTACGCCTGTTTCTCTCCTCCTCGTGAATCATTGTTCACTCTTGCCGTCCTCTTCCGTTCCCTCTTCATTTTTTCCCTTCCCCTCCTGTTTCGTGCTCTGCTCCTCCTCCTCCCTCCTCCTCCTTATCTTCCTCTTGCAGCTGCTCATCTTCCTCCCTCCTCCTCCTCCTCCTCCTCCTCCTCCTCCACCGACTCCTCCTCCTCCTCCTCCTCCTCCTCCGCCCGGATGTTCCCGGAAAGGCCTGCGGGAACACATGGGCGACTGCGCTCCACGCTTCAGAAAAAATGTATTTTGGGAAATTGCGAGGGGGTTCTCTTGCTGCTCTACTGGGGGGCTCTTGAGGGTCTCCTGGGGCTCCATTCGAGAATCCAGGATGGTCCCGGGTCCAGTTAGGATGCCCGGGCGAGAGAGTCAGGGTTTTGGTTTTAGGTCCAGGGTAGGGTAAGGCGAGGCTGCTACGATGAGTTGTAGGGCGAACGGCTCAAGATTAGGGCTTGACGCTGGTGGAGTTGTGGGCAGGGGCAATATTTGCAGGTACGCGTCCGTTCAGGTGTGAGGAATGAGGCGGCATGGACAGGGTGTTAGGGCAAGGGCAGATGCCAGGTGGACGCCCTTGTGTGGATTGATTCGGGGATTCTGAGGGGGCCTTTCAGGCTCTTCGCCTGCACGGCAAGCACACGTGACCTTCGTCGTTCACGAGGGGGCTTCCAAAACATGCTTCGAGTGGGATGTGAGGGATCCCGAGACGGGAGGGCCCTTTTCTCCCAGCATCGCTGAAGCGTCCAGGACGTACTCTGATCCCCGTCCTCTCCTTTTCCCTCCCCCTCCTCTTCCTCCTCCTCCTGCTCGTTGTCCTCGTCCCTGTTTTCGCACTCCTCCTTGTTCGCCCCTCCCTCCTGCTCCCTGCCCTTCCTGAACGACGAGGGGATAACATCTTCCCAAGTCGCCGACATATCTGGCTAGAGTCGTGTGAGACGTAGCTGGCACGGGGACGGAAAGCGCCCTTCCCTCGAGAAAGCGCGTCGTGGCGCGTTCCCAGCCGTGCGCGCGGGTTGCAGCGACGCAGAGGTAGGAGGGATAATGAAGGCAATGGGCGGGAGAAACAAAAGACGGGGGAGGAGAGGCTTGGAAGACGCTCAGAGGATCTCCGAGAGGATTCCGGGGCGAGTGTGAGATTTCTTGGGGCATCTCAAAGTCCTCTCGGGGGCGTCCAAATGCTTCGTGGGAGCGTCCGCAGGTCTCCGGGTCCTGGAGGCATGGTGGGAACCTCACCCCCGCAGAGAGCGCCCGCCGACCTCGACATTGCTCCCAAGCAGCGCCTGGACTCGTCTAGACAATCGCTTATTCCTTCGCGGCCACACGCCGCGGCGTGCCGCAACATCTAGCCAGTGCAACGCGCGCAAGCATCGCAGCGAAGCATCCTCGAATTCTCGCAGCGCCAGCAGACTCAGACTTCCATGACGCGCCTGCAGTCAGCCCTCGGGGTCGCACCCTGAGAGTGGTCGTCCTCGCCGAGCAGCCCCCCGATGGGGTACCTGGCGTGGCTCAGGTTGCTCACGAGCAGGTTCAAATACCGTATCCCAGACGCGGTGCTGCCCCAAACCACCTTCATGTGCACGGACCCGTACTTCCTCCAGCCCGACAGCTGGCTATCCCGCTTCCAGGCGTAATATTGAATGCCCCGGCCATTGAGATACACTCCGGCCGCCCATTTGCCAACGACACTCAACGTGTCAATGTACATGTCCGCGCAAGCCCCACCGTGCTGCTCCGCGTGCGCTTCCACATGGAGCAGCGCCCTCTGCGGGGTCGCACCTCGCGGGATTGAGAGCATGGTGTGGTTGCCCGGCCTCATGAGGTCGAAGCGCTCGCCGTACACGTTGACGAGGTGAGGGTCCCCAGAGGCTGACACGATGGCAGGACTGGGAGCCGGTGTCCCGGCCGTGGGCGGCGCCGTGGGCGGCGCCGTGGGAGCCGGTGTCGGCGTTGCTGGCGTCGGTGTTGGCACTGGCGTCGGGGCTGGCGTGGGGGCCGCCGTTGGTGCTGGCGTCGGGGCTGCCGTCGGTGCTGGCGTCGGGGTTGGCGTCGGGGCTGGCGTCGGGGCTGGCGTCGGGTATATCTTCAGGTAGCATCCACTTGCAGTTCCCGAAAACCCAGGCGATATGACTGCGCCCGTTGCAGCGCTGCAGGTGGTCGTCAGAGCAGGATCGTCCACCCACATGCCAGCTCCTGGATTTTGAATGACCTGGCTTTCAGGCTCATAACTGGCAAACCCGGCCTCTCCAAAAGGGATCGTGTTCTTGGTGCCAACTTGATAGTAGAGATAACACGTGCTCTTAGCTGTCGGAACAACAGGAGGGACCGCAGGATCAGTTCGGAAGAAAAAGCCTACGCATTCGTACCACTCGGTGCAAAGATTCTCACAATCTGCCTGATTAGCGCTATCGTCGGCAGACAATACTGTCCATGTCTGTGTGGCGGTATTGGCTCGGGGGGCGTTGCACTTGCACTCTCCAGAGTTATTTGGTTCATACGTCGGCGGATATCCGATCTGATATTGGAGCAAGTTGGCATATTCGACGACTTTCGCACGCACGCCACTCGTGCAACTGCTCCCGTGCAGGGCGACGCTGGCGTCGATTCCATGGACCGAGAGCATCTCGACAAAAACAACGGCCATGTGGATCGCCCGCATGATGGCAATGACAGGGAAAATACGGTCTCGAAGTGGCTGTGTCCGGGCTCTTGCAAACATGCAGTTTCAACAACTTGAGCCAAAATGGCTACGGACCGTCTTGGGGCATTCTTGGGGGCCTCTCGGTCCGTCGTGGACGCGGTGCAGCCCGAAAAGACAAGTATGCTAAACATGTGCGGCTCGCAAAAAAGATCTTACGACTTGGGCCTCCTGGGGCTCTCCTGGGGAGCCTCTTGGAACCGTCCCCCTCGGGGACTGGTGGAGGAGGAGAGGAGGAGGAGGAGGAGGAGGAGGAGGAGGAGGAGGAGGAGGAGGAGGAGGGGCCTCCCAAGCGCTGGCGCTGCCCCTTTTGGGCCTGCCCGTCCGCGACCGCATCCACGACTTCTGGCCTGTGGACGTGCGCCTTCCTCCGCTCGCGCCACCGGCGCGAGCGGAGGAAGCCGCAGGCGGCCTGAGCGCCCGTGGCAGGCAAGCCTCGCGGAATCGCGCGGCCCTTGCAGCCACGTCCTCTGCAGAGGCATCCCCAGGCTGGAAGCCAGCGGTGCTGGCGTGATCGGCACCCGCCTCCAGCGCGCTGGACCTCTGCCTCCCCCCCCCCCCGACTTCCTGCTCCGCCTGCGCTCTGCCTCTCTCTCTGACCTCCCCTGCTGCCCCCGCTCCTCCTCTCGGGCCGGGCGGAAGGGGGGGATAGCAAAGGGGGGCTTTGAGAATCCGCTCACGCGTAGCTGATCTTCCCGGCGCCTCCCGGCGCCGGAGGCGGCCATGTATCGAGGACTGGGCCCCTCGGTGGGGCTGAAACCAGCTGCATGCAGCAGACTTCGTAACCCCCCCTTCCCTGACCTTCCAGGAGGGCTAAAAAATAGCACGCGATTTAAAACCTATCCCAGAGCTATTCTACGTCTTGGTTTTAGGCTGTTTCGCTCAGCATTTTAGGTTTTTAGGTCTCCAGTGCTACAAAATAGCGCTCTGGAAGGTCAAGGTTTCCCTGTCCCCCCCTCTCGTCCGGCCCGATCCGTTGCATTCCCTGCCACCTGTCCCTGCCGTCCCAGCCCCCTCTCCACTCCGCCTTGGCCTGCGCTCCCCCATCCCCCTTTCTCTTCGCTCACCCTCCCACAGATTCCTCCGTGGTCCTCGCTCCTCGCACCTCTTCCATTTCTTCTTCCTCCTCCTCCTCGTCGTCCTCCTCCTCGTCCTCCTCCTCCTCATCCTCCTCGTCCTCATCATCATCATCATCATCGTCATCATTTTCATCAGCATCATCATCATCATCATCATCATCATCATCATCATCATCATCATCATCATCATCATCATCATCATCTTCATCACCACCACCCCATCCTCCTCGCCCTCCTCCTCCACCTGCTCCTGCTCCTCCACCTGCTCCCCCTCTTCATGCTGATGATGATGATCATCATCATGACCACCTTCGTCGTCATCAAGGCCATCATCGTCATCATCATCATCATCATCATCATCATCATCATCATCATCAGCACCACATCCTCCTCGTCCTCCGCATGACCCTCATGATGATGAGCATCATCGTCATCGTCATCATCACCGTCGTCATCATCGCCGTACTTGCGATCGTCATCAGCATGATCCTCCTCCTCCTCCTTCTCCACCTCATCCTGCCACGTTCGCTACAACTCATGTGTATACTGTGCTTCCTGCTCGTCTGAACTGCCTTGTGTCAATCTCTTCCAACCGTGAGCATGCCCGCAAGCTCGCGCCGTTGACACGATGGGCCCGATCAGCTCGTGAAGCTCCCAACAGGCGTCTGAAGGCACGGGGCGCTGAGACTTTTGAGCAGCGGCGAAGAATACGAACGAATGAAGAAACATCACGTATGTACCCCAAGGCGTACAATCCGAGCATGTGGATGTAAGAGGGAGCGCGATCCACCGCCGCTGGCCTGAAAAACATCTGCAGTGGGGGCGTGTCAGAATCCTCGCCCCCCCTGTCTTCCCTAAGACAAATCCGATGGGGGGACAAAAAAGAAGGCAACCCTCCCCCTTTATCATCACTGTTCCCTACTAAATAGACACCCCCTGCCTCACCTGGCCGGCAGCCAACCCGGAACCATGCGCACACCACGAAGGCCCCCCACCATCCGTGTCAACAAACAATACGAACCGCACCCTGCCTCCAAATTCGGAGCATGCGCAACCAACCCGATGCGCCCCCCCCCACCCCCCCCCCACACCACCATCCCTGTCATACAACAATACACGGTACACTTTGGCGCAAAGCCTGGGGTCATGTTCGTGAGGCCCGCGGGCACTTTGTATTGTTTTTCGAAAGGGGACGGCGGGGGTGTCAGCATATTGCCTGCTGCGCGCAGGGCTACCACCCCTGGCAACCACACAATACAAAATGCACCTCGCGGCTAAATGTGGATAGTGCGCGGCCACCTCGCAATCATTGCCAAGTGGTTTTTGTCAGGGACGGCGGGGGTGGTGGCGCACGGCCTGCTGTGCGCAGGCCCACCAGACACAATGATGGGCATTGGTTTTCGACATGGATGGTGGGGGCCGACGTGTTTCCCGATGTGTGCTGTCACGTGCGCAGGCACACCCGACACACTTTACGTGCCCCGGACGTGCCGCAACTGGCGCGGCTGGAGGGAACATCTGGCGCACCAGGCGTGCCTGGCACGCTCGGGCCCCAGGGGTGCCTGGCGCGCGTGGCGCGCCTGGCACGCGTGGCGCACCTCGCCGCAGCGTCGCGAACTTTTTTTTGGTTCTCAGTAGCTGTCCATCAAAAAACGACCGCGGGACATGCTGAAGCTCGGGTGTTACTTATGTGTCGGGAGGGCGGGTGGGAGTGAGCTAGACGGCGTGCTATCTGGAAGGCGTCTTGATCCTTACTTCCCATGATTAAACACCCCCGCATCCCCACCTAGCCGGCCGATAGCACCCCCGCCGTCCCAACTGGAAGAAAAAACAGCACGAACTCTAATATTTTCTCGCCAACGTGTCGTTGAGTTGCGAAAAGTGTAGCAGGACTTGGACGGAATGAACATCGCTTGGGTTACCCTATGCCGGTGGTCGCGTCCTACCTATCAAAAAACAATACAAAGTCAACGTTTTCTCGTCAACATGGACTTGCTTGTCGTCGACGCTGCGAAAAGTGTATCAGGAATGGGACGCGGCGCACATCGCGCGCGGACGCATGGCCAACCCTACGCGGGACCCCCCGTCCTACCTGTCACAAAACACCGCAACGTCGACGTTTTCCTTGCCAACATGTACTTTCTCCTCGTCGGCGCTGCGAATCGCGCAACGGGAATGGGACGCGGCGCGCATCGCGCGGGGACGCCTGCTCGTCAACATGGACTTTCTTGTCGTTGGCGCTGCGGCCCGTCGGGTTGAGTTGGGCGGGCGGCGAATCAGAATGCCTCAAACAACTGCGGTTCGCCGCCGGCGCGCCCGTTGTCGTGTCCACGTAAGAGAGACCTTTGGCAACGGTGACCCTTTGGTGCGCACGAAGCAAACCAAAATCGACCCCCGGACCCCTCCGGCCGTGGCAAAGAGGGCCCCCACCGACGATGCAGCATGAGAGGCCGGAGCGGGGCGCGTCGTACATCGCGCGCGGTCTTGTTTCTCGTCGACGTTGCTCAATACGCGGCAGGAATAGGACGCAGCTCATGTCGCGCGCTGGACGTCTAGCCGCCCACGATATACAAGCGACGGACGCGACGCACTTGCTTCTTATGTTGTCGGAGTGCGGGTTGGAGTGGACGGAGCTGGCTCGCTCGAGCTGGCTACTTTGATCCCTCCCCCCCCCCCCCCCCCCCCCCCCCCCAAAGAACTGCCGGGGACTCCCCCGCAGGTGGGGTCCAGAACCCTCCGTCCCCCGCTTCCGGATAATGATAATTTACTCGGCGGGGCCCACCCCGCGCCGCCGACGGCGACAGCAGCGGCGGCGGCGGCGCACCTGTCGCCGTCGTCCGCGCCAGGCGCCGGCTCTGACAGAATGCTGCGAGGCTTCGACCCAGCCCTCTCAGAATCCCACCAGGGCTCGATCCAGCTCTACTGTGTTCCTGCTACGAGTGCTGGACCCAGCGCTCGGACATCCCGATCGGGGTTCGATCAACCTCGACTAAAATCCAACGCTGGCTCGGTCCAGTTCGAATAGAATTCTGCAAGGGCTGGATCCGACTCTACTGGATCCAGCTCGAATGGAGTTTGCGCGAATCGAATCCTACTTTGGCTCGCCCGGTCCAATGTTGGTAGATTCCTGCTGTGCTTGGGACCAGCTCTGGAAGAATATCAATAAGAGTTTTTCGGATTCCAACAGCATTACACTGAAACTGGAATACAGCTCTTATGCAAATCTTTAGAAGCTGGATCCAACTCCCATCGAGTCCTATGAGGGTTCGGTCCAGCTCAAACAGAACCCTGCTGGGACACCATTTAATTGTCATAGCAACTTCCTAGGAAACAATCAAGCTCTCTCAAACACCCACTCCGGTTCGGCCCAGCTCTGATGGAACCCTACTTGGACTCGACCCAGCTTTAACGCAATCCAACCAGGGCTGCATCCTACGAAGGCTCGATCCATAGAATTATACTTCGGCTGGGACCAGCTCTAATAGAATCATATCGGGGCTGGATCCAGCAATCACGCAACATCTGTATAGGAAGTCCGATCAAGCTCTAAAAACATCATTTCAGGACTCGGTCTAGGGTCTGGGTCCAGCTCTCACAGAACCCTACAAAAGGCCTGAGCAAGCCGATATAGGATCTTCCGGGGTTCGACCCAGCTGCAACCGCATCCAAGTAGGTATCGAACGTCGTCGGCGTCGTCGTAAGCGTCGTCGTCGTCTTCGTCGTCGTTGTCGTCATCGTCGTTGCCGCCATCGTCGTCGGCGTCGTCGGCGTCGTCGTCGTTTTCGACATCGTCGGCGTCGGCGTCGGCGTCATCTTCGCCGTCGCGGTCGCGGTCGTCGTGCGTCACCCGTCGCCGTCGTCGTCGTCGTCGTCGTCGTCGTCGTCGTCGTCGTCGTCGTCGTCAGCGTCGTCGTCGTCGTCGTCGCCCGCGTCGTTTGCTGGCGGCGGCGGCGGCGGCGACGACGTCGTCGTCGACGTCGCACCCCTCGAGTAGTTCCCGACCATCCTGTGGTGTTGGGTCCTCGTTTTGAAGAAACCGTCCTCGCGTCTCCTCTTCCTCCCGTGCCCCCCCCCGCCGCCCCAGTGGGGTTGGCCACATGTGTCCGCCACACCCAATACAGCGTTTCGTGGCCCCATAGGGAGTTCCACGTAAGGCCCCAGTGGGGGTACAACATGCGTCCGCCACACCCAGTACAGCTGTTCGTTGCCCCACAGGGAGCTCCACGTAAGGCCCCAGTGGGGGTGCCACATGCGTCCGCCACACCCAGTACAGCGCTTGGTGGCCCCATAGGGAGCTCCTCGTAAGGCCCCAGTGGGGGTACCACATGCGTCCGCCACACCCGGTACAGCGCTTCGTGGCCCCATAGGGAGCTCCACGTAAGGCCCCAGTGGGGGTACCACATGCGTCCGCCACACCCAGTACAGCGCTTGGTGGCCCCATAGGGAGCCCCACCCAAGGCCCCAGTAGTGGTGGCCACATGCGTCCCTCACAACCAGTACAGCGCTTCGTGGCCCCATAGGGAGTTCCACGTAAAGCCCCAGTGGGAGTGGCCACATGCGCACGCCACACCTGATACAGCGCTTCGTGGCCTCATAGGGAGCTCCATCGGAGGCCCCAGTAGGGGTGGCCACATGCGTCCGCCACACCCAATACAGCGTTTCGTGGCCAGTGGGCCGTCCACATGCGTCCCGCACATTCATTTTGGCAGTATCACCCACCCAGTACAAAGTTTCGTGGCCCCATAGGGAGCTCCACCGAAGCCCCCAGTGGAACCGCCCGCATGCGTCCCGCACGCGCAATTTGACATTTTCACCCGCCCAGTACAGCGTTTCGTGGCCCCGTAAGGAGCTCCACCGAATCCCCCAGTGGGACCGCCCACATGCGTCCCGCACACCCAATTTGGCATTTCATCCACCCAGTACAGCGCTTCGTGGCCCCATAGGGAGCTCCACCGAAGCCCACACTGGGACCGTCCGCAAGCGTCCCGGAAGCCCAATTTGGTATTTTCACCCACCCAGTACAGCGCTTCGTGGCCCCAAAGGGAGCTCCACCGACGGCCCCAGTGCTACCGCCCGCATGCGTTCCCCCCCACCCAGTGCAGGGCCCCATAAGGAGCTTCACCGAAGAAGAGAATTGCTGCACCCAGAACTGCATATGGTTGGGTCCTTCGCCAGGAAAATGTTTCGGGGGGGAAGTCTCTGGACCCCCCCGAATAATGTTCCCGGACCCTCCCCCTGGTTTTGGAGAGGTGGTGGTAGAACGCGCTCTTTCGAGAGGTACGCAAAACCGAGTAGGCCTACTCGAAAAAATACGCGGACTCAACATGGGCGCGCAACAACAGACACTCGTGTCTTCATGAATGCGTGAACCAACTGTGTTGAATACCCACGCCTGACAATCAATGTGTTAGTGAATGCGCTAAACAGCTGCTTTGAACACGAGTGCGCAGACCAGTTGCAACACATATTGGCTGGGACCATGCGTGCAAACTCGTGTTCGCACATGTCTGCACGAACGAGACATGACTGATGGAACACCTGTCACATACACGCACACACCTTCAATCCGCTGAATCAAATAATGGGTACTATAACGAGAACGTACAACACAATGTGAGGTTACTGTGCTTATGAACGTATCGAGCGATCGTGTTGAACACTTTCGACTGACACGTCCCTATCTGAGCGAGGGCGCATCTGAATTCCATAACTGTGACAACCTCCCAATCGAAACCAAACAACAATCAAAAGGCCGATGCAGATAATTGCTTCTGAGCTCTACTGCCTGGGAGAAGTGTGTGTCAGTCTGTGGGGTGAAGCTCGGTAACAGAACTTTGTAGTTTTCGCTGCGTGCACTTTGAGACGATATCATGGCCAAGTCAACCCTGGCCAAGTCTGCGGTCCGTACCGAGAAGGGGCCCTTTGCGCCCCCGCGGCGACCTGGCCTGGGTGGGAGACAACGGGGAGGCAATCAAGCAGTGGGCAAGCGGGCTGTACGCCAGTAGCCCTAACGTGGCCCTGAGATGGTCCTGATCTGCCATACGCGTTCCAAGGGCCACATAACCACATTCATCTCAACGCTCCACGGTGGTCCCCCCCCGCTCCAACCCACCCTGTCATCGTGGGGTTTGCCAGTGCGCACGTGATTACTGTCTGAGGCACCTGGTGCCCAAGACCTGCCTGCAGTTCGCCGGGGCACGTGCTGGGAAGGTGGCTCCTCCTCTCTGGAGTTGGCTCCTCAGCAACTGACAGCGAGTCTGCGAAACTCGAGGGGGCGATGCCTCGAGAACCTCGAGGGCGCGTCGGCGCACACGTGTGCTGCAAATCGGCCACCGCCAGCGGCGCGTGGGGCCGCGTCCGTGGCTGCAGGGCCGCTGCAGCTTCTCGGGGGCGAACCCGGGCCCCGAAGCCAACTCCTCGCCCCGACGCTTGGCCCTCGGGCGCGCCGCGCGGCCCTGAGGCGTCCCCAGGATTGCACGAGGTCGTCGACTGAGATCTGGGCTAGCTCAAGCGCTGCTCCACCAACCGTCGGGACTCAAACGCTGGCCTGAACAAATGGATAATCACCAACCTCGAACTTATCCCTATCCCTAAGATTGACACGCCAAAAGGAAATGACAATCTTAGGGATGCGCCCTGAAAAACTAAGGGAATCCCTAAGATTGGCATCGTGATGAGGCGATGCCCAGCATAGGGATAGGGATATGTTCCAGGCTGGTAAGATAGCACCTGAGCCTCAGCTAGAGTGCCTGGAGCCCCCACGCCATTTCCCCGTGCCCGTGCTGCCGAGAGACTGTCGTTCGTCCCTTCCTTCGGCTCCTCCCGACTCGAAGCGCGGCCGGAGACATCTCGGTTGGGATCTGCGGGCGCCTGGCTCGGGGGAGCACGCGCCGCCGAACAGGACACAGGCCGAGCCGTTCGAGTCGTCCTCCAGGCAGGGCCCTGGACGGCGGCTGAACCTCAGCAAGAGGAAGGGGGGGGAATGAATTCAGAGGCGGCGAGCAAATCTAGATTCGTGCCCTGATCTCGACACCAAGGTGCGATCCAATGGAAAAGAGGAAGGGGGGAGCGAATTCAGAGGCGACGAACAATTGTAGATTCATGCCCTGATCTCGACACCCAGGTGCGATCCAATGGGAACGCGGTCCCATGGATGCAGTCCGCGCGGGGCATCCAGGCAGAGCCACCCCGTTTCGTTCGACAGACTTCCCGAGGCGATCCGAGCAAGCGGCGCTGAGACACTACTGAATGAATCACCCAGATCACTGGCCCCGGCCGACCCGACGTCACCCCAATCGTGTGCGTCAAGGGATTGCTGCGCCAGGCCTGCGAGGAGTGCCATCCAGAATCTGGAAGCGCAAGAGGAGGGGGACCAGGAGAAGGGGCCCCGGCCGAAGAGCCCGGATCGCAAGGCTGTGGACACGGAGAACTACTCTTCCCGTCGACGATGAACAGGGGGGGGGCGCCGCCTCAGCAGAGCTGTCCCGACTACGGGGATGGGCGCGCGGCGCCGTGCCGCTCACATTGGGACGTCGAGCAGTCCGTCTGCAAGCACCGACCACTGCTGGGCCGAGAAAGGCAAAAGAAACCGATCGTCATGCCTCGCATCATACCCTTGTGATTGTAGGTGGGCGCGAATATCGTCAGCCCACCTCTTGCGCGGACGATTCGGAAGCCTGCCTTTGGCTCGTCTGTCCCTGCTGGCCTGCTGGCATCCCACGCGGTAGCGCGCAGCGACCATTTCCCAGAAGATAGCGCCGTAAGCTGGTGAGCGAAGGAGGGGGGCCTCTGATATACGACTCGGGCGTTGGCAGAACTGGGTTTAGTGGAACCTGGTTTAGTGATGTGCACTGGGGGACGCCCCCCCTGCCCCGTTCCACTAACTGGAACTGCCGTCACCCGAAAAAACACCAGCTACGGCAGACCTGGTTGAGTGATTCTGGCCAGTTCAAGGTCTCCGGGGCCCTACCACTGACCGGGTCCCCTTACCTGGGGTCCTGGCTATACCCGACCGACGTCTCGGCAAGCATACAGCGTCGTGAAAAGCACGGCGAGAACCCTGGACCCCAACTCTCTGCGCAATAGAGCAGTAGGAGGAGGAGGAGCAGTAGGAGGAGGAGGAGGAGGAGGAGGAGGAGGAGGCGGAGGAGGAGGAGGAGGAGAA
>CAUYUJ010005000.1:0-65048 GCA_963575745.1 Prorocentrum cordatum | reverse complement strand
CCCCGACCCCCCTGTGGAGTCATCTGCTGCTCTCTTTTGAGACCCCTAGAAACCTATCAGCAAAAGCTGTTAGGTAAAAAAAATACCCCAAACATAATCCAACATCAGATAAGAATAGTCTTGGGACTACGTTTTGAATAGTTTTAGACCTGTTTGGGGTATTTTTGAGTTTTTTAGTTTTTATATAATTTTTTCGTCGAAAATCCTCCCTGTAGGGGGACAGGCCCGACAGAACCCCAGAGCTCGGCCGCCGCGGGCCCCGCAGGCGCGCGCGCGCGGCGGGTGCACCGCGGGTAGACGCGCGGGGCCCCTGCGGTCTGCCCTGTGCGGCGCCCTGAGGTGCCCTGCCGTGTGGCAGGTGTTCCACTCGGGGCACTCTCGTCGGAAGCCGTAGCACAAAGCTCGCACGGGAATGTTTTTTGCCAGCCTTTGGCCTCGGGGAGCCCTCGACGAGCCTCGGGGCCGTCAACAATCAGGAGGGAAAAAAGCACACAGACACAATTCATCGTCGATCCCCCAGGAAAATATCGGAAAATATGGGAAGTGGGGGGGGAAGACAAACACCCCGAAAATGTGGGAAAATATTGGGAATCCTTTTATTTGTGTGTATTTATTTATGTGTCCCAGGGCCCCTTCAAACAAAGCGACTCGGGATGGAAAGCTGGTCCCGGGGAAAGGTCCAGGGCTTCCAAGGGCCCCGCATGGAAAAAAATCAGGACGTCGCATGTCTGGGATGTTTTCAATGCGGGGCCCCCGGAAGTCCCGACCTCTTCCCCGGGGCCAGCTCTTTTCATCCGGGGTCGCTTCTGGACGGTCCCCGGGGCCCGGCAAGGGCCCCCCCAGAGGCCGAAAGGTATCAAATACCGCCCGCCGCGATTTCTGCCACGACTCTGACATGTCTGGGCGGGCAGGGCTTCTCAGAGGGCGCGAGGGCTTCTGACAGAGGCCTCCTATATACATGGGGTCCGAGCACGTGGGGTCGGCGCCGACCCCACGTGCTCGGACCATGTATGTATATGTATGTATGTATATATATATACATATATATATAGGAGGTTTCGATGGGATTCTTGGGATTCGATATTTTCGCGGTGGAAAAAGCGCGACGTTCCCACGCCAATAGTCAATGGACGTGCTGGGGTCTCAGGGTTCGATTTCTTGTGCAAGGTTTCTTGTGGACTGGCCTCCACTGTTCTCCAAGGTCGGGGAAACGTAAGGCTCAGTTAAGTAAGCGGGAACTCAGCTCTGCCGACGTGTTTTGACGAGCGCGTCGTGGAGTTTGGCGGTCCGGTTTTCGTGGGAGGTTTGCAGCGGGATCTCGCGTCAGATTTCAGATCGGGTCTCGTCATTTTCATGATGGCCCCGTCAGGCCAACCCGAGTCCCGCGTACCCGAGTTTTACGTTTGAGTCGTGCCGGTTCTTTTACAGGAGGCATATTCAAAATTATCCCGGCAAAGCAGCCTAACAGCGATGTGTAGGAGCATATCTGGAAGCATTCTCCTTAAGATTCAGATGAGAATCCTGTTGTAGATTTCAGCTGTTCTCGCAGTCGTAGTCGCATTCGCGATGGCAGTCGCAGTGGCAACGGCAGTCGCAGTCACAGCCTCAGCCTCAGCCTCAGCCTGCCTCAGCCTCAGCCTGCCTCAGCCTCAGCCTCAGCCTGCTTCAGCCTCAACATCAGTCTGCCTTCAGCCTCGGCCTCAGCCTCAGCCTGCCTCAGCCTCAGCCTGCATCAGCCTCAGCCTCAGCCTGCCTCAGCATCAGCCTGCCTCAGCCTCAGCCTCAGCCTGCCTCAGCCTCAGCCTGCATCAGCCTCAGCCTCAGCCTCAGCCTGCCTCAGCATCAGCCTGCCTCAGCCTCAGCCTCAGCCTGCCTCAGCCTCAGCCTCATCCTGCTTCAGCCTCAGCCTCAGTCTGCCTTCAGCCTCGGCCTCAGCCTCAGCCTGCCTCAGCCTCAGCCTGCATCAGCCTCAGCCTCAGCCTCAGCCTGCCTCAGCCTCAGCCTGCCTCAGCCTCAGCCTCAGCCTGCCTCAGCCTCAGCCTCAGCCTGCTTCAGCCTCAGCCTCAGTCTGCCTTCAGCCTCGGCCTCAGCCTCAACCTGCCTCAGCCTCAGCCTGCATCAGCCTCAGCCTCAGCCTCAGCCTGCCTCAGCATCAGCCTGCCTCAGCCTCAGCCTCAGCCTGCCTCAGCCTCCGCCTCAGCCTGCTTCAGCCTCAGCCTCAGTCTGCCTTCAGCCTCGGCCTCAGCCTCAGCCTGCCTCATCCTCAGCCTGCCTCAGCCTCAGCATCAGCCTGCCTCAGCATTCAAACTGTGGCCCGGGAATGGAGTTCTGGGAACTCGAAGAACACGAAGTGTCCTACAGTTGGCTCCGGGCATTCAAAATCATGCCCAGGAATGGAGTTCTGGGAACTCGAAGACCACGAAGTGGCCTACAGTTGGCTCCGGGCATTCAAAATGTGGCCCGGGAATGGAGTTCTGGGAACTCGAAGAGCACGAAGTGGCCTACAGTTGGCTCCGGGCATTCAAAATGTGGCCCGGGAATGGAGTTCTGGGAACTCGAAGACCACGAAGTGGCGTACAGTTGGCTCCGGGCATTCAGAATGTGGCCCGGGAATGGAGTTCTGGGACCTCGAAGACCACGAAGTGTGTAACTGTTGGCTAAAAAAAGTCCCCGGCACCCTCCCCCGGATCGCGCCCAGACCCCCCTGGGGCGTCATGATGCTCTCTTTTGACCCTATAGATACTAGAAACCTATAAGTTTTCGCTGTTAGGTAAATAGTGAACAGTAGTCTGGGGACGAATTTTGGATTAACTTGGACTATTTGGGATTATTCTTTGATGATTTCGTCCCAAATCCGCCTGTAGGAGGGCACGCCCGACCTAATCTTAGGTCGGGCGTGTCCTCCTACAGGCGGAGTGTGGAGAACGAGTTAAAACAAGAGCCAGGAAGGGCTCAAAATGCATCAGCGAATGCCAGACACACCGCCCCCAGACGATTTTTTGACTCTTTTTTTTGAATTGTCCCTCCTTTCGAGGGACGCGCCCGACTTAAGCCAAATCTTGCGTCTCCCCGGCAAGGGAGCAGCGCCAAAGGCGCGCGAGGGCGCCAAGGTGCTCGCACCCGTCGCGCCCTGCGGGCGCGGCGCGAAGTCGGGAGAAGATCTTTCGATTATTTTTTTTATCAGAGCGTGAATTACCTACCCCGCTTTCGCTTCCAGGCAAAACCAGGTCACACCATACGCCTCCTCGCCAAGCGACCTGACCAGTACATGCCGTAGTTTGGCATCGCTTGGTATCTCTTGGAAGCGAGGGTGGTCAAAAGCGAGGTAGGTTTGTTGTCCCCTTAAAAAAGTGCCATAAACAGTCCGTGCGGATTTCTCGGATCCGCGCTGGACTCCCCTCCCTGGCGCGCGGAGCGCGCCAGGGGCGGCGCCGGAGGCGCCGCCAGGGAGCCCCAGCGCCGATCCGAGAAATCCGCGCGGACCTCCGAGTTTTTAGGTTTATGCCACTTTTTGTTCCCCTCTTTTTGATTCTTTTGGAATGGAATCATATTTTGGCTATTCTATATATTCTTTCTCCAACATCCGCCTGTAGGATTATGTCGGGCGTGTCCCCCTACAGGGGGATTCCCGACGAGAAATAAAACATACCCCCCAAATACCCCAAGAAGGTAAAAAAACACTCGAAAAATAGTCCCCAGACTATTTTTGGATTATTTTTTGATTATTTTGGGGGTATTTTTTTTCCGTCGAGAATCCCCCTGTAGGGGGACAGGCCCGACTTAACTGTAGGAGGGCGTGCCCGACCCAAGCCTGGCTCACGCCGCCGAGAGATCCGGAGAGGGGTCACCACCAGCACGGCGCGAAGCGGCGGTGCGCGGACGGAGGGCGGCGCTCTTGAGGAGGAGGAGGAGGAGGAGGAGGAGGAGGAGGAGGAGGAGGAGGAGAGGAGGAGGAGGAGGAGGAGGAGGAGGAGAAGGAGGAAGATGAGAGGATGAGGAGGAGGACGACGAAGGAGGAGGAGGAGGAGAGAGAGGAGGAGGAGGAGGACGGAGGACGAATGAGGAGGAGCAGGAGGAGGAGGACGGAGGAGGAGGAGGGAGGAGGAGGAGGAGGAGGAGGAGGAGGAGGAGGAGGAGGAGGAGGAGGCGGAGGAGGAGGAGGACGAGGAGAGGGGAGGAGGAGGGCCCCCCCCGAGCCCTTCCCCGCCTAGCGTCGCCGCTCAGGGGGGGGGATCATAGCCTGGCGGGGCAAGGACGAGGATTAACCCATGCCAGAGCGCTGATCCTCAAGGGCTCTCTCGAGGACCCGAAGTTATTCGCGCTTCCTTCTTCGCGGTGCGGCTTCGATTCCTTCTCATCCTCCTCTTTTCCCCTGGGGGTTGCGCGAGAGCGCGAAGTTGTTCGCGCTTCGCGCTTCGCGCAGCGCGAAGCGCGAAATTAGGCGCCCTTAGATCCTCAGGACGCGTGTTAGCCCAACGTGTGTTCACCCCGTTGTTCAATCCAACTAGTAGATCATTACATCGCCCTCGTCGTATTGAAGGGCCTCCATGGGCAAACACACGTTGGCGCTAGCACACGTCCTGAGGATCGTCGACCAGAGCGCTCCGGAACGCTCTCAGAGCGTTCCAGAACGCTCTGGGAAGGCCGCGGCGCACGCGACATCCTCCAAAGCCGCCAGATTTCAGAGAATCTCGTTCTGTCCTCACCCGATGTTAATCTCGTCCTGGCTTCGTCTTACAGTCAGACCGAGGTGTAAGATCGAGGTCAGTTCGGGCATGGCACCCTAACGTTCTTGGTGTCTGTCGCGTGCTCTTGTGCACCCAGGGGGAGGGTACCTTCGAGTGATCTCATGGCTTGGGGTGTTTTGGCCGGCGGAGGGTTTCATGCTCTTGAAGGCTGTTCTTCTGTCCCAGGTCCAGCCGTAGGGGGGCCCTAGAAGTCCCGACCCCTTCCCAGGGCATTTTTTGTGTGTTTAAATCCTGATTCGTTTTTGGAATCATACCAGGCCCAGCGAGGGCCCCCACAGGCCGAAAACTGCCCACAGGCTCCCGCCGCGATCTCGTGCCCGACTCGCATCTGCCTGGGCCCATCCTCCTCCTCCTCCTCCTCCTCCTCCTCCTCCTCCTTGTCCTCCTCCTCCGCCTCCTCCTCCTTCTCCTCCTCCTCCTTCCCCCCCTTCTTCTTCTCCTCCTCCTCCTCCTCCGCCTCCCCCTCCGTCCTCCTCCTCCTCCTCCTCCTCCTTCCCCCCCCCCATCCTCCTCCTCCTCTCCTCATCCCTCCTCCTCCTCCTCCTCCTCCTCCTCCTCCTCCTCCTCCTCCTCCTCCTCCTCTCCTCCTCCTCCTCCTCCTCCTCCTCCGTTCCTCTCCTCCTGCTCCTCCTTATTCGTCCTCCGTCCTCCGCCTCCTCCTCCTCCTCCTCCTCCTCCTCCTCCTCCTCCTCCTGCCCCAGGACAAGCGGCGCCGCAGCACGGCGGCCCGCGTGTCCGTGAGGCTGCCGCGGCCCGTGGGGCCGGGCCTGCCCCCCGTCGGCTTCGCCACGGCCGGCCACGGCAGCTCGGCGCCGCCGCCGCCCGAGGCGCAGGGCCTGCCCCCCGCGGGCCTCGCCGCGGCCGCGGGCGGGGGCGGCCTCGGAGGAGTCGAGGCACAGGAAACGGCGCGGGCAGGAGCCCTGCGGCGGCAGCGCTGCCGCTGCTCCGTGGCCCCGTTCTCCGCCTCCTCTGGGGGTCTCCCCGGGGGGGCCCTCGTCGCCACGGCCAGGTCCGCCTCGAGGCTCCAGTCGGAGGGCATCCCGGGAGAGGTCCAGGGAGCAGCGGTGTTGGTATCTTGTGGTGTTCCCAGCAAGCCAATCTTCGGAGGTCCGCTCGTTTTATTCGGATCGGTGCTGAGCCCCCCCCCCCAGTGGGGCCTCCAGCGCCGCCCCTGGCGCGCTCCGCGCGCCATGTAATTGGGGTGGTCCAGCTTTCTCCAACGGATCTCCGCAGACCTCCGAAAGTTGTCATGCTGGAGCATTTTTTTGGCTCTTCTGAGGAGTGCACGAGCACCTTCCCGATAAGCTGCCCCACATCGTGGTGGCGGCAGCGTCGTCGGCGTCCAGGGGCAATAATAATGGAGGATGACGATTAATAAATGACCAGGGGTCGTGTTCACGCGGCGGCGCCCGGGATGACGATTAGAAAAAGCCGGCCGCGGGCTGGAAAACGATTTTTTCAATCGTTCTCCTCCAGTCAGAAAATTGTTCAGAAATAGCAGAAAACGTTTTTTTTTTTTTTTGTATCGTCCTTTTCTCCCATTTTTTTAAAATCGTCATCCCGCATTCGTGGGGGAGTGTGCTCAGGGGGCAGTGTATCGATCCGAATCGCCCACTGCTCGTCGATATAGGGGTCTGATCGCCCCCCCCCTGCCCAAGAACGTGCGGACTAGCTGTCGAGGACCTATCGCAGAGATGTGCGCGACGTATCGCCGATTCTGGGCCGATGTTTCCCCCGGGAGCCCGTCGCGCCCAGGAGGAGGAGGAGGAGGAGGAGGAGGAGGAGGAGGAGGAGGAGGAGGAGGAGGAGGAGGAGCTTGTTGTTGCCCCTCAGGCCTCCCTGAAGCCGATGGCGCTGTCAGCGTCCCTGAAGCGCCGGCAGCTGGGGAACGAACAGCACACCTCCATACCCCTACAGGGGGGATCGCAGGGAGGAGAACTGGCCATGGGTATGGTTGCGGGTCGTCGGACTCCTCCGGGGGAGGCTCCCGCTCGAGCGGGGACCCCATCCGACAACATGCGCCCCCAGCCCCTTGCGCCTCCCTGGTGTGCAGACATGCGGTGTCCCGACGTTCCCAGCACGGGGTGCCTGGAAGTCCCGACCCCTTCCCCGGGCCCGGCCTCTCCTCCCGAGTCGTTTCTCTGGACGGCCTGTGGGGGCCCGGCGAGGGCCCCACCACGCCGAAAAAGCATCGACCCAAAAACCTCCCGCCGTGACTTCTCTTCTCACGACGCGTTCACCTGTGTGTGTGTGTGTGTGTTTTGTGTGTCAGGGCTGGACCTAAACGGTTTTTTGGCGATTTCGTGGGCCTTTTTCGTTTCCATCTCGTTTTGCGGCAGAGGCGGACTGAAGACAGAGCGAGGGACCACGAACACAGCACGACAACGACAGCCACCGCTGCTCAGGTCCAGCCCTGGTTTGTGTCTGTGTGTGTCTGTCTGTGTGTCTGTGCGTGTGTGGGTGTGTCTTGGCATCGCTCGGACGTGTGCATTTTGTCTCGGCGAGAACCATCGAGGGCCATCCTGGACCATCGAGCAACACAAAACACGGCACGACACCGACAGATGCACGGGGACGTGGACGCCCGAGCGACGGCAAGGCGTGTGCTGCTCGGCCGCCAGGCAGCTCGGCTTGGCACCGCTCGGACGTGTGCATGCTTCTCTCGGCGAGAACCATCGAGGAGCACCCTTTTGAACATCGAGGAACAAAGACACGCACGAGCGATGGCACCTCGGCCGCCAGGCAGCTCTACCAGCTCTGGCGCCGGCCGAAGCCCACGGACCGGCCCCACCGCCGCCGGCGCGCCGAGGCCGCCGCGCACCCCCGCCCACAAGAGGCGGCGGCGGGCCCGGGGCCCGCGCAGGCCCCGGAGGGGCCAGCGGCCGCGGCGGCGGCGCCGGAGGAGCGGGGCGAGCGAGAGCCCGGGCTTAACAGTCGGGCCTGTCCCTCTACGAAGGGGGAATGTTCAAGGATGCACAACAACATAGTCTGGGCACTCTTGTTGGAGTATTTTTGGACCATTTTGTGATGTTTTTTAAAGGGTATTTGTTATTTTGCTTCCAAAATCCCCCGGTAGGGGGACGATCGAGAACCCAGGCTTCAGTCGGGCCTGTCCCTCTACTAAGGGGGAATATTCAAGGATGGTCAACAAAGTAGTCTGGGGACTCTCTTTGGAGTACATTTGGAGCATTCTGGAATATTATTTTTTTGTGGGTATTTTTTCTATTTTGCGTCCACAATCCCCCTGTAGGGGGACACGCCCGACTTTTGCCTAGGCCTCCCCGACGGGGTCCGAGCAGGTGGGGTCGGGGGATCGCGCCGCATCGCCGACGCATCGGCGACGCGGCCCGATGTGGAGGCCGTGCTTCCCCGCGCCGGCGTCGCCGATGCACCGCCGACGTCGCTGATGCATCGCGGATGTATTGGCGATGCGGCGCGATCCTCCGACCCCATCTGCTCGGACCCCATCCAGGAGGCCTCTAGAGAGGGGAATCGGAAGCGGAGTCAGATCAAACGCAAAGCGTCACAGCAACACACTACTTGGGCCCCAAGGCCCTGCAAAGCTTGTGGAGATACTCCCGCCTCTTTGGCGTGAGCTGGGCTTCCAAACGCGGCTTGGCAAAATCTCGAGTCTGCTCAGCCCCGAAACGAACACACCGGCGAAAATACTACATACGATTGACGGCACTATACAGCCACGCGCAGAGTGGGGTAAGGGGAGGGGGGGAAGGCTTTTTAGAAGAAGCCCCTTCTTCTTAGAATCGCGGGCTTTGTGTGGAGATGAAGGGCCGGCGCCCGCCCCCAAGAGCCGTCCCAAGTGCCGTCCTCCTCCTCTTCCTCGTCCTTCGCGTCCTCGGCGTGGTCCTCGCCCTTCCTCAGCAGGAGGATGAGGAGGAGGAGGAGGAGGAGGAGGACGAGGAGGAGGAGGAGGAGGAGGAAGAGGAGGAGCAGGAGGAGGAGGAGGAGGAGGAGGACCAGTGTAAACCCAAGAGTCATCAAAGATGTTGGAGTAAACCCTCCCTCCAAGCTCCCTCTTCATAGGCCCCTACAACGGTTCATTTCCGTTGATGGAACTGCCTCGTTGGAAGACACCCGTTTGAAGACCCTGAAGCATGCCAAAACATTGTTCTCGGGATTCCAACGCCACGGATCAACCTTACTGTTGCGTCTTGTTGATCCTGAATCGTGCCAGAACGCCATTCCCAGGACTTCAACACAGAGAATCAACGTAACTGTTGCGCCCGCATAGCCCTGAATATCTCACGACCCGCCCTCAATCCGTGAAACTCTTGCAAACATTGAGAATGAATGTGCGCCGCGCTAAGGCGAGAGCCACATTTTGAGAACGACCCGCCCTCAATCCGTGAAGCTCTTGCAATTTGTTTAAAGGAAGGTGCGCCGCGCTAGGGCGAGAGCCACATTTTGAAAACGGCCCGCCCTCCACCTGTGAAACTGGGTCAATTTTTAAGCTTCGGAGTCGTAAGTGGTGAGGATGTCTCAGGCAAACGCCTGGCGCGCCCTAACAACTGGCCTCGGGATGCGACAGGGAGAAGTTATTTACGAGAAAGAGGAATGGAGACGGAGGAGGAGGAGGAAGAGGAGGAGGAGGGGGAGGAGGAGAAGGAGGAAATAGTATGTTGAGTAAGTCCCCCCTCTTCAGGAGGGTCGGGCGATGAATGAGTACACAGACCGACTGCATGTCCTGCTCATTTGAACAGGACTTGCAGTCGGTGCCGCTGCGGGCGTTGACCATTTGAGACGGCACGCCGCCTGCCCGCATACACTCAGGGGGGGAAGAGAACATATGGGAAACTATGGGGGATATTTTTATTTGTGTGTATTTATTTGTGTGTCCCAGTTCCCCTTCATGAACCTAAACTCTGAGAGCTCCGTTCAGACTTCTCGGATCGGCGCTGGGCCCCATCGAAGGAAGCCTCCAGCGCCGCCTCTAGCGCTCCGCGCGCCAGGAAGGGGGAGCCAGCGCAAGTCCAAGAAATCCGCGCGGGCCGTCGAAAGTGTAAGGCCTTCCATTTGCTCTTCCTGTAGAGGAGGAGGCTCCGGAGGAGCCGAGGGGCTTCAAGGAGGAGGCGTCGCAGTCCGAGGCGCTCGAGATTTTCCAGGGCACTGCCAAGCAGCCCGACCTGCTCGAGCCTCCCTCTGCCGCGGCGCCTCGCAAGAGCGATAGGGCAGCAGGGTCCGGGCGGCCGTCAGAGAACGAGCCGAAGCCGAAGCCGAGGCCGAGTCGCTTGCCGAACCTGATGGGCGAGATAGAGGCCCTCCGGGGCAACGTTAGGCGGGGCCGGGCTCAGGGGGGGATGCTTCGACCCCCAAATCGCCCACTTATCGCCAGTAGGGACCCTATAGCCCACACCGCCCAGGAACGTGCTGATGCGCCATCGGGGGCCCATCGCGGATCCAGCGGCGACGTATCGCCGATTCTGGGCCGAGGTTTCCCCCCCTGGGCTAGTCCCCTCATTCCTCGTTCTCGTCCTCGTCCTCGTCCTGGTCCTCGTGGTCCTCGTGGTCCTCGTGGTCCTCGTGGTCGTCGTCCTCGTGGTCGTCGTCGCCGTCGTCGTCGTCGTCGTCGTCGTCGTCGTCGTCGTCGTCGTCGTCGTGGTCCGCGTGCTCGTCGTCGTCGCCGTCGTCGTCGTGGTCCGCGTGCTCGTCGTCGTCGCCGTCGCCGTCGCCGTCGCCGTCGCCGTCGCCGTCGTCGTCGTCGTCGTCGTCGTCGTCGTCGTCGTCGTCGTCGTCGTCGTCGTCGTCGTCCTCGTCGTCGTCCTCGTCCTCGTCCTGTCGTCGTCCTGTCGTTGCCCCTCAGGCCCACCTGGAGAGGTCGGAGGCCGTGCCTCCCGCGGACGAGGCGGGCTGGCTGCAGGAGACCGCGCGGCTCACCAGCTTCGCCCAGGAGATACGCGTGCTGCTGGAGGAGGCGGCGGAGGACAAGGGGGGGAAGCTGAAGATCCCGAGGGAGTCCATCCCGAAGCGCGAGATGTCTGTGCACCGCGGCGACAAGGACCGGGGAAGAAATAGTGGCATACCAACTCCATGCATTTTCGGAGGTCCGATCGGCGCTGGGCCCCCCTCGCTTCAGGCGCCGCCCCTAGCGCGCTCTACGCGCCGAGGGGGTCCAGCGCTGATCCCAGAAAAAACCGCACGGACCTCCGAGAGTTTCTGTTTTTTCCCCAAACAGTGCTTGCACTTACCGTCGGGGCCCTGAAGAAGGAACCCTTTTCGTTGGGGAGGGGCTCCGTGTTCCTCGATTGCTCCGCAGCTTGCCTTGGGTTTTCCTGTGGTTTTCGATGCGAAATCGGAGTTCAACTTGCGGGAAATAGGGGCCCCGTTCCTCGTTTAGGGTTCCTTAGGTCAACGCCTCGTCTGTAGGGGCCCCTACTTGGCTCAACCCTTTCGGGGTGAGAGGCGGCTCTTGCGGGGGAGCCGCCCGTCGCCGCCGCCGCCGTCGCCGTCGCCGATTGCCGCCGCTCGGGGCGAGCGGCGGCTTTTGCGAGCGGCGCCGCCCGTCGCCGCCGTCGCCGTCGCTCGGGGCGAGTGGCGGCTTTTGCGGGCTCTGCCGCTCGTCGCCGCCGTCGCCGTCGCACAGACTCTCCTTTCTAAAAACAGATCATGCCCCCCCCCGGGAGTATCTGCCCCCCCTTTTTCGCATGTCGATTTGCAGGTGATTTTGCGCCATGGTCCACCCTAAATATGAGTTCGTACCATCCCAGGGGGACCGGTATCGACACTCCCCGCCATCCTTTGCAGAACATGCCATGCCCGCGCACTCGTTTATCAAAAACCACCAGTGTTCAAAAACCAGGCAAAACATGTGACGAAGTGCACACGCGCGGGTCGTCGCCCCAGAGAAAACCCCAATCAGTGGATGGTTTCCGCTGGTCAGATCGACTGAGGACCCGGGAGCCCGGGAACCCAGAACCCACCGAAACTGGCCAGGAACCAATAACCGGGAACCCGGGAACCCAGAACCGGGAACCCCGGAAACCAGCCTGCTACCCAAATCGGCCCGAAACTTCTTGCCCAATCTTTCAATTTCCGCTAGGACCCCTTCAATGCAAGCACTGATTGGGGAATTTGTTTTCGTAGGGATTTCAAAACCGAGTGTCCGAACACACATATAGAACGCATGGCTTCGCAACGTGGATTAAAACAAAAAACTTGCGCGCGCGCTCTAGCGAATTGTAAAGACAACCGTCGGTCTTTCATTTTTTAAAATATAAAAAAAGAAGCTTCCAAACGGGGTTTCGCGCGTGCATGTCGAAATCGTTCGAACGCCCTTGCGCGCGTGCTGTCGCAATAATCCTTTGTAACAAACGGGACGACGGGCGCACGCGCGCGTCGTCGCGCGCGCATGCTGAAATCCGCCAAACAAACGGAGGTTTCGTTAGGATTTCAAATCCGAATGTCCCAGAACCATATGAAAAGAACATGGCTTCGCAACGCCAATTTTCAAACAACCTGCGGTTGCGTTCTTGCGAAGTCGTAAGAACCAGCGGTTTTTCAACATTTTCATTCGAAGCTGCCAAACGGGCCTCTTGCGCCGCATGCCGAAGACATCCGCGCGCCCTTGCGCGCGTGCTGGGGTGGCCCGATTCGTTTCAAATAATACCATGCGAGCCACTCTCGCGCGACGGCCGCGCGCGCATGTCTAACTCCTTCCACACCGACGCGAGGACGCCGTCATCGTCGTCGGCGCGATCAGCATCGGCGTCGTCACTGGCCGTGTCATCGTCTTTGTCAACATCGTCACCAACATCGCCATTCTCATCATCGTTCTACCGTTTTCGACGTCGCCATGATACCGTGTTCGTGTCGGTCGTGCCGAACTAGCTGGCCGCTGCGAGCGCGAACGTGCGCGGACTAGCGCGGCCGCAGAGATGAACAAGCCAACACCAAGCACTCATGGCAATCGCCTCCGCGTGGGTTTTGCGAGCCAAGTTGCGGGTGGGTGGGTGGGATGATTGCGCGAGCAGTGGAGTCGACAATTTCAAACTCGGCAGGGTGAAGTCTCCCTTCTTACAGGAAAATAGAGTCTCCCCCCCCCCCCCTCGGATTATTAGCCCCCTTTTTGTTCATTACAATGCTCATATCATTCTGCCGCATAGTCCATCCTAAATATGATTTCGTACAATCCCAGCCGAGTTGGCCGGCATCGCCCCCCCCCCCCCGCCATGCTCTCCAACAAATCAATTGCGCGCGCGCGCTCGTATATCAATTTTCAGCAGTTTTTCAAGAATCCCTTGCAACAGAAAAGTACGACGTACACGCGCGCGCGTCGTCGTGCGCGCATGCCGACATCCTTCAAATGCCTGGTAGGTTTCGTAAGGATTTCAAAACCGAGTGTCCAAAACACATATGGCAAGCGCGTGGTTTCGCAACGCGGATTCGCAAACATAAGAAAAACATGCGCGCGTTCTCTTGCAAATGAGTGAGACAACAATATGTACTTCAACGTTTTACAATGAAATGTTGCCAGAGGGCTTCGCGCGCGCATGTCGAATTCGTTCGAACGCCCTTGCGCGCGCGCTGTCGCGAGGATCCTCTGCGACAGATGGGGCGAAGTGCGCGCGCGCGCGTCGTCGCGCGCGCGCCGGAATCCGTCCGGCCAACTTTGGTTTCATAAGGATTTCAAAACCGAGTGTTGCGAAACCATGAAGAACACATGGTTTGGTAACGCCCGTTTTCGGAAAAAGCTTGCGCCCACGCTTTTGCGCTTTTGCGACATCTCAAGAAAACCAGCGGTTTCCCAACATTTTCACGACGTTGTGCCAAACGGGCCTCTCGCGCCGCATGCCGGAATCATCCGCGCGCACTTGCGCGCGTGCTGGGGGTGTGGGGGGGGGCGCGATCCGTGTCAGATAATATCTGTCTGTCGGACTACTCTCGCGCGGGGTGGCCGCGCGCGCATGTCGAGCTGTTCCCAAAACCCTCGTGGCCGATGCGGGGCCGCCGTCGTCGCCGTCAGCGTGATCAGCGTCGGCGCCGTCGGTGGCCGCGCCGTAGTCGTTGTCAAAGTCGCCACCAGCATCGCTATTATTATTATTATTATTATTATTACTATTATTATTATTGTTATTATTATTATTATTAGTATGATTATTATTATTATTATTATTTTTATGATTATGATTATTATTATGATTATTATTATTATTATTATTATCGCGTCTACCGTTGCTGGCGCTGCCATGGCGCCGCGCCCGCCCAAGTCGCCGACGCGCCCGCTGGGATGTGTCCAGCGGTCAGCGCAAGCGCGGCCGCGTCGGAAACTAGCTGGCCGCTGCGCGCGCGTGCCTGGGTTGGCGCTGCCGCAGAGATGCACCGGCCAACGCTGGGCACTCATCGCAATCGCTGCCGCGTGGGTTTCGCGCGCAAGCCAAGTTGCGGGTGGGTGGGTGGAATGTCTGCGAGAGCATGGAATGTTTTGACTCGTGTGTAATGATCAATTGCGCCACGTAGTTTGCACCGCGCAGATTGCGCCGCAAAGACTGCGTTGCACAGGTTGCACCGCGTAGATTTTCCCTCCTTGCAAGGAAATAGAATATACCCCCCGGGATTATCGGTTCACCTTTTCGCGTTGCAATTTGCGCATGATCCTGCCCCATCTTCCATCCTAGATGTTCGTGCCATCCCAGCCGAGCCGCTTTCCCCCCACCCCCCCCCCCCCACCCCCCCCCCCCCCCCCCCCGCCATCCCTTGACACAAATCAAGTGCGCGTGCGCCCGCCTAGCAAAAGTCAAAAGATTGCAGACATCCCTTGCAACATAATGGCACGAAGTACACGCGCGCGCGTCGTTGCGCGCGCGTGCCGAGATCCTTCATGAACGTCGTAGGTTTTCCTGGGCTTTCAAAAACAATGTCCAAACAGCACATAACAATACATGGTTTTGCAAATGATTTTCACGCAAGGCTGGCGCGTGCGCTCTTGGGATTTGTGAAGAAAACCAATTGTGCTGCAACATTTGCAGAAATACTACCAAACGGGCTTCGCGCGCGCGTCGAAATCGTTCGAGCGCCGTCGCGCGCGTGCCGTCGCCAGGATCCTTTGCAACAGATGGGGCGAAGTGCGCGTGCGCGTGTCGTCGCGCGCGAATGCTGAAATTCGTCACAAACCGTTGGTTTCGTAATGATTTCGAAACCAAGCGTCCAAACCATATTTCAAACACCTGTTTCGCAGCATCAGTTCTCAAACGCAGCTTTCACTCGCGGGCCTCTGGCGCCGCATGCCGAAGTCATTCGCGCGCCCTTGTGCGCGTGCTGGGGGTGCACGATCCGCGGCAGATGATGCCATGCAGGTCACTCTCGCGCGTTGGCCGCGCGCGCATGTCGAAGTCACTCCAAGACCTTCGTCGCCGACGCGAGGGCGCCGTCGCCGTCGTCGGCGTGATCAGCATCGGTGCCGTCGCTGGCCGCGCCATCGTCGTTGTCGACATCGTCGCCAGCATCGCTACTGGCATCGTCGCGTCTACCGTTGACGTTTTTGCCATGATGCCGCGCCCGCCCAAGTCGCCGTCTCGCGCTCAAGTGCCCGCTGGGATCTGCCCGGCGTTCAGCGCCGCCGCGGCCGCGTCGGTCGCGCCAGACTAGCTGGCAGCTGCGCGCGGGTGCTTGGGTTGGCGCGGCCGCGGAGATGCACGGGCCAACGCCAAGCACTCATCTCAATCGCAACCGCGTGGATTTTGCAACCCGAATTGCGGGTGGGTGGATGGGATGTTTGCAGGGGCATGGGATGTGTCAACTCGTTTGTTTAAAGCAAGTGCGCCACATGTATTCTCTGTTCTAAAAATAGAATAGACTCCACGACCCTCCGCAGGCCGGACTTATCCCCCCCGGGGGATGTGCAGTTTATGTGTGTGTGTATGTGTGTTCTGCCCCACCCTTCATCCTAAATATGAAGTCGTGTCATCTCAGCCAAGCCGGCATCGCCCCCCCCCCCCCCCGCCATCCTCAGGATTAACAATCATGCGCGCGCTCGTTGATAAAAAATAATAGTTTTGAAATCGATTGCAAAACAAATTAACGAGGCACACGCGCGCGTCGTCGCGCGCACATGCGGGAATCCTTCATCAACTTTTGGGTTTCGTGCAGATTTCAAAATCGAGTGTCCGAGAAACGTGTACTTACCCTGGCGACGTACCCAACCCCCGTGCAATGCGGGGCAGAAGTAGCTTGGGATATCGGACGAGAAGGATGCGACGTGACATGGGCACATCTACTTCTGCGAGCGGCATTCGGAAGGTTCGCAGGCCCCCAACCAAGGGAAACACCATGAGTAACTCAGTGAACCCCTGGGCCACTAAGGAAGACGCAAGGTCCAGAAGGAGACGGTGGGCAAGGGGCTTGAAACGTCGGCGGGGCAGCAACAATATGACGTGGCCCCCCGCGGACGGCGAGGCCCCGCCCTGGTCTGCGCGTTGCCTCACTCCGCTGGGCCCACCAACCGCATTTCGAAAGTGCCAAGCCCGCCAGCGGCCCTCGAAAGTGGCGAGAGTTCGGCAGATCGCAACCACCCGAGGACGGGGAGGTCCCGCTCAGGTCCGCGCGGTGCCTCGCTCCGCCGGACACGCCAGCAGCCTTCGAAAGTGGCGACAGTTTTGCAGATCGCGGCCCCTCAGGGACGGAAGGGGTCCGCTCAGATCCGCGCGGTGCCTCGCTCCGCTGGGCCCACCGGCAGCCCTCGTGCGCGCTGTCAGTGTCGCGGGTCGCAGCCCCCCCAGGGACGGGGGGGTCCCGCTTAGGTCCGCGCTGTGCTTCACTCTGCTGGACCCACCTGCGGCCTGTGAAAGTGGCGACAGTTTCGCAGATCGCAGCCCCCCGGGGGCGGGCAGGCCCCGCTCGGGTCCGCGCGGTGTTTTGCTCGTCTGGACCCGCCAACGACAGTTTCGCTGATCGCAGCCCCCAGGGGCGGAGGGGGTCCCGCTCGGGTCCGCGCGGTGCTTCGCCCTACTGGACCGACCCGCCAGCAGCTTTCGAAAGTGGCGGCAGTTTCGCAGATCGCAGCCCTCCAGGGACGGGGAGGCCCCGCTCAAGTCCGCGCGGTGCCTCATTCCGCTGGACCCACCAGCAGCCTTCGAAAGTGGCGACAGTTTCGCATATCGGAGCCCTGCAGGGGCGGGGGGGTCCCGCTTAGGTCCGCGCTGTGCTTCACTCCGCTGGGCCCCCCTGCGGCCTGTGAAAGTGGCGACAGTTTCGCAGATCGCAGCCCCCCGGGGGCGGGCAGGCCCCGCTCGGGTCCGCGCGGTGTTTTGCTCGTTTGGACCCGCCAGCGACAGTTTCGCAGATCGCAGCCCCCAGGGGCGGAGGGTCCCGCTCGGGTCCGCGCGGTGCTTCGCCCTACTGGACCGACCCGCCAGCAGCTTTCGAAAGTGGCGGCAGTTTCGCAGATCGCAGCCCTCCAGGGACGGGGAGGCCCCGCTCAAGTCCGCGCGGTGCCTCATTCCGCTGGACCCACCAGCAGCCTTCGAAAGTGGCGACAGTTTCGCATATCGGAGCCCTGCAGGGGCGGGGGGGTCCCGCTTAGGTCCGCGCGGTGCTTCGCTCCGCTGGACCCCCCTGCGGCCTGTGAAAGTGGCGACAGTTTTGCAGATGGCAGTCCCCCAGGGACGGGGAGGTCCCGCTCAAATCCGCGCAGTGCCTCGCTCCGCTGGACCCGCTGGCAGCTTTGGAACGCGGCTGCAGTTTCGCAGAGCGCAGCCCCCCGGGGACGGGGGGGTCCCGCTCGGGCCCGCGCGGTGCCTCGCTCCGCTGGGCCCGCCAGCAGCTATCGAAAACGGCGACGGTTTCGCAGATCGGAGCCCCCCAGGGGCAGCGGGGCACCGCTCGGGTCCGCGCGGTGCTGCGCTCCGCTGGACCCGCCGGGGGCACTCGAAGGCGGCGACAATTTCGCGGATCGCAGCCCCCCCAGGCAAGGCAAGAGGAGACGGGAAGGATGGGGGGGCGGGGGGCGGGGGGCAGGGGGCGGCGGGCGGGGGGAAGGAAGGGCGCGCGAGCAGTGCTCAATTCAAAACGAATGCCCAACCGAGGAGGGTTGGGACAAACAAAGGGTTTTACATTGCGTGTTTTTTTTTTGTCGGAACAAATTTTCGCGAGATCTCTTGCGAATTTTTAACAAATCTTAGGTTTCGCAGAATTTGCGGAAAATGCTATCCAACGGGCTTCGCGCGCATGTCGGAATCGTTCGAGCGCCGTTGCGCGGCTGCCGTCGCCAGGATCCTTTGCAACGAATGGGGCGAAGTGCGCGCGCGCGCGTTCTGTCGCGCGCGCGTGCCAGGATCCGTCGCAACCCTTCGGTTTTGAAGTTGTTTCAAAACCGAGTGTTCAAACCAGGTATAACAGTATATAGTTTCGCAACGTGAGTTTTCAGAACACCGTGCGCTGGCGCCCCTGCGATTTCTTAAGCAAACCATAGGTTGTCAACCTTTTCATGGGATTCTGCCAGTCGGGTCTCTGGCGCCGCATGCCGACGTGATTCGGGTGGCCTTGCGCGCGAGCTGTGGTGGCGCGATCCGTGTCAAAAAATGCCGCGCGGGCCGCATTCGCGCGTCGGCCGCGCGCGCATGTCTAACCTTTTCCAAACCTTCAGCGCCGACGCGAGGACGCCGTCATCGCCGGCGTGGCAGCGTCGGCGCCCGCGCTGGCCGCGCCGTCCTCGTTGCCAACATCGTCGCCAGCATCGCTGCAATCATCGTCGTGTCTATCGTTGTCGACGTTGCCATGAGACCGCGTTCGCGTCGGTTGCTCCGAGCTAGCTAGCCGCTGCGCGCGCGAGCATGCGCGGGCTGGCGCGGCCGCGGAGATGCGCCGGCCAACGCCGAGCACTCGTCGCAATCGCCGCCGCATGGGTTTTGCAGACCACGTTGCGGGTGGGCGGGTGGGATGATTGCGCGAGCAGTGGTGTCGACAATTTCAAGTACGGCAGGGTGAATTGCGCCGCGTCAACTGCGCCGCGTAAATTGCATTGTGCAGGATGCACCGCGCAGATTCTTCTTATTAAACAGAAGATAGACCTTACCCCCCCCAGATTGTCCGCCCTCCTTTTCGCATTGCAATTTGCACATGATTCCGCCCTTTCGGCCATCCTCAGTATGAATGAATACCGCCCCAGCCGAGCCCCGCCACCCTCTGCAATCAAAAATCATGAGTTTTCTTTCTGGGGAATCCCTTGGGAATGATGACGCGAAGTGCACGCGCGCGTGTTCGCGCGCGCGCGCCGAAGTCCTTCAGAAACGTTTGGGCCCGCAGGGATTTCATCATCGAGTCTCCGAACAACATGAAAACAGGTTTCGCACCGCGGATCTTAGAACAAATGTTCTTGCGCGCGAGGTCTTGCGCATTCGTCAGAAGGCCATCGGTTTCGCAACGTCGTCGTGAGATGCTACCGCGCGGGCTTCGCTCGCGCCCATGTCGAAATCGTTCGAGCCCCGTTGCGCGCGAGCCATCGCGAGGATCCTTTTGCAAAAAACGGGGCGAAGTGCACGCGGGCGCGTTGTCGCGCGCGCGCGTGCCGAGATCCGTCACAAATCTCTGGTTTCGCACGGGTGTCAAAATCGAGTGCCCCAAAGTGATTTCAACGCAAAAGGTTTCGCAACGTGAGTTTTCAGAGCAGCGCGTGCTCGCGCTCTGGCGAAGTCTGAAGCCCTAGGGAAACCATAGGGCATTATGCCGAGTGGGCCCCCTGGCGCCGCATGCCAGCGCGATTCGCGCGCCATTGCGCGCGTTTTTTTTTTTTTTGTTTTTTTTTTTTTTTTTTTTTTTTTTTTTTTTTTTTTTTTTTTCTCTTTCCCCCCCCCCCCCCGGGGGGGGCGCGATCCGCGTCGAAGAATGCCGCGCGGGCCACTCTCGCGCGTCGGCCGCGCGCGCGCATGTCGGACTTTTTCCAGCGCCTTCATCGCTGACGCCAGGACGCCGTCATCGTCGTCGGCGTCATCAGCATTCGCGCCCGCGCTGGCTGTGCCGTCGTCGTTGTCAACATCGTCACCAGCATCGCTACTATCATCATCTTGTCTACCGTTGTCGACGTTGCCATGATACCGTGCCCGCCCAAGTCGCCGACTCGCATTGAAGTGCCCGCTGGGATGCGCCCAGCGGTCGGCGCCACCGCGGCCGCGTCGGTCGCGACAGACTAGCTGGCCGCTGCGCGCGCGTGTCCGGGTTGGCGCGGCCGCAGAGATGCACCAGCCAACGTCAAGCACTCATCGCAATTTTCACCGCATGGGTTTTGCAAGCCCAACTGCGGGTGGGTGGGCGGCACGTTTGCCAGAGCGTGGAATGTGTCCATTCGGTTGCTAAAATCAATTGCGCCGCATATACTCTCCTTTCTAAAAAGAGATTAGACTCTACCCCCCTAAGCTTATCGTTTCCCGTCTTCGTATTGCGATTTGCATGTGCGTGTGCCTCATCGTCCATCCTAAATTTGAATTCGTACCATCCCAGCCGAGCCGGCCCCCCCCCCGCCATCCCATGCAACAAACTATGCGCGCACATTCTTTATCAAAAGCCAACAGTCTCTCAATCATCCCTTGCAACGCATTTGACGACATGCGCACGCGCGCGCGGTCGCGCGCACGTGCCGAAATCCTTCGTCGTCGCCGGCGTTATCAGCGTAGGCGCCCGCGCTGGCCGTGCCGTCGTCGTTGTCAACATCGCCGCCGGCATCGCTACCATCATCATTGTATCCACCGTTGGCGACGTCGCCCTGGTACCGCACCCGCCCAAGCCGCCGACTCGCATTGAAAGGCCCGCCGGGATGTGCCCGGTGGTCACCGCGGCCGCGTTGGTCGCGACAGACTAGCTGGCCGCTGCGCGCGCGTGTTTGGGCTGGCGCGGCCGCGGAGATGCGCCGGCCAACGCCAAGAATTTATCGCAATCGCCACCGCGTCGGTTTTGCAAGCCAAGTTGCGGGTGGGTGGGTGGGATTTTTGTGAAAGCTTGGGATGCGCCAACTCAGCTGCAAAAAAAAAATACCAATTGCGCCGCGTAGATTGCATTGCAAAGGTTGCATCACATGCGTTCTCCTTTGTAGAAAGAGAATAGACTCCCCCCCCGCTCCTGGGATTATCGATCCCCTTTCCGTATTTCATTTTACGTGCGATAATGCCTCATCGTCCGTCCTAAATATGAATTCATACCATGCTAGCCGAGCGGGTATCGCCCCCCCCCCCCCCCCCCCGCCATCTTCTGCATATTATATATATATATATATATTATATATATATATATATATATATATGTAATACATACATGCGCGCATTCGTTTATTGAACATCATGAATTTTCAAGAATCCCTGACAAAACACAGGGTTTCGCACCGCGGATTTTCAAACGAAGCTTGGGCGCGCGCTCTTGCGAGTTTCCAGGACAACCATCGGTTGTTCATCATGTTCACAAAATGCAACCAAACGAGCTTCGCGCGCGGGCATGTCGAAATCGTTCGGATGCCCTTCCACGCGTGCCGTTGCGAGAATCCTTGGCGAAGCGTGCGACGAAGTGCGCGCGCGTCGTCGCGCGCGCGTGGTAAAATCCGTCAACAACCTTCTGTTTCGTCGCGGGTTTGTCAGCCGAGGGATCAACAACACATTCAAAACATATGGTTTCGCAACATCATTTGTCAAAAAAACGTGCGCTCGCTTCCATGCATTTTCTAAAGAAAACCAAGTGTTTCTTAGCATGTTCATGGAATTCTGCAAAACGGGCCTCTTGCGCCGCATGCCGAAATCATTCGCGCGCCCTTGCGCGCGTGCGGGGGGGCACCATCCGTGTCAAATAACATCATGTGGGCCACTCTCGCGCTTCGGCTTCGTGCGCATGTTGAACTCTTTCCAAGACCTTCATCACCGACGCGAGGGCGCCTTCATCGTCGCCGGCGTGATCAGCATTAGCGCCCGCGCTGGCTGTGCCGCCGTCGTTGTCAACATCGTCACCAGCATCGCTAGTACCATCATCTTGTCTACCGTCGACGAGGTTGCCATGGTATCGCGCCCGCAGAGATGGGCCAGCTAGCGCCGCGCACTCATCGCAATCGCCACCGCATGGGTTTTGCAAACCAAGTTGCGGGTGGGTGGGCGGGATGTTCGCAGGAGCGTGGGATGTGTCAGTTCGTGTGTTCAAAGCAGTTCTAATATTTAAAAAGATGTTCTACCACCCTCCCCCCCCCGGAATTATCGTTTCCCCGGGGACCTATGCAAGATGCGCGATTATGTCCCAATGTCCATCCTACCTGTGAATTCATGCAATCTCAGCCAAACCGGTCTCGGCCCCCTTCGGTTTTTTTGCAACAAAAATACTATGCGCGCGCATTCGATTATCACAAATCATTAGTTCCCAAGAATCCCTTGCAACAGGTGGGGCGAAGTGCGCACGCGCGCGTCGTCGCGCGCGCAGGCCAAAATCATTAAACAACCTTCGGTTTGGGAAAGATATCAAAATCGAGTATCCAGAAATATACAACAAAATTTCGCAAGACTGATTTTCAAAGAAAATTTTTGCGCGCGTTCTTGCGAATGCTTAACAAAGCCATTTTATGGGAAAAACTAGATCAGAACATGCTACCAAACGGGCTTCGCGCGCGCGTGTCGAAATCGTTCGAATGCCCTTGCGCGCGTCTGGCGGGGGGACGATTCGTGTTAAAGAATACTATCCAAGCCACTCTCGCGCGTCTGCCGCGCGCGCATTTCGAACTCCTTCCAAAGCATTCATCACCGACGCGACGACGACGTCATCGTCGTCGGCGTGATCAGCATCAGCGCCGTCACTGGCTGCCCCGTCGTCGCGGTCAGCACCGTCGGCAGCATCGCTATTATTATCTTCGTGTCTACCGTTGTCGACGTGGCCATGCTACTGCGCCCGCCCAAGTCGCCGACTCCCAATGAAGTGCCTCCTGGGTTGTGCCGAGCGGTCAGCGCCACCGCGTCCGCGTCGGTCGCGCCAAACTAGCTGGCCGCTGCGCGCGTGAGCATGCGCGGGCTTAGCGCGGCCGCAGAGATGCACCAGCCAACGCCAAGCACTGATTGCAATCGCCGCCGCACGGGCTTTGCAAACCAAGCTGCGGGTGGGTGGGAAGGATGTTCGCGCGAGCAGTGGAGTGGACATCTCACTGCGAGCAACAATTAGTTATCCTTTTCGTCTTCGTCGTCGTCGACGTCGGCGTCGTCGTCGTCGCCGCCGTCGTCGTCGTCGTCGTCGGCGTCGTTGACGTCGTCGTCGTCGTCGGTGTCGTCGTCATCGTCGTCGTCGGCGTCGTCATCGTCGTCGTCGTTGCCATCGTCGTCGTCGTCGTCGTCGGCGTCGGCGTCGTCGTCGTCGTCGATGTCGTCGTCGTCGTTGTCGTCGTTGTCGGCGTCGTCGAAGTCGTTGGAGACGTCGTCTGTGTCGTCGTAGTCGTTGTCGTCGTCGTCGTTGTCGCTGTCGTCGAGGGCGTCGCTGTTGTTGCCAACGGCCATTTGGTACCCACCGTCACGGCCTCAAGAGATTTTGCAAAACAAGTTGCGGGTGGGTGGGTGGGATGTTTGCGCGAGCAGTGGGGTGGACAACCCACTGCGAACAGAAATTAAAACACATAATAGACTCTACCCCCCCCCGGCGTTATCGGTCCCCCTTTCGGGTATGCAAATCATATATGATTCTGACCACATGTCCATCCTAAATACGAAATCGCAATGTCAAATGCCAACCGGTATCCCCCCCCTGAGGGTCCCTTGTAAAAGACAGTATGCGTTGACGTTTTTTGTTCTAACATAGACATAGCACTTTTTCGCGAATCCCTTGGAACAAATGGGACGAAGTACGCACGCGCGCGTAGTCGCGCGCGCATGCCGAAATCCTTCAAAAACCTTCGGTGCCGGAAAGTTTTCGCAATCGAGTGTCCAAACAACATACAAAAACACAGGGTTCCGCAACACTGATTTGCTAAAAAAGCTTCCGCGCGAGCTCTTGCGAAATCTTCAGGAAACTTAGCAAAACCATAGTTTTTTTCAAGATGCTCACAACATGCTACCAAGCGGGCGTCGCGCGCGCGCATGTCGAAATCAGTCGAACGCCCTTGCGCGTGTGCCGTCGCGAGAATCCTCAGCAAAAAATGGGACGGAGTGCGGACGCGCGCGTCGTCGCGGGCGTATGCCGAAAACCTTCAAAACCCATCGGTTTCGGAAGGATTTCAAAGTCGTGTGTCCAAAAGACCTACGAAAACCTAAGGTTTCGCAACACGGATTTTCAACAAAAGCGTGCGCGCGCGCTGTTGCGTCGTCGTCGTCGTCGCCGTCCTCCCTCCTCCCGCGTCGTCGTCGTCGTCGTCGCCTACGTCGTCCTCTGTCTTTCCTCGTGTTCGTCGTCGTCGTCCTCTTTGGCGTCGTGGTCGTTTCCGTCGTCGTTGTCGCCGTGGTCGTCCTTCCTCCTCCTCCCTCGTCGTCGTCGTCGTCCGTCGTCGGCGTCTCGTCGTCGTCCCTCCTATTTCGTCGCCGTCGTCGTCGTCGTCGTCGTCGTCGTCGTCGTCGTCGTCTTCCCTCCTCCCTCGTCGTTGTCGTCGTCGGCGTCGCCGTCCTTCCTCCTTCTTCGTCGTTCGCGTCGTCGCCGTCCTCCCTCCTCCCTCGTCGTTGTCGTCGTTGTCGTCGTTGTCGCCGTCGTCGTCCTTCCTCCTCCCTCGTCGTCGCCTTCGTTGGTCGTCGTCGTCGTCTTCGTCGTCGTCGGCGTCGGCGTCGTTGTCGTCGTCGAAGTCGTCGGAGACGTCGTCGGTGTCGTCGTAGTCGTTGTCGTCGGTGTCGTCGTAGTCGGTCTTAAGAGGTTTTGCAAACCAAGTTGCAGGTGGGTGGGTGGGATGTTTACGCGAGCAGTGGAGATGACGACTTCAAGTTCTGCAGAGTGGATTCTAATAGACTCTACCCCCCCCCGGACTTAACGCTTCCCATTGGGATACTATAATTACATATATATATATATGTATTCTGCACATTCGTCCATCCTAGATATGAAATCGCACCATCCCAGTTAGGCCGGTTCCCCCCCCCCCTGAGGTTCCCTTGTAAAAAACACTATGCGGTGACATTTTTTGTTCAACATAACACTTGTTCACGAATCCCTTTCAAAAAATGAGACGAAGTGCACACGCGCGCGTCGTCGCGCGCGCATGCCGAAATCCTTCAAAAACCGTCGGTGTCGGACGGATTTCGCAATCGATCTTCCCCCCCAAAAAAAACATACAATTACCCTGGCGACACACCCAACCCCTGCGCAAACGCGGGGCGCAAATAGTTTAGGACACTTTATAAGGGGGGCGATGACGGAGCAATGGTTACATATGTCTGCAGACGGAATTCGGGAGACTCGCAGGACACTGGCTACAGGACAAGGACTAGATAAAGCTGATTAGTTACAATCCATGGGCAACCCTAGCCACTTCGAAAGCGGGGATCTCATATCGCAGCCCCCCAGGGATGACGAGGTCTAATTTGGGTCCGCGCGTGGTGTCACTGTCCTGGGCCCCCCAGCAGGCCTCGGAAGTGGCGACAGATTCACAGATCGCAGCCCCCCAAGGACGGCGAGGTATAATTTGGGTCCGCGCGTGGCGTCACTGTTCTGGGTCCCCCAGCAGGCTTCGAAGATGGCGACAGTTTCACAGATCGCAGCCCCCCAGGGATGGCGAGGTCTAATTTGGGTCCGCGCGTGGCGTCACTGTGCTGGGCCCGCCAGCAGGGCTCGAAAGTGGCGACAGTTTCACAGATCGCAGCCCCCCAGGGATGGCGATGTTTAATTTGGGTCCGCGCGTGGCGTCACTGTGCTGGGCCCCCCAGCAGGCCTCGAAAGTGGCGACAGATTCACAGATCGCAGCCCCTCCAGGGATGGCGAGGTCTAATTTGAATCCGCCCGTGGCGTCACTGTGCTGGGTCCCCCAGCAGGCCTCGAAGATGGCGACAGTTTCACAGATCGCAGCCCCCCAGGGATGGCGATGTCTAATTTGGGTCCGCGCGTGGCGTCACTGTGCTGGGCCCCCCAGCAGGCTTCGAAAGTGGCGACAGTTTCACAGATCGCAGCCCCCCAGGGATGGCGAGGTCTAATTTGGGTCCGCGCGTGGCGTCACTGTGCTGGGCCCGCCAGCAGGCTTCGAAAGTGGCGACAGTTTCACAGATCGCAGCCCCCCCAAGGATGGCGAGGTCTAATTTGGGTCCGCCCGTCGCCCTCACTGTGCAGGGCCCCCCAGCAGGCCTCGAAAGTGGCGATTGTTTCACAGATCGCCCCCCAGGGCTGGCGAGGTCTAATTTGGGTCCGCCCGTCGCCCTCACTGTGCAGGGCCCCCCAGCAGGCCTCGAACGTGGCGACAGTTTCACAGATCGCAGCCCCCCAGGGATGGCGAGCTCTAATTTGGGTCCGCCCGTCGCCCTCACTGTGCAAGGCCCCCCCAGCAGGCCTCGAAAGTGGCGACAGTTTCACAGATCGCAGCCCCCCCCAGAGATGGCGAGGTATAATTTGAATCCGCGCGTCGCCCTCACTTTGCTGGGCCCCCCAGCAGGCCTCGAAAATGGCGACAGATTCACAGATCGCAACCCCCCCAGGGATGGCGAGGTCTAATTTGAATCTGCGCGTCGCCCTCACTGTGCTGGGCCCCCCGGCAGGCCTCGAACATGGCGACAGTTTCACAGATCGCAGCCCCCCAGGGATGGCGAGGTCTAATTTGAATCTGCGCGTCGCCCTCACTGTGCCGAGCCCCCCAGCAGGGCCTCGAAAATGGCGACAGTTTCACAGATCGCAGCCCCCCCAGGGATGGCGAGGTCTAATTTGAATCTACGCGTCGCCCTCACTGTGCTGGGCCCCCCAGCAGGCCTCGAAAATGGCTGCAGTTTCACAGATCGCAACCCCCCCAGGGATGGCGAGGTCTAATTTGAATCTGCGCGTCGCCCTCACTTTGCTGGGCCCCCCAGCAGGCCTCGAAAATGGCGACAGTTTCACAGATCGCAGCCCCCCGCAGGCAAGACAGGAAGAGGCAGGGAGGGAGGGAGGAGGAAGGAAGGAAGGAGTGGAGACCACATTGCTCTATTCAAAACGAATACCCAACCAAGGAGGGTTGGGAAAAAACACAGGGTTTCGCGACACTGGTTTGCTAAAAAAGCTTCCGCGCGAGCTCTTGCGAAATCTTCAGGAAACCATAGGTTTGTCAAGATTTTCACAAAATACTGTACCAAACGGGCTTCGCGCGCGCTCATGTCGAAATCTGTCGAACGCCCTTGCGCGTGTGCCGTCGCGAGAATCCCCTGCAAAAAATGGGACGAAGTGCAGACGCGCGCGTCGTCGCGCGCGTATGCCGAAAACCTTCAAAACCCATCGGTTTTCGGAAGGATTTCAAACTCGCGCGTCCAAAAAACATACGAAAACCCAAGGTTTCGCAACACGAATTTTCAACAAAAGCGTGCGCGCGCGCTCTTGCGTCGTCGTCGTCGTCGTCGCCGTCCCCCTCCTCCCGCGTCGTTGTCGTCGTCGTCGTCGTCGCCTACGTCGTCCTCTGTCTTCCCTCGTGTTCGTCGTCGTCATCCTCTTTGGCGTCGTGGTCGTTTCCGTCGTCGTTGTCGCCGTGGTCGTCCTTCCTCCTACTCCCTCGTCGTCGTCGTCGTCCGTCGTCGGCGTCTCGTCGTCGTCCCTCCTATTTCGTCGCCGTCGTCGTCGTCGTCGTCGTCGTCGTCGTCGTTGTCGTCGTCGTCGTCGTCGTCTTCTCTCCTCCCTCGTCGTTGCCGTCGTCGGCGTCGCCGTCCTTCCTCCTTCTTCGTCGTTCGCGTCGTCTCCGTCCTCCCCCTTCCCTCGTCGTTGTCTTCGTTGTCGCCGTCGCCGTCCTTCCTCCTTCCTCGTTGTCTTCGTTGGCGTCGTCGTCGTCGTCTTCGTCGTCGTCGTCGTCGTCGGCATCGGCGTCGTTGTCGTCTTCGTCGTCGTCGTCGTCGTCGACGTCGGCGTCGTCGTCGTCGCCGCCGTCGTCGTCGTCGTCGTCGTCGTCGTCGTCGTCGTCGTCGTCGTCGTCGTCGTCGGTCGGTGTCGTCGTCGTTGTCGTCGTCGTCGTCGTCGTCGTCGTCGTCGTCGTCGTTGTCGTCGTCGTCGTCGTCGTCGTCGTCGGCGTCGGCGTCGGTGTCGTCGTCGTCGTCGTCGGTGTCGTCGTCGTCGTCGTTGTCGGCGTCGTCGAAGTCGTTGGAGACGTCGTCGGTGTCGTCGTAGTCGTTGTCGGCGGCGTCGTCATCGTCGTTGTCGCTGTCGTCGTCGGCGTCGCTGTTGTTGCCAAGTGCCATGTGGTACCCACCGTCACGGTCTCAAGAGATTTTGCAAACCAAGTTGCGGGTGGGTGGGTGGGATGTTTGCGCGAGCAGTGGAGTGGACAACTCACTGCGAACAGAAATTATTTGCTCCGCATAGATTGCATCTCGTCGACTGCAAGGACCTGCTGTGTTTGGGGTCCACGGTGGCTAACATGTCCTTACTTGTGCCAGAAAGGACCTGCAGTGGGCGCGGCAGAAGCTGCGGAACTGCGAGGAAGAGCACGAGCGGCTGTCGCAGCTGCTGGAGGACCCGGAGCAGGAGCATCTGAAGGACTTCTTGGGCGAAACTCGGCATCGCTCGGACGTGTGCATTTTTCCTTCGGCGAGGACAGTCGAGGAGCATCCTTGATCATTTGGCGAAGAAACCACGCACGAGACCGAAAAAAACACAGGGAATGGACGTCCGAGCGATGGCGAGGAAACACATAGCGAGTGGTTCACGGGTCTGGCGAACACCTGGGTTATCGGGCCCGCCCCCCCCAGTAGTGTGACCTTGTCGGTTTCACAGGTCCGAAGGTGGAGGCAGTATTGGTTCGCGCGAGCACACGTGTGGCTGCCCAAAGCGAAAAGGTTAGGTTATCGATTATCGGCCGGCCCCCCATTCATCCCGTGGATAACATGGGCGTTCATTGAAAACTAAAACACGATATGGTATCCGTATCTGCAGCCTCGCGGGCCAGGACCCTGGGCCGCGACCCCGCGGATGAGGGTCGTTCTTTCGCGGATGCCCCGTGCGGAATGGATCCGTGCGACCGCGTATCCGCGGGGTCGCGCCCCAGAGTCCAGACCACGTGGGCGTGGACATGGCTGCGCTCGCCGCCCGTGAGGAACTGCGCGCGCTGGAGCGGGACATCGACGCCGAGAACAAGCGCCAGAAGCAGCTGGCGGCGGAGAACCGCCAGAGGGAGCGCACCCTCGCCAAGGCGGCCGCCGACGAGATCGAGGCGGACGGCGACGCCCGCGCCCTGATGCAGGTCGAGCGGCTGGACGCGGAGCTGCAGGCTTTCGGAGCAGGGTCCGAGGGTCGAGGCCCTCGACGGGTTTCGTCGGTTTGCGACGGTCTTTCAGCCTCGGGCTGCTCTCCAGCGGCTGCGCCTCGCTGAGAGCGTGCCTGGGGGTGCCCGGATCGTCCCGAACGGCCGCCGGAGAGCTCACTTGTGACCCAGCATCCAGGGGAGCCAGATGAGGAAAAGGCACCCATGTCGCTACGCGTCTGTCGTTTTCGCATTGTTGGAGCTCCTGGGAGGCCCTCGCCGCCACGGCCGGATCCGCCTCAAAGTTCTGGTCAGAACGCACCCCAGGAGAGGTCCAGGGAGTAGCGGTACTGATAGTTTGTTTGCTTCTCCCCAGGTGAGCGACGCACAAACAACGCGTCCGATTGCGCCGACATGCGCGCGTGAGCTGCCCGCGTACGGTCGCGCGTGAGCGCCCTCGTCTCGAATGCAGCGTGCCACGCTGGCGGCCCGCGTAAGCCGCAGTGTAAGGTCGCTGTGCCATCTCGCGTACAGTGGAGGCCCATGCCAAGAAACATCCTGCTTGCCTCCAGGGTGCCCTGGATTTCTTGGGTTTCGATGGTTTTGCCATGGAGAGCGTGACGTTCCCACCAAAAATCGATGGACGTCCTGGGGTCTCCGTGTTAGCTTTCTTGTGGAAGGTTTCCTGTGGTCGGGCCCCCACTGTAGGGCCCGCTTCTTCTCGCCGCCCAGGTGTGGCGGACGAAGAACGCCTCGCTCGAGAAGCAGGTGCAGCAGGCCGCGGCGGCGCTGCAGAAGGCCAGGGAGGACCACAAGGCCGTCGGCGCGAAGCTGCGGCAGGTGGAGGAGCAGCTCGGCGGCGAGGACGCGCGGCAGAGGCTGGCAGAGCAGCGGCGGATTAGCGAGGAGGAGAACGGGCGCAAGGAGCCGAGGAAGAACAGCCACTGCGCAAAACGTGCACTCTCGACGGCCCGCTCGGATTTTCTCTCGGATCGGCGCGGGGCCCCCCCCCCGCATCTCTGGCGCGCGGGGAGCGCGCCAGGGGCGGCGCCGGGGGCGCCGCCACGGGGGCCCCGACGGCCGATCCAAGGCATCCGCGCAGGCCTCCGAGAGCTTCGGTCTATGCACTCATGGGATGGTTTTCCACCACCACCACCATCGTAAATTGGATGGGGGAAGGAGGTGGAGGATGAGGAGGAGGAGGGGGGGAGGAGGTGGAGGATGAGGAGGATGAGGGGGAGGAGGGGGAGGAGGAGGAGGAGGAGGAGGAGGAGGAGGAGGAGGATGAGAATGATGAGGGGGAGGAGGGGGAGGAGGAGGAGGAGGATCATGAGAATGAGAATGACTGCTCACTAAGTGAGAGGAAAAGAAAAGGGGGAGCCTTCGACCGAGGGGGGCTGGATGCCGCTCATCAGCGGAGCGGCGGGCCTTCTCGGCTCTACTCAAGAGGCCTGGGCCACTCCGCCTGGCGGATCATCTTCAATCAACCCTCGCCCGTTTGGGTGGCTCGACCGTCACAGGGTCTGCGGCGCTTGACATTCTGTAAGCTGGCAACGGCTCCACAATACCCACAAAGCCAGAGACCCAACCTATTACTGATATTTAAAGCGTGAGATTCGTGCACCCAGTCCCCAGCCACGTGTAACCGATCCCCATGGGGGACGGTGTGAAAATCTCCGTTTAAACTCATGGGCTTGAAACACGGGGTCCGTTTCCAAACCTCGAGGCGGTCTTTGGAAGCACACCCCAAACAGCACTTGCACTTATAACCACTGTCGTCCAGAACGTGGGAAGTGGTGAAGGTGGCGACGACACCAGGTGCTGGAGGAGGAGGAGGGGGAGGATGAGGGGGAGGCGAACCGTGACTCACCTGCCTGTTCCTCCTCTCGCAGATGTCGCTGGCAATGGCGTCGGCCGTCGCGCGCAGCAACCTGTGCCTCACAATGAACGCTCTCCTCTCTGCGTCCAACACCTGGTACCTCTCGCTCACACTGGCTCGAAGTTCTTCTGCCTTGGCGCCTACCAAGTGATCGATGACAGCATTGCCAACAGCCTGCCAGCTCGTAACTCTGCCTGCCACAACATCCTCTCCAGAAAGGTGCGAGTTCACGACAAAAGCCTGGATTTTGCTCGCATCTCTGCTGTCCAGGAGAATGCCTATCGCCGCCCAGAGATCCGAGTCCTCCCCTCGTGGATTCCGAAAGCGTTCCCGGTGCCAGCAGTTCCAGGCATTTTCACAGTCGGCGGTGTACACAACGGGGACCCTGGCTGGCCCAGACTGCGAGCCACAAAGCTTTCAGCTCCCCCCGAGGTACGCTCTGTCGCCTACCAGCAAGTCCACCTGTAACCTAACCCCAGGAAGCATTTAAGAACCCCCCCCTCCGGCAAATCGATAACCCTTCCGCACCATCATCCATATCCGCATCATCATCATCATCATCATCATCATCATCATCATCATCATCATCATCATCATCATCATCATCATCATCATCATCATCATCATCATCATCATCATCATCATCATCATCATCACCATCATCATCATCGGTGCTACGATATCGCCGTGGGGTTTCTTAAATGCTTTCTGGGGTTACTGGCTGACCTCGGGGTGGCGGAAGCTGCGAAGCACCACGATCCCAAGAGCAACTCGGCGCAGGCGGGGGTCCGTGGTGTCTGGACCCCCACTCCAGTGGGGGTCCAGACACCACGGACCACCACTGGCGTCCCCGAAGATGAAGGTCGGCTCGCCCTCGTCCACGCTGTGGAGACATCCAGCTGATAGAGTACTGAAACCATCAAATTCCCAGTCGTCCTCCATCAGTGGTTCTGAAAATGCTGTCCAAGGTGCTGGTATGAGGCCCCTCGGCCAGAAACACTCAAATTGTTTATGTTGGGTCGTCGCCGAGGGGATGAGGGACCCACTGACTTCGTAAATGACCCACTGACTGCAACGACATCCCCACAACCGATGAAACTACTCGAGGAGGAGGAGGAGGAGGAGGAGGAGGAGGAGGAGGAGGAGGAGGAGGAGGAGGAGGAGGAGGAGGAGGAGGACCCCCTCCCCCTCCTACTTGTGGTGGTGGTGGTGGTGGTGATGGTGGTGGTGGTGGTGGTGGAAAGCAGGCCTACCATGCAATGCTCTCTTCTCCGAAGGAGGCCGAGGAGGCGTCCCTGCAGGCGAGCATCGCGAGGCTCCAGGAGTCCAGGAAGAGCGCCGCGAGGAGCCACGAGAGGCACGCCAAGGACGCTGCCCGGCGGCTCGGGGGCGTGGAGGCGCAGAAGGCCGAGCTGGAGGCCAGGCTTGCCGAGCTGGACAGGCTGGAGCGGCAGCTGAGGAGGCAGCGGCGGCGAAGTCCGAACTCTGCCTTCGGATGCAACTCCTGGGAGGTCAAGTTCTGATTTTGCCCCGGTCCGAAATCCGGTTTGATCCAGCTTGATCCGGCTGAATCCCGCTTCATTCCGCTTGATCCCGCTTCATCGGGCTTAATCCCGCTTGATCCGAAGCCCATTCTGGCGTAACAGCCCCGCAATGGGGTTTAATCCTACTTAATAGCCTTTCCGACGAAGACCTCCCAGTAGTCACCCCCTAACCTACCTCCGTCGATCAACGATTCAGGCAACCTGACAGGCAGCGGGGATGGGGGAGCGGAATGTGTCGAACACGCGGTGAGGTTCGACCCTTATGCCCGCCCCCCCATCGGTTCAGGAGAAGCTCACCACCCACCAAGCCACCCCAACCCAACCCGAAGGCCTCAATTTGCCCTCCATTTCCAGTGGGGGGGGGGGTCGGGGAACATTGAAAAAACGCATATGGAACCCGTACCCCCCCCAACCCGAAACCGAAATTCGGGTCTTCGGGTTGGGTTGGGGTGGTCTGGTAGGTAGTCATATGCCTGCCCCCCCATCGGTTCAGGAGAAGCTCGAGGAAGCAGCAGCTCCACAGACGTGCGCTCTCGACGGCCCGCACAGACTTCTCGGATCGGCACCGGCCCCCCCCCTCTGGCGGCGCCTCCGGAGCCTCTCCTGGCTCGCTCCGCGCGCCATGGCGGGGGGGTCCAGCGCAGATCCAAGAAATCCGCGAGGAGCATCGAAAGCTTAGGAGGAGGAGGAGGAGGAGGAGGAGGAGGAGGAGGAGGAGGAGGAGGAGGAGGAGGAGGATTCCAGGAGGAGGAGGAGGAGGAGGAGGAGGAGGAGGAGGAGGAGGAGGAGGAGGAGGAGGAGGAGGAGGAGGAGGTTTCCGCCGCTTGCTCCTTCCTCCATAGGCAGCAGCCTGCACCTCGCCGGACCCGCCGCTCGACCGGCAAGAGCCAGCCCCAGCGGGAGGCCGCCGAGGCCAAGCGGACGGAGGAGGAGCGGGATGTCCTGGCCGAGTTCTTGTCTTACATGGTCGGCAAGCACGGCGACGTCGTCCGCGCCTGGCGCAAGTCCTTGGACGTCGACGGCGACGGCCGCCTCAGATTCCAGGAGTTCGTCGGCGGCTGCAAGAATGCTGGCTACAGGGACAAGCTGAAGACGCTCTGGAGCGCGCTGGACATCCAGGGGAAGGGCTTTATCGAGCTCATCGACCTGGACCCTGTGGCAGGGCGGAAGTTGGACGACTTCCGCGACTTTCTGGAAGAGAGCTACTGGACGCTCGAGGATGCGTGGGAACGCGTCTTCGACTGTAACGGGTCCAGCAGGTGTACCGAGGACGATTTCGTCGCTGCGTGTGAGCGCATCGGCTGGCCAGGAGACGCCCCGCAGATGTTCGGCTGGCTGGACTTGAGTGGCACGAACCTCACAGTGGACGAGATGAATATCATTGGCATGAGGCGGCGAAAGGAACCCATCGTGTCCGCCAAGGATCGGATCCGCGAGCGTCATTCCAAGGACGTCGAGCAGGCGGACGCTATGGTGCAGAAGTTCAGGGACTTCCTGAAGAAGCGCTACGGCAATCTCGAGCGGGCCTGGCGCACTTGCCTCGACCCTGATGGCGACGGCAGGCTGCAGTTCACCGAGTTCTGCGCGAGGTGCCGCGAGCTTGGCTTCCAGGGGAATTTAAAGGCGCTGTGGCTGTCGCTGGACCAGAAGGGCACAGGGTACGTGTCGCTCGACGAGCTCGACCCCGAGTTCCGCGCCGCGTCGGAGTCTCGGGCCGCCCTGGCCATCCAGAAGCGCTTCCGCGGGAAGCTGGCGCGCGCCACCTCGGTGGCGGCGCAGCTGCAGGGCGCCGCAGCAACACCGAAGACAAGACACAGCAGGAGGGAGGATGATCAGAAGAAGGCATTGGCCGACTTCTTGTCCTTCCTTGCCGTCGGCCTAGCTGTCTGTACCAATGATCCAGTTCATTGTTCCCCCCCGTCTGCATGGCGTCGCTGAACTTAGCTCGGAAGTGTTAGGGAAACAGAGCGCGAATGCCAACATAGAAATGATACGACATCGAATGCATGCTGCATGTAGCTTCCGCATCGAAGTCGAAGTGTGCATGTAACTTGCACATCGCGATTGCAGAAGGAGTCAGGCCAGAAGCAGGGATAGCGACGACGCCGCCCCCATGCCTGGCGAGGTGTGTGGTTGATCTTTCGTTCGGGGGATGCCGTTCTGATCATGGCAGGGATGCGCGAGCTCCTGGCTAAACGACCAGCCACGTGGGTGGGGACGAAGACGGACAAGCATTGTCCAGGGTTCCTGCGGCAATCACCGCCAGGCTAGAGCACCGTGTGTGGTGGGGCCACGAGGCCAGAGAGCAGGAGGCAGCCCTCGTCCCAGGGCTCCTATGTGGGCAGCAATCTGTGGCAGCTCTCGCCCTCACGCAGACCCCAGGCTCCAGAGTCCCTGCAGCCTCACATGTGGTGTGCTCGTCCGCGGGCTCGACACGGCCATGGTATCCGGCACTTGCCTTCGTAAACGACAGAGTAGCTTTGCAAAGCATGTGACGCCTATCGTCCGTAGATCCCAGGGGACCGTAGCACATAATGCCATGCCTCGTCGCGAGGCGTTCCAGTTCTCCCCGTCGGGGCCCTCTTTTGGGCGCCTGTCGGGTTCCCTCTTTGGCGGGTCTTGGGGTCCTCTGGAACCCTCTTGGGGATCCGTAGGAACGCGCATGAGCTCACGACATTTCCCAGCAATTCCATGCGTTGCGGATCTGGGGCATGTGGAGGAGGAGGAGGAGGAGGAGGAGGAGGAGGAGGAGGAGGAGGAGGAGGAGGAGTGTGAGGAGGAGGAGGAGGAGGAGGAGGAGGAGAAGGAGGGAGGGAGGAGGAGGAGGAGGAGGAGGAGGAGGAGGAGGAGGATGAGGAGGAGGAGCAGGAGCAGGAGCAGGAGGAGGAGGAGGAGGAGGAGCAGGAGGAGCAGCAGGAGGAGGAGGAGGAGAAGTTGTACCTATCAAAGAAGAGTGTCGGCATAAGGAGAAACTTCCGGCGCTCCGCGCAGATTTCTCGGATCGGCGCTCTTGCCTCTCTGTGGCGAAGCCTGCGGCGCCGACCCTGGCGCGCTCCGCCCGCCAGGGATGGAAGCTCCGGGGCAGGTCCAAGAACTCCGCGCGGAGCTCCAGAAGTTGATGCTCATGCCGCTTGCCCTTCTCTTACTTCACACACACAAAATTGAGAATTCGAAGGGGCCTGAGGATACTCCACTCGGTGCCTGGCGACACTTCGTGTGCTGGGCTCATCCTTTTGGGGCCGTCTTGGGGCTCTCTGTGGGTCTTAGGTGGTTGGGACGACATCTGCGGCATCCCGGGCATTGCACAATTGAGGGTGCTGGCTCGGAAGTGGCGTGTGGGGGGGCAGTCTGGGGGTCGTCGCGGTCGTCTTGGCTCTTGGGGCCCTTTGGGGCGCTGGGGATGGATGGGAGGAGGGCGATGCGTGCAGGTGGGCGCGAGCAGAGTCACGTCCACACAGCCTTGACGTACTCCTATTCCGCAACGTGCCAGGGTGCACAGTACATTGGACACGTGAGCAAAATGACGGCGCGGAATCTGGTAGAAGATAGGGGAGAACACACAATTGTATTGTTGTGTCCGCGCGGACCGTCATGTTTACCAGACGGTGTTTACACTACGATCTTGTGTCTTTCTATCCTCTGGCGCGTAGTGGTCTTTGCCCAGGCCACCCACCCCGTGCAGCAGTAACGATCGTTGGTGGTGGTTGACCTGGACCCCACACTTGTTCCGTCGGCAGCGAGGCGGGACGATCCGCTCCAGCGTGGCAGCGATGCAGGGGCACTACAAGGCGAAGTGGCCGGCATGCAGGACGAGGGAAGGAGCGGGTGGCCGCGGGGCAGGAGGGAAGGGCGAGCACTCAGAGGCGGAAGACTTCCGCTATGAGCAACCTGGACCCACGACACACATGCTGGTTCTTGCGCGCATACCAACTCCTCCTCTCTCCTCGTCCTCCTCGTCCTCCTCCTCCTCCTCCCGCCCACCCCCCGAGTGACGACTGTTACCGAGAATAGCAATACGCTGAAACCATTTCTCAAGGTTTCTTGCTTTCTTTCTTCTCGGTTCCAGCCATCGCTGCCGGTCAGGGCCCCAATAACGAGACTGTCCATCCCAGCTGCTCCCGCATAAGGCTTCGTCACGCTTGCATTCGTGGACGCCTCGTGGCCGCATCGTCACCGCCCCGGGCGCTGGCCAGCGCTGGGTTCTGGCCCGGCTGCCGCCTCATCGTTTGCGCCACGTGCCACACGGCTTTCTCAGTTCTCCATTCAGAGGAAAGATAGACTCCACCGCCCTCCCCCGCGGGGCTATCGCCTCCCACCCCGGACGCCGCAAGCGACATGGTGTTGCCTCGTCGCTCATTGTGCACATGATGAAAGCATGCCATCCCAGGCGATTGGGCATCGCCCACCCCCACCCTCCCCTGTCAATTCGTACCATGCGCGCGCACTCGATTATCTGATCAGATCATTTGCACGAAGTCAGCCCTTGCAAACATTGACACGAAGTCCACACGCGCGCGCACATGTCGACACCAGACCAAACACACCAGTTTCGCAGACATTCCAAAATGAAACACATACAACGCATCATAACAAATCTCGCAGATTGTTTGCCCGCGCGCAGTTGCTATATGACAACCACCTTATTCCAGCAATGTTCTCCAGAACCCGCATTCTCATGTCGCCGCGCGGTGCATCCGCCTTGATCTAGCATGCGCCCGGCATACCAATCCGCATCAAACAATACCGTGCAGGCCACGTGCGCGTTGCCACGCGCGCGTGTCGAAATCTTGCCAACACAGTGTCGTTTTCGAAGCATTCCAGATACAGCTTTACAAAACCATATGAACCACATTAATTGTTGCAGCAACACGCCTGCCAGTCGTTTTGCATGTCCGCGCGCTTACTTACTCACCATCACCCTCATCAGCGCCATCCCATCATCTGTTATTGTTATCGCCAACCGAAGCTACTGCCGCCATCGCCCGTCAATCAAGTTCATCACCGACACATGGACGTCATCATCGTCATCGTTGTCACGTGCATCGGTGCCGTCATGGACCTTGCCGTCGTAATCGTTATCCTTGCCGCCACCACCGCTACTATCATCACCGTGGCCGCCGTTGCCGACGTCATCATGATGCCGCGCACGCCCAAGTCACCGACCCGCTCTGAAGTGCGCGAACGTCAGCGCGGCCTTGGAGACGCGCTGAGAAATTCTCACTGATATGCGCTATCGCGGCCGCGCCAGTTGTGCCAAACCAGAGGGCCGCCCTGCGCACGAGCTCGCCATCGCTGGCGCAGCCGGAGGGACAAGCCAACCAGTGACAAGCCAACACAGTGCCAGCGAGTAGTGGGGAAGACGTGATTCGCAAGCTCAAGAAGCGATGGCGGGCGAAGCGGTTTGGAGTGAAGATCGACGGCGCCTGCCTGACGAATTTGAGGTTTGCCGACGACATCTTATTACTGGGGGCGACAAGGGCGCAAGTCAAGCATATGCTCGAGGACCTCAGCCTCGCGGCCGCTGAAGCTGGACTGAAACTTCACAGCGGGAAAACGAAGATCCTTTCCAACCTGCAGAACTGCAAGGGCGTTCTTCGGCAGCCGCACGTGCAGGTGGGGGTGGGAGATGTTGAGGTCGTCCCGCCTGAGTGTGGTATTGCATATCTCGGCCAGTTTCTGTGCTCCGACGAGTTCCACGATGCTGAAATATCGCGCCGGCTGGATAAAAGGGTGGGCGGCCTTCGGTAAATTCAGAAACGTCTTATGCGACAAGCATTATTCTCTCGCGTCTCGGCTACAACTTCTCGACTCTGTTGTCATTGCTACAGTATCATACGGAAGCGGCTGCTGGACAATGACTTCGGAGAAAGAGAAAACGGCTGCAAGGCGAGCGGCGACGGATGCCACGGACAATCGTCGCAACACCAAGGCTGCGCTTGGGGCAGCCCGGAGACGAGGACCTAGAGCCGTGGGTCGACTGGATGGTGCGGGCCACGCACAAAGCGAAGACCGTGTACGAGAAGGCCGGATTCATATCATGGGTCGCATTGCAGCAACGTCGCAAAGCTGCTCTCTGGGAGAAGATCGATGTTTCCACAGATGGAAGGTGCTCAAGGAAGCTTCTTCAGTGGAGTCCTAGTGGCCTTCGGTCGCAAGGACGGCCACACAAACGGTGGACAGACTGAGAGCAAGGCCGGTTTCTGAGGCAATTCTGCGCGTTGTATTTTCTAGTGCCCGGCAGCCCTTCCACGGGCGCGGACACCGCGCACGCCGGACCTCGCTCGCTCGCAAGGTAGGTTGTACCACGTAGCTTGCACCTTTCAGCATCCACCACGTAGTTTGCGCCGCAGAGACGTAGATTGCATCATACCACTCGCACCACATTGATTCTCCTTTCTAAAAGAAGAATAGACTCTACCGCCCCCATAGTCAACGATCGCCCTTTTCGTAGTGCAATTTTCACATGATTCTGTCCCATCGTCCATCCTAAATTTGAACTCGTACTATCCCAGCCAGGCCGGTATCACCCCCCCCCCGCCATCCTCTGCAATAGTATTCTGCGCTCGCTCTCGTTTATATCAAAATTCACAAGTTTTCAATAATCGCTAGCAAACGATGGGACGAAATTCACACGCGCGCGTCGTCGCGCACGCATGCTGGAATCGATTTCGGAAGAATGTCAAAACCGAGTTTCCCAAACACATACAACAACACATGGTTTCGCAACATTGATTTCCAAAAAACTTTCTCGCGCGCTCGTGCGAAATATTGAAAAACCCATGATTTTCCATTCGTTTCAAAAAATACTACCAAATGGGCTTCGCGCGCGCATGTCGAAATCATTCGCACGCCCTTGCGCGCGTGCTGTGGCGAAGTTCCGCTGCACAGAATGCGACGAAAGCTGACGCGCGCGTCGTCGCGCGCGCATGTCGGAATCCTTCAATAACCTTCGGGTCCGGAAGAATTTCGAAATCGAATTTCCCAAACACATGCAAAAACACACGGTTTCGCAACACGGGTTTTCAACAAAAGCGTGCGCGCGCGCGCTTTTGCGTCGTCGTCGTCGCCGTCATCCCTCCTCCCTCGTCGTCGTCGTCGCCGCCGTCGTCGTCCTGTGTCTTTCTTTGTCGTCGTTGTCGTCGTCGTCGTCGTCGTCGTCGTCCTCTTTGGCGTCGTCGTCGTTTTCGTCGTCGTTGTCGCCGTGGTCGTCCTTCCTCCTCCGGGGTCGTCGTCGTCGTCGTCGTCGTCCGTCGTCGGCGTCTCGTCGTCGTCCCTCCTATTGCGAAGGCCTTACGGCCGATGTCCGCCGACCCCGAAGGGGGACGATGAACGACGACGACGACGACGACGGCGACGGCGACGACGATCGCGAGTCCTTGTTGGGGCCTTCCCGGGCCCTCTTGGGCTTTCCTGGGGGGCCTTTGGGCCGTCTTGGGGCCTTCCCGGGCCATCCTGGCGTGTACTTGGGCCGTTCTGGGGAGCTCTTGGAGGGAACTGGGGCCGACGTGGAGTGTATGAAGCCTGGAAGTCGAGCAGGCGAAAAAACATGGGCGATTTCGGGACCTCCTGGTAGCCTCTTGGGGAGCTTGAACTGTGGGTTGGTTTTCCCCTTCTTCGGCCTCTCTTGGGGTGTTCCTGGGGCTCTCTTGGGCGTTCTCGGTCGGAAAAGGGGGAGGGGGGGGATCACGATTCGCAGGACGCTTCCAGGGACCCCGCGGGATCTTCTTCTCCCTCTCACCCTCCCCCGGGACCTCCCCTCTCTCGTGGGGAAGAGATTACAGGAACGGGGTCCCCTTCGAGTCGATCACGCTGTTGTTCGATTCTCCTCCGGCTGGAGCGTTTGAGGAGGTGGGCCGAGGAAAGAGGGGGGGGTGGTTCTGGGAGGCTCATGCAGGTTTCAAGGTGGTGCGGGGGAAAAAACGACGAAGAGCGAGGGGGAAACAGAGAAGGAGGATGAGGAGGAGGAGGCAGAGGAGGAAGAGGAGGAGGATCGAGGATCGGGGTTCGAGTCGATGTTTCATTTTTCGTGGTCTTTTTTTGGGGGGCTCTCTGGAAGCCTCCGAGGATTTCTGGGGACGTCCTGGAGGCGTCTTGGGCCGTCTTGGGGCCCTCTTGGGCCGTTAGGGGACGCTTTTGGGCGCCTCTTGGGGTGTCTCGGGGCGATATTGGGGGCCTCCTGGGCCGTCTTGGCGCGTTGGCAAACGTCAGAGGCAAGAGCCGCCGTGGTGGTCGTCGTCGTCGTCGTCGTCGTCGTCTTCGTCGTCGTCGTCGTCGTCGTTGTCTTCCCTCCTCCCTCGTCGTTGTCGTCGGCGTCGCCGTCCTCCCTCCTTCTTCGTCGTTCGCGTCGTCGCCGTTCTCCCTCCTCACTCGTCGTCGACGTCGTTGTCGTCGTCGTCGTCTTCCCTCCTTCGTCGTCGTCTTCGTCGTCGTCGTCGTTGTCGTCATCGTCGTCTTCGTCGTCGTCTTCGTCGGCGTCGTCGTCGTCGTTGTCGTCATCGTCGTCGGCGTCGTCATCGTCGTCGTCGTCGGCGTCGTCATCGTCGTCGTCGTCGTTCGTCGTCGGCGCCGTCGTCGTCGTCGTCGTCGTCGTCGTCGTCGTCGTCGTCGTCTTCGTCGTGGTCGTTGTCGTCGCCGTCGTCGTCGTCGTTGTCGGCGTCGCCGTCGTCGTCGTCGTCGTCGTCGTCGGCGTTTTCATCGTCGTCGTCGTCTGCGTCGTCATCGTCGTCGTCGTCGGCGTCGTCGTCGTCGTCGTCGGCGTCGTCGTCGTTGTCGCCGTCGTCGTTGTCGCTGTCGTTGTCGGTGTCGGTGTCGTTGCCAAGTGCCATTTGGTACCTGCCGTCACGGTCTTAAGAGGTCTTGCGACCAAGTTGCGGGTGGGAGGGCGGGATGTTTGCAAGAGCAGTGGGGAGGACAGCTTCAAGACAGTCAAAGTGACTTGCGCCACATATATTGCACCACTATGCGTCCACCACTTCACTGGCACCGCATAACTGGGCTGTGCCACATTCTAGATTAACATGTTTGTGTGTGTGTGTGTGTTGCGCCACCTCGCTTCATCCGTATCATGTCGAACACAGCCTGTATATTATATGCTGCACCACATAGCTTGAACTACACAAGCTTGCGCTACATAGCTTGAACTCGACGTCGCTTGCACCACACACTTTGCACCACGGATGCTGAACTCCAAACGTTGCACCACATCGTTGGTCGCACACTGCTTGTCCTGAGTGCAGTTATCAACAGTTCCAGGTTTAGAAGGCAAACTTTCACAACAAGAAAATGAGGTCAGTAACTTCGGCGACGTCGTCCGCGCTTGGCGCAAGACCTTGGACCTCGATGGGAACGGCCGGCTCCAATTTCAGGAGTTCCTCGCTGGTTGTAAGAAGGCGGGCTACAGGGACGACCTGAAGACGATCTGGAAATCCTTGGACTGCAAGGGGAAGGGCTTCGTTGAGCTCATCGACCTGGACGCCGACGCAGGGCAGAAATTGAACGACTTCCGCGACTTCCTGGAGGAGAACTACCAGACCCTCGAGGATGTGTGGGAACGCGTCTTCGACAGCAACGGATCCGGCAGGTGCACCAAGGACGACTTCGTCGCCTCGTGTGCGCGCATCGGTTGGCCAGGCAACGCCTTGCAGATGTTCGGCTGGCTGGACTTGAGCGGCACGAACATCACTCTGGACGAGATGGATCTCATCGGGATGAGCCGGCGCGCGAAGGCAGTGATGTCCGCCAAGGAGAGGGTACTCGAGCGGCAGGCCAAGGACGCCGAGCAGGCGGCCGCCATGCTGCAGAAGTTCCGGGATTACCTGAGGAAGCGCTACGGCAGCCTCGTGAAGGCCTGGCGAACGTACCTCGACCCTGACGGCGACGGCAAGCTGCAATTCACCGAGTTCTGCGCGAAGTGCCGCGAGATGGGCTTCCAGGGGAACCTGAAGGCGCTGTGGCTGTCGCTGGACGAGGACGGCACGGGGTACGTGTCGCTCGACGAGCTCGACCCCGAGTTCCGCACCAGCGGCGCCGCACCAGCGGCGGGCGCCGGACACCCCGAGGTCGGAGCCCAGGCTGGCGCCGCCGCAGCAGCGGGCGACGGCGGCGGGGAGGAGCCCACGAGCGCCGACAAGGAGCCCGCCGAGGAGCCCGCGAGCTCCGCGAGGCGCTCGGCGTCTGGAGCTCGCCGGCCCTCGTCCGCCGAAACGCGGCGGACGTCGAGGACGTCGTCGCAGGGCGAGCGAGCTGCTCCAGAGCCGAGCAGCGCCCGCCAGCCGAGGCCGTCTTTTCTGAGCCGGCCCAGCCTGCTGGCCACCCCCCGCACCTCAGCCCCGGAGAAGCGTCGGCAGTCGAGCACCCTGGCGCCGCCGGATCCAGGGCAGGGCCGGCGGAGTTCCAGGGATCGGCGACTACAAAGGGTATGGTGACGCCGGGGTGTGGTTTGCGATCGGCACCGCTGGGGCCTGGGGGGCACGACGCTGTCCTCGTCGGGCCTCCTCGGGGCGCGGGAGAACTCTGTCGAGGTTCCCGCGCGCCCCCTAGGGTGCCCCCCAGGATGTTCCCCAGGGTGCCAGTTGCAGACCACACACCCTTTGCAAAGCACACCCTTCTTGGAGTCGCCGCAAGGAGCCCGACGAGTCCAAAGGCACCAGGAGCTCCAGGGGCTCGGAGACGGCGCGGCCGCCGCCCGCCGCAGCGCCAGCGCCCCCGAGGGACACCCCGAGGCCCAGCGGAGCGCCACCCCCGCGGGCCAGCTTCGTCGGACCCCTCGAGCCGGTGCTGCGGACTCCGAGGCGCAGCGTCCTGGGGCAGCAGCTGCAGCCCCTGCCGGACGCGGCCGGCCCCGCCGCGGAGCAGGCGCCCCGGGCGGCGGCGAGCGCGCTGCTGGCGCCGCCCGCCCCGGGCGCGGGGGCCTCGGCGAGGGCCTCGGGGAGCGGGGCGTCCCTGCTGCCGCCGGCAGCGGCCGCGGGCTCGAGCTCGAGGGCGTCGGCGCGGGCCTCGAAGAGCCCGAGGGCCTCGGCCCGGGAGGGCGCGCCGCCGCCCAGTACTCCGAGGACCTCGGCCCGCCCGGGCGACGGCGCGCCGCCGCCCAGCACGCCGAGGACCTCGGCCCGTCCCGGCGACGGGGCGCCGCCTGGTCCGAAGGTCGGGAGAGGAAAAGGCGCCAGTGCCGCTGCCTCTGGCTCGTGGTTTACCCTTGTTGGGGCCGAAGTTCGGAGAGTTTGAGGTTTTCGAGGTCTTGAGCGGTTTTCGTCGGTTCGCGGAGGTTTTTCAGCCTCGGGGTGCTTCAGCGGCTGCGCCTCGCTGAGAGCGCTCTGGGGGTGCCCGTATCGTCCCTAACGGCCGTGGGAGAGCCCAAGTATGACCCAACAATCAGGGGAGCCAGAGGAGGAACGGGTACACACATATACTGCTACACTTCTCTCGTTTTACCCCTTTTTGGGGCTTCCTGGGAGGCCGTCGCCGCCACAGCTGGATCCACCTTGAAGTTCTGGTCAGAACTCACCCCATGAGAAGTCTGGGGAGTAGCGGTATCGGTGCACCTTCTGTTCCCCAGAATCGGGGAAACGTAAGACTCGAGTAAGCCGGAACTCGGGTTAGCCGACATTTTTTGACGAGCGCGTCCTGGATTTTGACGGTCCAGTTTTCGTGGGATGTTTGCAGCGGGAGCCCGCGCCAAATTTCAGATATGGCCCCGTCAGGCCAACCCGAGTCTTCCTTACCTGAGTCTTATGTCTCCCCGACAGAAGGCCTCTGCCCGCGAAAGCTATCGGCCTCCCGTGGACGCGGGGCCGAAGGTGGACAGCAAGGGCAAGGTGAAGCGCGGGGCCGGGCGCGCCAACATTTTCTCCGTCGGCGGGAGCAAGCCGAAAGCAGCGCCCAAGCCAGCGGCAGCGGCGAAGAAGTAGCGGCTCGCACATGGACGGGTTGGCTCTCGTTGCTCGGCAAAAGAGAGAGAGAGAGAGAGAGAGAGAGAGAGAGAGAGAGAGAGAGAGAGAGAGAGAGAGAGAGAGAGAGAGAGAAAGAGAGAGAGAGAGAGAGAGAGGACGTGACGGCGGCAGGAGGCAGGGCGAGTGCGGATGGGGAGGAACTGGAGATGTGGGAGGCGGGGAGGCGGCCTGAGGTGGAGAGGGGGGGTGCACACGAGGGGAGGGGAGGGGAGGTGAGAGGAGAGGAGGCGAGAGGGGGGCGGGGGAAGGTGAAAGTGGAAAGATGAAACATTGAGGGAAGGGGAGGGGGAGGAGCCCGGGAGAGAGAGAGAGAGAGAGAGAGACCGTGCACTGCCCCTTTCTCCTGCCTTCCCCGGGCCGCTTCCCTCGGAGTGGGTCCGCAGTGGGGGCAATGCCTAGTCCGAGTGTGGCTCGGGCGTGTGCGTCGACCACGGCCCCATCGACGCGACCACGCTGAGTCCGAGCGTGGCCTGGGCATGTGCGTCTAGGCCTCCCACATAGGGCCCGAGCAGATGGGGTCGGAGGATCGCGCAGCATCGCCGATACATCGACAATACATCCCCGACGAGGAGAAGGCGGAAAGGGAGGAGGAAAGAGAGCAGGAGGAGGAGGCGGATGATGATGATGATGAGGAGGATGATGATGATGATGATGAGGATGAGGAGGAGGAGCAGGAGGAGGAGGAGGAGGAGGAGGAGGAGGAGGACAAGGAGGACGAGGAAGAGGAGGGGGGAGGGAGGAGGAGGAGGAGGAGGAGGAGGAGGAGGAGGAGGAGGAGGAGGGGAGGGGCGAGGGGGGCGGAGGAGGATGAGGAGGATGAGGAGGATTAGGAGGAGGAGGAGGAGGAGGAGGAGGAGGAGGAGGAGGAGGGCCAGATTGGCTTGGCCACTTCAGTTTCCTATCACGTGAGCTCCTGGTGGAGCACCCGCTTTTGCCGTCGGCACCTTCAGAAGGTGCGGCACTCATGGGGCGCGATGGCAGTGCCTGGAAGAGGTGGAGTGACAAGCTGTGGAAGGATTGGAACAGTTTGGATTGATCTCAATTTTAAGTGGAAGTGCGTGTCCTGCGGATGCTTGAAGAATGCTGGATGGAGGCGGTGGTGCAAGCACTGCAGCGCGGCCAGGAAGGAAGTCTCGGCAGGTGGGTATGCTGAGCCGCCAGGAGTCTGGGGTGGCCACCAGAAGCATGGGCTCTTCGCGTTCTCGGGTGGTCTTTTTCCTGGTGGGCATGTTCCTCCTGCTGGGGATGTACGTCCAGTCGGGGTGCAGCTGCAGCAGTCGGGGTGGATTGGTGCTGCCCCGCCTGCCACCCAGTACACAACCGACCAGTTGCCGTCTCTGCGCGCCCTCCAGAAGTCAATGGTTGACTTGAGGGACAAGCTGGGCGCGGCTCGCTACCAGCAGGCGGTCGATGAGCTGGAGAAGGCTGCTGCTCCAGCGCCTGGGCCCACTGTTGGGGCGGCCAAGCACGCCATGGAACAGGCGCAGTGGCAGCTCAACAAGGCCGTGGCAACGACAGAGAGCTTGGAGGAGCAGCTCGCAGAAACTCGTCAGGCCGCTGCTGACGCCTAGAGAGCTTACGAGCACTGCGAGAATGTCTACAATGAGGCGTTGGTCGGCCTGGCCGCCAAGGTCGTTCCTGAGGAGAAGAAGCCTGAGGTGCAGCGCATCAGCCTCGAGGGCGTGCTGTCTGCCAAGGATATCGACTTCGACGACGGGGGCCTCTTCGGGATCGACCAAGTCGATGGCGTTGAGGTCTCGGCTACTGATCGTGAAGAATGGGGTCGTGGAGAGCTGGGCTTCAGCATCTCGTACAACAAGCAGCACGCGAGGCCTTCCAAGGCCTTAAGGAGAAAGCTAGGTCGATGTTGGAGGAGCAAAACCGCCTCAACAAGCGGATGGAGGCGAAACGTCGTCGTCAGGGCAGCTCTGACGGTGGCGGGGTGGCTGCTGGCGCGGGCGGTGCTGGCGAGGCCGCTCCTGCAAGCGCTCCAGGCGGTGGTCAGTCAGCTCGTGAAGAGGTGATCTGTCTTTGCAGGAGGGGCCGAGTGCACCGTCGTCCCAGGGACGGCCAGTCCTTACCGTTTGGCCTGAGCAGTTGGATGAGGTCTACGCCAAGGCCAAGGAAGCTGCCAAGGCCAAGGGCAAAGGTCACGCTGTCAAGTCTGGTGCTGATAAACACCATGGGTAGAACGATGATTAATTACCATCTGGACGGCCAACACGACCACCTGGGGGCCATATACTTCGTTCGTGGAGAAGAAGGCTGAGCTGCGCCGCCAGGACGCACAGGTTCGCAAGGCGCTGAGCTCGGCGCCTTCCGGCAGAGGGAGCGCAAACACTTCTATCGACTCTCCATAGGCCTCATCTGTATTTTTTCAGGAGGTTGGAGTTCGACCAGTAGATCAGATCGTTCGTGAGAAGATGTTCGGGAACGAGGGCCTTCTCACGTCGGTGGCGCCGTCTTCGCCGTCCAGGGAAACCGAATCAGGGGGTGTCTCAGGAGGAATCGCTATCGGAGTGCCAGCGTGCATTGGACTGGGTAGACCTCCTGAGCTGACCCAACCTTTACCCTCTTCTTACAGGGCCTTTGATAAGGTGGGTCAATGCTTTTCTGCCAGGAGGTGTGCGTGTGGTTTCCTTGTGTCCACCCACGACCGATCCCTTTGGCCCTGAGGACACGCAGTTGCTAAGCAGACTGGGTGAAGCTTTTCACTCAGCAGGTCTTGCCTTTTTGATCGGTGGCGGCTGGAATGCTCCGCCGGGGTTGCTGCGGCGTCTTGGTTGGGCTAGCAGACTGGGCGGTGCGATTATCCCCCCGTATTTGCCAACATGTACGTCTGGAAAGCGTGAATGGAGAACGCTCGACTATTTTGCCATCTCAGAGGCCCTTGTCCCCACGGTTGTCTCGTGCCAAGTGTCGCTCGGATCCCATCTGAAACCGCGTCGACCCGTTCGACTCGTCATGAGAAGCAAACCGATGATGCAGATGATGACCGTCCTCAAGGCCCCCAGGAAGTTCCCCAAGGAGCGCCCAGTTGGACCCGTTCCAGGACCTCCTCGAGAGCGGCCTCAGGTTATCACCTCCCTCGAGCACCGGGGGGCCCAGGGGGACCTCGACCTATGTTTTGGAAAACTCACGGGTTTGCTGGGGCAGGAGCTGGTTGCTCTGATGCTGAGAGGTCTCGCTACGCAGGATCTGGACACGGTTGGAAAGTTAAACGAGTCCCTGCCATTCCCTTTTCTACGAGCCCATGCCCTCTAGCGTGCCCTGTGAGTCGGGATTGGCGGAGGTGGGGTAACTGGTGCCAGGGGTTAGCTCGTCTTCTGTCACAGGAGTCTGTCAAGGACACTGTGGGGGCTGCCGCCCTTTTCGCGACGATCTTGCTCGGCGTCCCGCTGCTGGGGAGCAGCGAGAACTGGCAGGGCATGTGGTGCGTTACCCTGGCTATCCCTCTTGGTGTGATGCTGCGGCGCCCGTGGACTTGCGCGGTGCGGCTGGATGTCGCGGGGGGAAGTTGGAGTCCAGGTTTGCAAGCAGTCGCGCCCGACAGTGGCGAGGATTTGTTCAGCAGGCAGTGCAGGCAGGGGGAGGTAAAGCTCATCTATATACGCGTCACCCCTTTGGTTGGCGCCCCGTGGTACCTCGCGAAGGAGACCCCCCCCCCCGGGACCCGCTGAGTTGATCGAACAAAATCTTCAGGACTGGGGGTCTGTATGGGGTTCAGAAGGACATGATGCGGGGCCTCTCCAGGATCCGGATCGAGTTTTTGAGGAGCTTAGAGGGCTGCTTCATGACCAGCAATGCCCTGTCCGCCACTTTCACCTTCAGAAATAAATACGGTTTCACGGAAGATGAAGGCGTGGTCGGCTCATGACATCGACAGAGTAGGACCTCGCGATTTCCTGCTCTTGTCTGATGATTGATGAAAGGTGCTCAACTTGGTCTGGGTATGGATGTTGTATGGATGTTGCAGCGTGCTGTTCGACCTTCTCAAATGAGTTTAACCCTGCAGCCAGCTCTACCTAGGCCAGATGATGATGGACATCGCTTGGTAGCTCTATTGAGTACGACGGTTAGGCAATGGCACAGGTGCGCTAGAGAAATCGCAGCAACGTGGGAGCACGATGGCCATATAATATTTGCTTATGCGTCCAGGGGCAAGTCATGTGAGCGAGCTGTTTGGGGGCAAGCTTTCACGGCTTGGCATGCGAGTTTAAATTGTTTTTCCATCGTGCACAACATCATAGACCTAACTAAGGCGTGCGAGAAAGTTCGGCATGGACAGTTGGTCTTCAAGGCGCGCCAGGTCGAGTTTCCCTTGCTTCACTTGCGACTGTGCCTGGCGATCTACTGCCGCCCCAGCATGTTGCTCATAGGCTTAGGGGCCTCGAGGCCCACAGCTGTTTATTCGACGATTTTGGCAGGCTGCGGGTCTGCCGCGACACTTCTGCGGGTTGTGATCACCAGAGAGTTGGATGAGATACCTCGCAACTTCCGTCTCATTCGTCTCTACAACGTCGTGGGCGATATCACGGTCCAGGTTGTTGCTGCCCTTTCCATCGGCAAGTCGACGGCCGTCAAGGCCGCGCAGGCGCTCTGCAGGAAGTCAGGGGCTGCCGAGCTTTCCATCTCTCGCACGAAGGGCCAGGCGGTTGCCAGCGCCGCGGCCCTTGCCAAAGGAGTTCGTGCTGGCCTTAAGCAGTGGGGCTTCTGGTTTTCCCAGGTTGTCAAAAATCTGGGAGTTGATTTCTCGATCGGTGGCGCTCGATCAGCTCGAATACAGAAAGCCAGGCATGCCAAGATTCGTAGTCGTGCGGGCCGCTTTCGGGGCTTGAAATCGCAGTTCCAGAAACTCACCCGTATTTCACGTGCTGGAGCGCTCCCTGCTGGCAGCTATGGCACAGGTGTGACAGGCGTGGCGCCCCGACGGCTCCAGACTTTGCGCTGCTCGGTGGCGGAATGTATTTTTGGGCCGGCTTGCGGGCGCTCACGGACTGCCCAACTTATGCTTTCTGGCAATCCAAAAGCTGACCCAAGGTGCGTGGCAAATGCGCAGCCCTTGATTTTTTAGGGGAAGGCGCTGCGGGGTGGATGGGCGACTCCACAGCAGATGTCAGCTGTTTTTGTTCCAATTGTATTTGCGAAAAGACAATCTCCAGTGGACTGACCTTCGAGGCCCCACAGATGCTGTTGTTTGTGCTCTACCTCGTCTTTGTTGGCCCCCTGTGAGTGCCGCCCTCTGGAAGATGCCCTCAGAGATGCCCGTCGTCGTCACGTAACTAAGGGCCAGCAGCCTTCGTACCCTCGTCGGGATTGGGACTAAGGATCGGCTCGGGCAGTGTCTGAGCTCGGAGTTCGGCGACAGTTGTCATCGTTGTGACATATGCGGTCGTCCTCGTTGTGTTGCGTTGCTGTGTTGGCTCGTTCCATCCAGCAAGTGTTAGTAGTCTCGCGCAGTTTTCTGAATCGCGCTGCTAAGGCTTGTTTGTTCCACCGTCGAAGGATCGACTTTTCGACCGCCCATGCAGGTGCGAGGTGCCGCTACTTCCGTACATCTGTGATGGCATTTCCTCAATAGTTCCTGGCGCATGTGCGTGCGTTGGGGCGTTAATCTCTGCCCATCGCGTCGTTGCGTTTTTTTTTGTCCTTGCGAAGGGCACTATTCGGATTAATGTTCAGTCTTCTTTCCTGAGCTGTCGATTCTGTTGAGCAGTCGTGCAGGTTATGGGATTGGTGCGTCCCATTGGCACCCATGGACGTACTGCCATTTGTGACGTGGTATGCATTATGGATTGCCGTTGCAGGGTGTGCGCGGGCGCGGCCGTCGCCTCCGCTTTTGCGCGCGGTTGTCCAACGTCGACTGATCGATCGTCTGGGTAACCCTGCAAGTCCCCAGTGCATGCCATTCTGTGTGTTTCGTTCACTTAGACATATCTAACAAGAACCAGCTGCGTTATGACGGATGCTCCGTCGTATTTCAGATGGTCCAAACTCTGTTTTTTATTTTCTGGTTACCGTGAAAGTGTGAATACTCGGCCGTTAAATTGGGATGTAACAGTGCTGGTCGTTGCTATTGTATGTTCTCATGGTCGGTGTGCGTTCCTTCCAACGCATTGGGGACATCTTGCCGCGTTCGTAAGAATTTCCATTTGTTATCTTAATTTTCTTCCACATGGAAGGAGCAATTTGTCGGGCAATCGCGCGATTGCAAGATTTGGTTTTCTGGGCCGTTCACTCGGATTCTATCGATAGTTCGCAGTGCGCATCGCGGTGGTGTTGTTCACTTGTGCCCGTCATGTTTGGTGACAGGTTTTGGGGGAATTGCCGGCGATCTTCATGGGTTCCCGCGCGTTGAATTGGCCGCCGCGCGAATAATTTCGCGCGCAAGTGAATTTGTCACCGCCTTAATTCTGGCGTTTTTGCATGGCGGGGTCATAGAAACAAGCCGAGGAAGTCTCAGGCGCCGCATTAATGCTGTCAGAAAGAACTTGCCGAGGGCCAGCGCCGACGGGAAAGGCGTCGCGCATGCTTTTCCTTGGCGTTTAAGAGCCCAGTTTTCCGTGGACTTCCAGGCCCGGGCCGATCGTCGGGGGCGCGGGGTTTCCGGGGTCGGTCGTACTTGGCTAAAGATATTTCATATCAGCGGTATTTTGTATTGCAAATGCGCACATCGGGGATCTTGATATCCCGCATGCCCCCCGCAGACTACGAGCACGCGGTGTCTCGACCACTTCCAGATCCGAGTCGCACGGTCGTGTTCCAGTATGCGGCCGCGTCGATGGAGTTGCCGACCGCGACTGCGCCTCCTCGCGCATTCTGTGCCAGGTGCACCCATCGGGCCTGAGAAGGCTCAGGCCATGCTTGGGGCGAAATCCGCCGCGGGTTGGGGGCCGAGGGGCCTTTGGGTCGCGGCGTGGGGCCGCGTTGCGTGGATTCGGTTTGAGGCCCCGCGGGGCCGCTTCCATGCTGCCGGCTTTCGGCTTTGTTGCAGTGGGTGGGCGGTGCCTTGGGCGGGCGAAGTGCCCGGGCCGCCTCTGTTGTTTTCGCTTCCTTTGGCGGCCCATGCGCTGGCGGCGGCGGGGGCGCTGGGGGCGGCGCGGAGTCCGCCTCCGCGGTGGACGGCCCTGTTTCTTACATCTGCCAGTTCGACCTCTTTGGCGTTCAGTGGTGGAGATCCCGCGCGTCCCAGTTTCCCTCCCCACTCTGCGCTTGTCGTCGTCGCCCTTGTGCTGGCGGCGGCGACGATGTGCGGGGTGGAGTTGTTTCCGAGAGTTGTGCAGCGGAGGCGGGGAGCTCATGCGATGATCTTGTTGACGGTGGTTCGCGTCGATCGTTGCGCGCTCAATGTGGCTCGGCACCCGGCGGCGTCCTCATTGGGCCTCCGGGCGTGGGGCCCGGGGTCCGCCGCCTCTCGGGCATCTTCCTCCTGCGCCGCTTGAGCCAGCGCGGGTTCGCAGCGGTTTGATGATTATCGTGCCCGGCTGGAGCGCGATGGGGGTTTTGGGTGCTCGTCCAGGACAGTGATGATGATTCAACGGGTGGGCTGGCGCGAACTACATGATGTGCCTCTTAAGTTTGGGCGGCAGTAGACCCCGAAGATTGACCCTTGTCAGCGTCTAGAGATGCCGAGATTCAGTTGATGAAGCAGCTCGGGGGGCGCGCGAGGGCGATTGGGGGCGCGGGCGCAGCGGGGGGATCTGGCGCGCCGGCGCGGCGCAAAACCTGGCGCGCGCGCCGTGGGGGCCGGTGCGGTTCACCGTTGGCGAGGATGCGAAAACTTCATGGACGTGTTCAGAGCTTTGCTGGGCCGCGCCGGAGCGCCGCCGCGCGATCGTGCTCTTGGGGGGCCCGTCGGCGTCGAGCTGGGGCTGGCCCGGAGAACGGTGCCTCGCGGGTTGGAGTGGTGGGGCGCAGACGCGCGGGTGGCCGCCGCCCTTCGGCCTCCTTGGGCCGCCCGCGCGGGGGTGGCCGATGCCTTGGGTTGGAGCGAGGCTCTGCGGCGGCTCGGCTCGGGGCGCCGCCGCGTTCGGCTCGTGCTGCCATCCTTGCAGGGGCGCCGGCCGCGAGTCGGGGCGGGCGCTGGATGGCGGGCGACGCGGTCTCGCTGCCCTTCCCCTCGCTCAGCCTCGCCCCGGGGCCGCGCGCGCGCAGGCGGCCGAAACCCCGGGGGTTGGCGACGCTTGCCGGCGAAGTTTTGCTTCGGTGGACCAGCCTGGCGGGCCCCATTTTCCCGCGTGGCTGGGCAGGGGTCCACCGGGTGTTTCCGCTGCCTCAGCTGGTCGAGATGCTGCGCTTCGGCGCCGCTGGGATTGCGGTGGCCTCTGTCTGTCTCCCGCTGGTGGATGGCGAAGGGTCCGCTGCGACCGTGGGTCGAGATGCCGCGTCTCAGCGCTGCGGTCGCAGCGATGCCCCCCCCCGCCCGCGGCGGCTCGAAGCGGCATCACAGACGTCTCGCGGAGATCAGCCTGGCGCAGCAGCTGATTCCGCGCCGACGGCCGCGACTATCTCAGCTACCCCTATCGGCGCTGGCTCGGGCGCATGTGACAGGGGCCCTCGAGCGGACCGCCATAATGGAGTCCCTGGCGATTCTGCAGGTGGTTGCGACTTTTTGTGGGTGGCTCGGATACTGGTCGCATGCCAGCCCCCCTCAGCCTCGTCTTCGGGTATGCCCAAGACGATCAATTTGGTTTGCCCTGGCGTTTGCGTTCGGGTGCCCACGGCCCTGCGATGGGTCTCGCTGACCTCGGCTGCTGTAGTTGTTTACGTTTAGCATGGAGCTCGAGCGGATATGTCCATGGCCACGGTCAGAAGGTTCCACCAGGCGGCTGGGGAGCGGTTGCCCAGCCCGCGCGCGCCGCGGACGCTAACGACTCGCCATGAGGGGTCACGCCGCATGCGAATGGTCTTCTGTAGGTTCCTCCCGGCGGTTGATGTGCGCGCTTCGTTGGGGAAAAATCAGTTCTCCGTTGCCCCCGGTGTTTGCGCACTAGAGGCCAGCTCGGACTGCTCTCCAAAATTAAGGCCCACCGTAGTTGCGCTGGAGTCCCCGCGTCGGTGGTGGGGGACCAGCAGGCCGACCAGTTTGTGCTCGGTGAATTTGGTTTGCTGGAACACCTCGGTCTCGTTCCAGGCCTGATGCCTTGATTCGGTCACTTGATCGGGTGTCTCCGCGAGCCGGATCGATTGCGCCGTGGTGTGCGCGACTTGCAGTGATGCCATTCGTTTTGGTGAAGTTGCGCCTGTGCCTTGGGGCGCGCTTGCGGTTCTCGAGTTTCAGACTTTTCTCTTCGCCTAAGTCCGCGAAGGTTTGGATGGTTATGTGGCTTGAACCGTTGCCATTTGGAGGAGTGGTGGCCCCCGTTGACCTTGTGGACCTTGGCCCTGGAACTGGAGGCGTTTACCAAACTCGGCTTGGGTCTGGTTGATGTTGCCAGTGTGTGTGTGTGTGTGTACGTGTGTGTGTATGTGTGTGTGTGTGTGTGCGGGCGTGCGGGTGTGCGTGTACGTGTGCGTGTGCGTGCGTGCGTGCGTGTTTGTGCATGTGTGTATGCGTGTGTGTGTGTGTGCATGTGTGTGTGTGCATGTGTGTGTGTGTGTGTTGCCAACCGCCCAGGTTACGCCGGGCTCGCCCTGGCCCTCGCTTGTTTTTCTTTTTGCGGGCCCTCGGTCAGTCCCGCTGCCCTTTAACCCTTCCGACGAAGACCTCCCAGTAGTTGCCTTCTCAAATGCTTTTGGCCCTCCTGCATTAGGTCCCCTCCCGTCGGGTCAGGGACCCTTTTGACTGCTCAACTGGCTGGGCTCCGCGCGGCCCTCAACTCGGTTGCGCCGGTGGCTTGGCCGTCCTCGGGGCGGCTGAACGCAGGTTGTCTGATTCGTTTGTGCGTGTTACTTCCCGTCAGCACGCATAGGAAGGCTGATCGGCTTCCCGAGGGTATCCGTGACAGGGTGCGGAGGCCCAGGCCTCCCGACGGAGCGGGCGACGGGCAGGTTTGGGCCGTTGCCGACCTCCAGGGGCCCTTCGCGGGCCCGGGGGCCATCAGAGCACGTCACCAGTCTCGAACTTATCCCATCCCTAAGATTGACACGCCCAAAGGCGATGACAATCTTAGGGATGCGCCATGAAAAGCTAAGGGAATCCCTAAGATTGGCATCGCGATGAGGCGATGCCCAGCTTAGGGATAGGGATATGTTCCAGGCTGGTAAGAACGAGTCGGGAGGAAAAACAGAGGTCCTGGGGTAAGGGTCGGGAGTTCCGTGGGCCGCGTATGGAAACAAACAGGACGTCGCATCCCTGCCTCGTCGGTCCTCTTCGGTCCATCCTCAGCCGCTGCGGATGGCCAGCCCCGCTCGGGGAGCCTCGGCATGGGCGTCCGAGGCCCCAGGCCCTTGCATCCTTACCGCGCATGCTTATCATACGGGGTGACTGTGTACAGACCTTGCGCAGCAGGCCTGTTGCATGTTGAAGCGCAGCGCTGCCATCATCCCTGAGAGTGCGGCCCTCAAGGCCGAGCCAGACCCTCGTCTCCGCGAGCAGCCCCTGGACCTGGGCTTGAGCAGACGGCGCTGGAGCGCCGCAGATGTTCGAGGCGCCTCTAGGACCTGGATCGGGGTTCCAGGCACTGTGGCCTCTGCAAGGCCACGGTTTCGGATGCTGCGCACTCGCTCCGCGCCCGCCTTGGCTCTGTTTGCCCTGCTACTGGTGGTGGGGTGGGCGCGGGGGGTGGGAGGTGGCGCGGAACATGAAGTGGGCGCCTCAGCCCAGGCGGCCCCTGCCCCCGAGGGACGATGCACTCTGGAGGAGGCTGCTGTTGGATCCGCTGCCCGAGCGGGCAGCCCCGTGAGTTGCTGGCAAGCCCATCCACCCATCCCACGTTCTGTGGGCCAAGGGTTTCTCACTGTTGTGGAGAGGTTGGCGCCTGGGCAGAAGCTTGCCCAGACGCCCTGTAGGGCCCTCGCCCAGTCGTCATCGCCGGCCCACGTGCGGTCACCGAGCATCAGCTTGTGGGGTGCTGCAGCGGCTCGTCAAAAGGCTGCCGCTGTCAAAGACAGCGTCCAGCTGGTCGATCTTATGGTTCTTCCCTGCGAGGCAGACCTTGCATTTCTTGCGATCTGGAAGTTGTTTTGCAGCGGCACAGTGGAAGAAGGTCCTCCCTCTTTCCTCCTCCTCCTGCTCCTCCTCGTGCTCTCCCCCTCTCTCTGTCTCTCGGCCATGGAATGCGTCGAACGCGGCCATCCTCCCCCCCAGTGCGAAGGACGCAAGAGCAGAGTGGGGCTCTCCACCCTATCTTCTCGATCCTGGGCTGCTCGAAGCCCTCCTGCTGGATGCCGTGGGCCTTCCCGAGGCCGGGCCCCGCGGGGACCCGACTCTCTGGGGCCGGCGCAGCCGCCAGGGGGCCCCGGCGCCCGGCGCTGGGCCGTGCCGGTCGCCGTCGCCGGCTCGACGCGCGGCCGGAGAGCGGGCCACGACGTGTCGGCAGACGGCGAGCACGAGGCGGGGAGGGCGAGGAGAGGGCACGGGGAGGGAGCCGGGCGCGCGCGGGGAGGCCCACGATGGGGGCCCCAGCACGGGGCGCCCTCGCGCCCGGCACGGGCCCCGGGCCGCACAGGGAGAGGCCCCTGCGGCAGCGCTGCACCCGGGGCCGGCCGGCCTCCGAGCGAAGGCGGTGCGGCGCGGGCAGTCTCCCCCTTTTCCCAGGTCGTGGCCGCTCCCGCCGCCCCCTGTGCGCGGCGGTTGCCGCGCTGGCAGCAGTGCCAGGCCAGGCAGGGCGGCACGGTCGGAGGGGAGAGCCAGCCTGGGCAGAGTGCCTCGCCAGCCGGCGTGGGTCGCGCTTTGGCTGTTGCCCGCGGCGGCCTTGGCCAACGCTATTCAGGAGGGGAAAAAGCACACAGACACAATTCATCGTCGGCGGTTCCCCAGAAAATATGGGAAAACATGGGAAGTGGGGGGGAAGACGAAAACCCAGAAAATATTGGAAAATATGGGGAATCTGGTTATTTGTGTCTATTCATTTGTGTGTCCCAGTTCCCCGTCAGCCATGGCTGCCGACGATGGTGTCGGGGAGAGGCTGGCGGCGTCGCGTTGCTCGTTGGCGGCGGTCGCCCTGGCGGCGCCAAGGCGGCCTGTTGCGATGCCCAAATGGGCTGACGTGGGCTGCGCTGGGGCTGTTGCCCGTAGCGGCCATAGCCCAAACCGCTTGCTGCCGACGGCCATGTGTTAATGAGGGAGGAGAGGGAAGTGGGACGTAAGCTAGGAATGCGATGCACGCGGGAGGTAGCGACGGGGATGGCTGCGAAGTGCTCTAGCGCTGTGTGTTGCTGGGTCTGACCCGGCCTTTGTTAGGTTAGTTAGCAGTCTGTAACCTCCCGTACCCGACCAGTCCGATCCCATCCCTCCGCCACAAGACAGGGTAAGTGAAGGTTAGCGGGGCGTCCTCCTCCTCCTCCTCTTCCTCCTCCTCCTCCTCCCCGCCCCCCCCTTCCCCCGCCCTCGCGGGGAGCGCGGCAGGGCCTCGGCGTCGAGGCGCCGCCGCCGCGGCCCGCCGGGGGGCGGGGGCCGCCATGGCGGCCCAGACGCAGCCCGACCGCCAGCTGCCCTCGGCCGTCGCGGTGGTGAGCGACTTCGCCTCGGAGGAGGCGCCAGTCGGTGGCGAGCGAAGTTTCGGGCTCGAGGTCCGAGGTCTTCGGACATCTCCTTCGGTTCTCGACGGTCTTCCAGCCTCGTGATGCATTCCAGCGGCTGCGCCTCGGCGAGGGTGTTCTGGGGGTGCAGGGATCGTCCCGAAGGGCCGCCGGAGACCCGAGTGACGACCCAACAACCACATTCGGCGGCGCACCCAGGGGGGAAGTGAGAAGGAGAAGGCCTTCCCAGAAGGCGGCGGGACTTCTCAGAAGCCCGCGCGCCTTCCGAGAGAGTTTCTGTGTCTCCGGGGAAGGTTCAGAAGACTTCACAGGAGGTTCGGGGATTTCCGAGCCTTCTGCTCAGAAGGCCTGCTCCTTCTCACTTCCCCCTCGCTCGCCTCCGAGCTTGGGAAATGTTGGGAGGAAGGGGCACGGGGAGGAGGTCGTCGTCTTCGGCGGCATGGCCGTCCTGGGGGGGAGGGGGAGGGGAGCGAGGGGTGAAAACGGGGTGGACCCCCCCAGGCGCGGGCTTGCTGGGAGATACGTGGCTTCTCCCTGGTGGACAAGCAGCAGGCCGTCCTGGGGGGGATCATCATTACTTATGTTGTTGGTCTTTCTTTATTCTCTCTCTCTCTCTCTTTCTCTCTCCTTCTTTCTATATTTCTCTATATATATATATTTCCTGTGTTCTGTATGTATCTCTATAAATGTCGTTATGTCCGTCTCTGCCTCTCTGTCTGTCTGTCTGTCTATCTGTCTCTCTGTCTCTCTCTTTCTCTCCCCCGCTTCCTTCCTTTCTATTGCTTATTGTTCCTCCTTTGTTTGTCTGTCTGTCTATAGGCCTGTCTTTCCCTCTCTCTCCGTATGTATATACTGTTTATAAATATATGTACAGTATGTAATTCCACATCTGTGTAATATGCTTATGTATAGCTACATGTAAGACATACGTTTGTATGCTGAGGAGGAGGGTGAGGAGGAGCAGAGACAGTAGTTATTCTGGCTCAAGGCACCTGCTCTCGTGACGCGCTGGGAGGGTGGGTGTGCGACGCCTAGTGTGGCGCCTGGCACGCGTCATGACGCACGGCGTCCGTAATGCTTGGCGCTAGGGGAGCGCACGAGACCCACCCACAGCCTACGACCACGGCGGTTCTGAGACGCACATCTCTTTGATGAAGGTCTCGTGGCGGCTCGGCTACACTGCCCGGCAGAGCCAGGAATTGCACATTTACTTTATATATATATATATATATTCACATGTGTATGTGTGTATGTATGTATATAAGTATGTATGGATGGATGTATCGATGGATGGAATTATGGATAGATGGATTGATGTATTCATGGATGCATGTGCGTGTAGATGTACGTATGTATGTATGAATGTATGAATGTATGTGTGTATGCATGTATGTGTGTATGTATGTATGCGTGTTTGTGTGTATTATGTATGTATTTATGTATGACTGGTTGTGTGCTTGCTTGTCTCTAGGTATGTATGTCTGCATGCATGCATGTATGTATGTATGTACGGGTGTGTCTGTATGTATGTGTGTATGTAGGCATGTAGGTAGGTAGGTAGGTAGGTAGGTAGGTAGGTAGGTAGGTAGGTATATGTATGTATGTGCGTTTGTTTGTTTGTTTGTATGTATGTATGTATGTATGCAAGCATGCATGCATGCATGTATGTATGTATGTATGTACGTATGTCTGTCTGTCTGTGTGTCTGCATGCACGTAAATGTGTATGCATGCACGTCTGTATGTACGTGTGCGTGCATGTATGTATTTGCACACACGCGCATATATCACGCACGTACACGTATTCACATACATATGCGAAGTTCCAACTGATACTTTGTCTCGAAGCCCGATTGATATGTTGTCGTATCACAGCGATGCGATGCAGTCGGTTACTTTCCTCGAGACCGCTGTCCGTTACGTGCGACACTATCTCGGGTGGTTGATCGTGCCCGAGCAAGTTGCCAGACATACAGGTGGATGTCTTTGCATTGTTATTCGAAGACGCTGTCAAGGCGATCCCCAACGACGCGTCTGATGTCTGATTTTTGCACTGGGGGCATTTTCTGGCGTTTTTCTTTTCTCTTCGACGACAGGATAGTCAGTGGACAGTTTGATGTGCAGTTTGTTTGTGCTTTTGTGCAACTAGGTCTCTGGCACCTTGTCAAACAACATCTGCCTTCTCACCGCCAGTGACTTGATTGCTTTCCTCGAAGAGGCTTTTGCGACAAGTGCGATGCCGTGTGATGTCGCTGGTCGTGCCCGAGCATCGACACCATGCTCCCAGATGTTTCCCATGGGGCATCTGCCACATTGGAGGAGTTGTGCACGAGACGGAAAAGATACAACTTTTTTTGATCTGCAGGGCGAGAGCGAACCTCTTCCGCTGAAAGCTACGCGGGACGCGCACAGCTTTAATTGGCAGAGAAAGGGCGGAAGAAGGCGGGGCCTCACGCGGCCGGAGGCGGGCGAAGCCCACTGAAAAGATAACACACACTAACAAAAAGACCGCCTAAGAGTTCCCCAAGACGGCCCCAAGAGGGGCCCAAGAAGGGGGGAAACTGACGGACAATCCGAGCCTTCTGCCCCTAAGAGGCCCCGGGAGGCCCCCAAGAGAGCCGAAGGGGCCCCCACGAGGACCCAAAGAGGCCCAAAGAGAGGCCCACAGAGAACCTATAAACGGCCCCCGAGAGGTCTCCAGAATTGCCTCCAAGAGGCACCCGAAAGGCCTCCCACGAGTTCCAAACGAACTTCCGAGATGCCTCTAACCCACAACCCCGGAATGGTGGCGGGATGGTCCGAAGGCCACTAGACGGTCCAAGACGCCCAAGACGGCCTCCAGACGGCCCAAGAGGCCCCCAAGATACCCAAGAGGCTTCCAGGAGGTCTCCCAACAGAGCTCGAAGAGACCAGACCACATTCATGTTCCATAGGTGTTTGAACCATTTTGGTGTTTCCGCCTGCTCCGCTCCCCGACGCTGCAAGACGCCCCAAGAGGCTCCGGGGATCGCCCCAAGACGGCCCAATGGGCCTCAAAAGCGCCCCAAGACGGCCCCAAAACGTCTCCCAAACGGCCGAAGAGACGGCCAAGACGGCCCGAAAGGGTCCCAACGGCGGACCAGCAACGGGAACGTGAGCCGAGAGCATGAGATCTTCGCCCCAGGAGACCCCCAGGAGGCCTCAAGAGGTCTCCAAGAAGCTCCAAGGAGGCCCAAAAGAGCCCCAAGAGAGGTCCTGGGGGCACTTGAAAGGACAGGGATTCCAACATTTCCTTTTTTTCAAGTTCGCCTGGCAGCTTCGTTACGCTTGCAAAACAAGGAAATACGACATTTCCGCCTCCTCCTCCTCCTCCTCCTCCTCCTCCTCCTCCTCTTCCTCCACCTGTTCCTCCTCCTGTGCGGCCTCCTCCACCCTCTCCAACTCCTTTTCCTCATCCCTCTCTCCTGCTCCTCCTCCTCCTCGTCCTTTTCTTTCTCCCCCATGGAACCCCTTCACCTTCCGTTCTCCTCCTTCTTCCTCCGGCAACGTCCAGCCGCGGCGAGTTAAAGCGCCCCCGAAGTTCATTTTGGGTCTGCCTTAGGCCGCCGTGGGTGGATCGTAGGAAGTCTTGAAAGCCACTTGGGCCGTCTTCGTCGTTCTTGGAAGCCTCGGGGAAGAAGTACCATACAAGAGAGATCCCCAAGAGTTCGACCGTACAGCCCAGCGAGAACTTGAGCCCGCGCGAAGCACGCGCGATGGTTCTTGCAGTTGCGCATTGAGATCTATGTATATATATACATATATATATATATATGTTTGTGGTGTGTATACGTATGTATATTATGGTGCACATGTATGTATGTGTGTATGTATATTTGTATGTATGTATGTATCCATGCATGCATGCATGTATGTATACATGTATGTATGTATGTATGTATGTATGTATGCATGCATGTATGTATGTATGCATGTATGTATGTATGTATGTATGTATGTATGTATGTATGTATATATGTATGTATGTATGTATGTATGTATGTATGTATATATGTACGTATGCATGCATGCATGTATGTATGTATGTATATGTATGCATGTATGTATGTATGTATGTATGCATGTATGTATGTATGTATGTATGTATGTATGTATGTAGGTAGGTATGTCTGCCTGTCTGTCTGTCTGTCTTTATGTCTGTCTGTATGTACGTATGTATGTATGTATGTATGTATGTATGTATGTATGTATGTATGTATGTATGTATGTATGTATGTATGTATGTATGTATGTATGTATGTGTGTGTGTCTGTGTGTGTATGTATGTATGCATGTATGTATGTATGTATGTAGGTAGGTAGGTAGGTAGGTAGGTAGGTAGGTAGGTAGGTAGGTAGGTAGGTAGGTAGGTCGGTATGTACGCATATATATATATATATATATATATATATATATATATATATGTGTGTAAACATAAGCGGCGTCCAGACCCCCAGGTCCAGGGACAGCCAATTTTTGCCAAACTCCCCAAACTCCCTGGGTACCCACCTTAGCCTCGGGGGTCCAGGGGTCCGGATGGGGGCTTGGTGGCCCCGAACAACGCTGGGGGGGCCTGAGTGGACCTCCGGCTGAACCCAGAGCGCTCAGGGATAGCAGGAACGCTTCCAAGTCTTCTACAGGCTCCCAAGGCTGGACCAGGAGGCCCGCAGAAGACCCCTGAGAGGCTTCCGAAAGCCAGACATCGGAGATCTTTCATGTGTTTTGCACGATTTTCGAGTCCTCGTCTTTTTGGCCGTTGAAGCACCCTAAGTAATTCGAAACGCATTAAATATCGCCCCAGGGCGGCCTAAAAGAGCATCAAGAAGGGCCCATGATAGGCTCTATCCATCTGGAGCCCAAGACGGCCCAACGGCAGGAGCAGGAGGACGCGGAGCTACAGATCAGCAGGCCGAGGATTTAGGGCGACAAAGGGAGGGGCCAGGGCGAGGAAGGGAAGGAGGAGAAGGAAGGGAAGGTGGAGGAAATGAAGAAGGACCTGATGGTCAGGGAGAGGAACTGGTTCCTCTTGCTCACTCACCTCCTATTCGTCCTAGCTGCTCCGGATTCCCCGCAGTCCTTCTTTGAGAAATGCAGTTCCGGCCGAAGACGGCTCAACCCGACCCAAGAAGGCTGACCTCTGCCTGACCGCCCTCCAACACCGAAGATGGCCTCAGGACTTCCCCAGCGAGGCGGGTCCCAAGCACTCAGTGGCCCCCTTTTTTGAAATCCTTGTTGCTCTGTCCGCGTTCTTGCTCCTTGTGCGAAGCATGCTGCGGCCGCTTGTGGTTACGCGCGTGCGTGCAGCTGTAGGCCGGTCAGTGGCTCGGGCTTGCTACAGTCTAAGCGCGCGAAGCGCGCGAGTAGAGCTAATATCGGTGCTGATGATGTCCATATTGCTACCATGCACTCCTATGACCGGCACTTCGGCAGTCGAACATGGTACTCCAGTAACGCTGTCTCGAACCGCAAGCGTGGCGGGGATGACTGCTGGGACCAGTCTTACCGTTACTGGGACAAGAAGAGAAGCGCATGCTGTCACAGGGATCGGCCGAAATCAACGACACTGCACCGACCGAGCACGAGCTGAACACGGCGAGGGCCTGCCTCGCAAGGACGCGGTGTCTCCACGGACGCTGCCATGTCTCGAGTCTTCCAGGTGGTCAGACACGAGACTGAGGGCGGCCGCGGGCGGAGGAGGAGGAGGAGGAGGAGGAGGAGGAGGAGGAGGAGGAGGAGGGAGGAGGAGGAGGAGGAGGAGGAGGAGGGAGGACGAGGACGAGGAGAGGAGGAGGAGGAGGGGAGGAGGAGGAGGAGGAGAGGAGGGAGGGAGGAGGAGGAGGAGGAGGAGGAGGGAGGAGGAGGAGAGAGGAGGAGGAGGAGAGGAGGAGGAGGAGGAGGAGGAGGAGGAGGAGGGGGAGGAGGAGGAGGAGGACGGGCAGCAGGGCAGCAGCCCCTCCCCCCCGCGCAGCAGCCAGGGCAGCAGCATGGAGTCCGGGCCGCTGGTGCGGGCGGCCGGTACGCAGTTCGGCCTGCGCGTCTATGCGTGGTCCCTGCCGGGGGTGCTGCCGCCCGTATAGGCCCCGCCTCGCGGACCCTGCAGCAGGGCAGGCGGAGCTCCAGGAGAGAGGATCGAGGAGGAGGAGGAGGAGGAGGAGGAGGAGCAGGAGGAGGAGGACAAGTGGAAACCCAAGGGGCATCAACAATGCTGGAATAAACCTTCCCTCCAAGCTCCCTCACAACGGTTCACTATTACCGAGGGAACTGCCTCGTTGGAAGACAACCGTTTGGGTACCCTGGAGCATGCCAAAACATTGTTCTCGGGATTCCAACGCCACGGATCAGCTTGACTGTTGCGTCTTGACGATCCTGAATCGTACCAGGACGGAACTCCTGGGATTGAACACCGCGAGTCAACATATCTTGTGCATCCTCGTAAGCCTGAACCCTTCCAAAACACCATGTTTGGTACCTTGATCATGGGACTCCGTGAAACTTTGCACTTTGTTAAAACGAATATGCGCGGTGCTGAGGCGAGGGCCACATTTTGAAAAGGAACCGCCCCCAAACCGTGAACCTCTTCAGTTTTTCCAAGGCGAGTGTGTGCGGAGGTGCCATGAGGAGTGCAGGGGATGCGCGGAAGGCTGGGGGAGGGGAAGGGCGAGAAGGGAGAGGCGGGAAGGAAGGGGGAGGGAGAGGGAAAGGGAGGTGGCAGGGCTGGATGAAGTGAGGCAGCGGAGCGAGGTCAGGAGAGGGGGGTGGGAGTGAGCGCAGGGAGGGGACGCATGGCGGGAGGGAGAGGCGAGAGGTAGAGCGGTGAGGGAGGCAGCGGGTCGGGGAAGGAAGAAGGGGAGGGACGGGTGAAGTCGGGCCTGTCCCTCTACAGGGGGGAATGTTCAATATCATGAAAATATAATCAGGGGGCGATCTTTATATTTTTTCTTACTATTTTCAAGTGTATGTTTTGTATTTCGAATGTTCACCCAGAATCCGCCCGAAGGAAGACATGCCCGACCCAAGACTGGGGTCAGGGAGTGGAGAGGATCGAGGATGGGAGTGGGAGTGGATGCCGTCAGGTCACGGTTTTGAGATTTGTTTTCATGACTTACAGCCGGCGTCGCAGTACAGTGACAGGGGCGGTCATAGTGTACGCGTGTTTTCGAGCAGAATGGGCCCCACTTCTGCGCGCCAGCAGTTACCCTCGGGCGAGCTGGGGTCGGCGGTCTGGGGTGGAAAGGCGTCCTCCCAGGAGGACCTCCTTGTCCTCCTCCTCCTCCTCCTCCTTTCTCCTCCTCCTTCCCCTCCCTCCCCTCTTTGCCCTCCCCCTGCCTCTCTCCCCACCCTCCTCCGCCTCCTGGCCCTCGCGATGTCCCCCACATTTTCCCCCCCGCCCCTCCTCTTCTCCTCCTGCCTCACGGGGGCCGTCCCACTTGGCATCCCCCGAGCGGAGGGAGTGTCTTCAGATTGCACGTGCCTTTCATCTCGAATGATGCTGTACTACGTATTCTCAGTGTCGCATCGTCGCCAGGATCAGCGCTAGAACGCAGGGAAGGATCTCCCTCCCTCCCGCCTACCCCCCACCACCTCATCCTCCGCCTCGCCCTCCCCTTCCCCTTCCCCTTCCCCTTCCCCTCACCCTCTTTCTCGTCCGCATGCGCCTCCTCGCCCTCCTTCGCCCTCCCTTCCCCCTGGTGCCCTCTCCCACTTGTCGTTCCACCTCACCTCCTCCTCCTCCTCCTCCTCCTCCTCCTCCTCCTCCTCCTCCTCCTCCTGGGAGGACCAGTTCGCGATCTACTGCTTCAGGGAGGCGGAGGAGGGTGCCGAGCCGGCGAGCAGCGGGCGCAGAGAAGGGCCCCCCCGCCCAAGTCTCGCCCTCCCCCAAAAACCATACACGTGGAGGACGGGGAACGGAGAGGAGGAGGAGGAGGAGGAGGAGGAGGAGGAGGAGGAGGAGGAGGAGGAGGAGGAGGAGGAGGAGGAGGAGGAGGAGGAGGAGGAGGAGTAGGAG
>CAUYUJ010004999.1:60000-65054 GCA_963575745.1 Prorocentrum cordatum | reverse complement strand
CGGTGCTCCTCGCTGCGCCTCGATGCTCGTCGGTGCTCCTCGATGCTCCCCGATGCTCCTCGATGCTCCTCGATGCTCCTCGATGCTCCTCGAGTCTCGCGAGGCGATCGCCCTCGATGCTCCTCGGTGCTCCTCGGTGCTCCTCGATGCTCCTCGATGCTCCTCGATGCTCCTCGACGATCCTCGCGAGGCGATCGCCCTCGATGCTCCTCGGTGCTCATCGGTGCTCCTCGGCGTCCTCGGCGTCCTCGGTCGGCGGCAGCGGCCGCGGATCCCAGTGAGTATGCAGCCAATGGGTCTCGAGCCCTCACCACACGCAGCCCCCCCCCCCCCGCCCCCATCCGCCTCCCCCGGCAGGGCGGGCCTTGGGGTTGTCGAGCGGCTCCGCGGTCCGCGGCAGCTCCAGCGAGAAGCACCCGAGGAGGGCGCTTTTTTTTGCTTTTTTTGAGACCTATTTGTTTAATTTTCTTTTTTTTACGCGTCCAAATGCGGTTTGTCGGTAGAGGGTTCAACTGGTCGGAGGGGTGCCGACGTAACGCCCGGTGCGCTTTTGCAAGAAGGGTGCGCCCTTCTGGCATTTCTTATACTCCTCCTCCTCGCTCCTCCTCCTCCTCCTCCTCCTCCTCCACCTCCTCCCCCTCCTCTCCTCCTCCCTCCTCCTCTCCTCCTCCTCTCCTCCGCTCTTCCTCCTCCTCTCCTCTCCTCCTCCTCCTCCTCCCTCCTTCCTCCTCCTCCTCCTCCTCCTCCTACCTCCTCTCCTCCTCTCTCCTCCTCCTCCTCCCTCATCCATCCGCCTCCTCCTTCCTCTCTCCTCCTCTCTTCTCCTCCCTCTCCCTCCTTCCTCCTCCTCCTCTGTCCTCCTCCTCCATCCCTACTCTTTTCCCCTCCCATCCTCTCTTCCCTCCTCCTCCTCCTCCTCCTCCTACTCCTCATCCTCCTTCCTCCTTCTCCTTCCCTCCTCATCCTCCTCCTCCTCCTCCTCCTCCTCCTCCTCCTCCTCCTCCTCCTCCTCGTGTGCTCCCATCTCCTTCTTGCGTGCCTCGGCCCACTCGTCGAGACGAAGCCTCGCTGAGTCCAAACGCCGCGCGCCCAGCGGTTGTCGAAGTTGGCGAAGGGGGCGCTGTGGAGAAGCTGTCGCCGTGGAAGAGCATCTGCAGATCTCCTGCATCCGGCGTGGAGGGGCCCTGCAGCAGCGGGCACACCTGCTGCGGGGCCGCGGAGGCGCCGGCAAGGCTGCACGAGGCGCTCCCAGCCCTCTGGCCGAGAGGCGCGCCGCCAGCAGCCCCGGCGCACCCGCGCTCCGAGGAGGGGCGAGGCGGGCTGCGCCGTCCGTCCAGGTGGGCAGCCCGCCTCGGAGGGGTGCCAGTGGAGACCACGGCGACCCTCCCGCCCGGCCCAGCTCGAGGTCGGCCCGCGGACCCCGCACCTCCCGGCCCGCTCTTCGGTGGGATCCAGCCCCGCGGCGACGAGAGGCCTCAGGAGGCCCCCCCCCAAAAAAAAGCGAAATGCGCCACTTGCCTTCGCTCGGATGTCCACTTCCCGTGCATTTTTTGGTTTCGTGCGTGTTTTTTGTCGCTCGATGATCCAGGATGTTCCTCAGGGGTCCTCGCCGAGAAAAAAATACACACGTCCGAACGATGCCAGGGCCAGGGAGTGCCGCGGTTGTCTCCACTGGCCCTCCTCCGAGGCGCGCGAGGGGGCCCCAGCTGCCCCTCCTTCGGAGGCAAGGCTCGGGCGGAGCTGCCTCCTCCAGCGACCCGACGAGCCCGCGCACAAGAGCTGCTGCCTTGCGGCGTGGCCTCAGCAGCGACCACCAGGAAGGCGCGAGATGCCGCGCGGAGGGCACGGGCCTTGTCCGTAGGGGCTGGCAGCGCGCGAGGCACGCCTGACTCTCGCGGGGGGAGAGGGCGGGGGCCCGTGGGGCCGACTGCGCACTGCGAGCCCTGGGCAGGGCTTCGGAGCAGGCCCCGAGAGGCCCAGGCACGGACGCCGAGCTGCCTCTCCTCCCCTGTGGAGGCCTGGAAGGCATTGTGCTCCCATCCGGATCAGAGGCACTGGCGTTGAACACCAGCCTTCGCTGGCAGCTCACATCCCCGAAGACTGGCCATCCTCCCCTCTTCCCTCCCTCGTCCCAATAGCCCCTTGCCCGCGCCATTCCTCCCTCGTCCCTCCTCTCCCCCAATCATCGTTCCTCCCCCTCTCTCATCCATCATCCCTCCCCCCGTCACCCCTGGCCCGGTCACACCTCCCCTCCTTCTCCTCCTCCTCCTCCTCCTCCTCCTCCTCCTCCTCCTCCTCCTCCTCCTCCTCCTCCTCCTCCTCCTCCTCCTCCTCCTCCTCCTCCTGGTCCAAGTCCGCTCCTCCACGGACACGTGCAGAAAAAAACCTGTACGTGCTTGAAGCCGTCGGAGAGAGACATTGCGAACTCTGGCGGCCCAACCCTCACAGACAGAATGCCCTCAACACATAAGCAGCCATATTAGTCTTCCTCCAGCTCTGGAGATCAGGGGCCCCACGCTGGCTGAGTCATCACTTTCGTCAGGCAACGGCGGGGCCCCAAAAATAAAGCACTCGTACGGCGGCGTCCGTCGCAGAGGCGCCAAAATGCGGCCGATCGTCTCAGTTTAAACGCACTCCGTCAATATGAGAGAGTACCCCATCTCCCCGTCAGACACAGAAGGCGCTGTATCATCGCTCGCCCGCTGACCAACTGTCTCTCGGAGGGCCGGCAAGACAGGAGACCCTGAACGCCGAGCAACCCTGACAAAGCATCCACGTCATCGCCTGAAGGTCGTGCGTCGAACTGACGGAGTCAAGCACCTAACACTCGAATACGGCGGAGCCCCATGGTCTCGCAGAAGAATATGTCCCCTTGCACGAAGCCCGCCCGATCCACTGCTCCTCAAGGGGGCGATCTTCCTGCACCCACGCGACGAACATAGCAAGAGAACTCGCCGAGCTGTCCTGCGAGCGTGGCCGAAACTCCGCCGACCCAAGACGACAGAGAGCAAAAACGAGCAACAGCCCCAGCCTCGGCTAAAGGAGAAGAGAGGAGAAGGAGGAGGAGGAGAAGGAGGAGGAAGAGGCGGAGGAGGAGGAGGAGGAGGAAGAGGCGGAGGAGGAGGAGGAGGAGGAGGAGAAAACAGACACGGCGAGGGGGAGCGGAAAAGAGGCTGCGCGGCCATCCCATTTGGCCGAGTCGGCCGAAGGACAAAAGACACACACAGTGTGGCCGAAGGAGAGTAGGAAAGAGAGAGGAGAGGGGCATCCCACACGAAACATATCGGAACGCATCCGCCCTCGGCATCACGTGGCCAGGGCAGTCGCCGATGCAGAACGTAACGCCGCCCGCCGAGGCCGGACGTGCAACAGCGCCCGTGTCAAGCAGGTACCGTGGGCGAGCGGAGCTCACCCATGAAATGACCGCGCCGGTGTAGCAACTTCGTACGGCAGGTTCGCGTCGTGTCGACCCCGGCGTTGGTTTCTGACACCGCGGGGATCGTTCAACCTTGAACGATCGGCCCTTTCCGAGACGTGCGATCCTTCAACATCGACCGATTCTGGGTCGCCGGCGGCGTTCAACCTTGAACGCCCACGCCGGGGTCGCCGCCGGTCGACACGACACGAACCTACCGTAACAGAAAGCGGGGGCGGTCTCCAGACCGGCCTCCAGCGCAGCGCGGGGCGCCGCGAAGCGCGCTCAGCCGGCGAGCAGAGCAGGGCCGCGGTGCTGCCAAGACCGCGAGGCAGCGAGGGGAGCGCGAGGCCTGGGCAGCGTGCAGGAGGGAGGAGGGAGGAGAGGACAAGGGAAACACCACTGAGGGGGCCCCAGGACACACAAAGAAATACGCACAAAGAACAGGATTCCCCATAGCTTCCCATATTTTATGGGTTCTTGTCTTCCCCCCCACTTTCCGTATTTTCCCATATTTTCCTCGGGATCGACGAGTGATTGTGTCTGTGTGTTTTTTCCCCTCCTGAATCATGCTCAGGCCGAGCTCCCTGGCTTTCCGCCGTGCAGCCTGGGCTCAGAACGCTGCGCCACGATTCGGAGGGGGAGGGGAGGAAGCTACGCAAGCGGTGATGCAAGCTATCGTGTCCTGGCCGCGTGGCCTCAGAAGGCCTCTGGGGGCATCCGAGAAGGTCACCGGGGGCCGGCCGGGTAAACGACACCGCATCTACACTCGAAGGCTGGACGCAGTCAGAAGATGCTGCCGTTCTTTCATTCGCCCACGCGCCCCACAGGCGGCCTCCAAGAGAAGGCACAGTGGGCAAAGCCAGAGTAGGAAGAGAGGAGAGGAGGCGGGAGGGAGAAAGGGGAACTGCCGTGCACGCCATCGGCCACGCGGCCGGGACAACGGCCACGAGCGTGCGCCCGTCGAGCCGGCCCGAGCGCGCTGCGCTCCACCACTCAAGCCTGCGGCTCTATGGCCCTGGCCGCGCGCTCTTCCGCACAAGCTGCTGCGAGCGGCCGAGCACGGGCCAGCTCTGGCCAGCGTGCTCCCCCCAGCGCGTGAGGCCACCTGGACACGCGCACCCCGGAGAGGAGGAGGAGGGAGGCCGAGGAGGAGGAGGAGGAGGAGGAGGAGGAGGAGGAGGAGGAGGAGGAGGAGGGAGGCCGAGGAGGGGGGGGGGGGGAGCGGGAAGCAGCGACGGGCACGCACGCCTGCTGCCGCCGTCCGCCGCCCTCACGGCGCGCGGCGGGGCGTCTCGGGGCATCGGCCCAGGCGCCAGGACGAGGAGGGGGAGGGAGGTAGGACGAGCAGGGGGAGGGAGGGAGGGAGGGAGGACGAGGAGTGGGAGGGAGGGAAGGAACAACGACGGGCACACACGCTGGCCGTCGCAGTCCGTCGTCCTCGCGGCGCGCGCTTCAGGCGTCGCAGGGCCGCGGGTCTCCCGGCACCCAGGAGGGGGGAGGGAGGGAGGGAGGAGGACGAGGACAGACGAGAGGGAGGGAGGAGAGTCGCGCAAGCTGCTTGTCGTCTTCAGCGATGCGCCTTGCAGGCGCCTGCCAAGAAACCTCACTCGGCCCAGACGGCGTCGAGGGCCCGGAC